>CM067075.1:9994607-10594607 GCA_033980235.1 Diadema setosum | reverse complement strand
CATTCATGCAGTAAATTTTGTCTTCACTTACATTTTTTACATCCAATATGGTATATAACAGTTTATGCATCATAAGAAGCTAACAATTAGACTTGAGTTTATGAAATGACTCCAAATCAAAATCAAAGAATTCATTGCAGTATGTCACTCACTTGTCATCTACTGTTGCTGTGACGGTGTTGCCACTGGGCAGCGTGATTTCCAGGGACCGCTGCCCCGGCCCCCTGGGGATTTCCCCACTTCCCGTGGAGGTGTGGCTGATGGCCGGAGAGGGCGGGGCGCCATTGGACTTGGTGGAGCCATTGCTGGACTGCGCCGGGGTGTGGCCCGGAGCAGGAGGGGGCTTGGTGGCATTAGGCGGGGGCGGGGTGGTCTTGAAAGACTTCTTGGTCCTGAAGAGAATGATGAGAAAATATCACACGTTTATAGAGTAAGAATCAAAGTCTGACGTATTACAAAAATAATTGGAAATGACAGACATGAAAGTTTGGCAATCACAATTGAAATATGGGTAACTTCAAATGCGATTACCTCAAAATACCATTCTTACGCAAAATTTGCATATATGACGGTTCGGATGACCGCCGACGACATGAAGTGTGTATAAACAATAATACATCAACCAGTCCTTAAATCAAGAGATAGATGGAAAGAAAAATAGGGGGCATGAAGATGGAGGGGTGAATTGAAAGAGAATATATTCAGGTACCTATAAAAGTACAGCATTTTTCAACAGATATGCATTACAGCCAACATGGTTAGAGAGAAAGAAGGACATAACTTTAGATGACAATTTAACTCACAGTAGTGAGCAACGTTTTTCTGATTCAAACAAAAGCAATGCAGGTGGCAGTGAAATGTCAATGCGGCATCTGAGTTCTGTCTTCACATCACTGCAAGCAACTGGTAGTAATAAAGATATTTGGTCTGTATACTACGTGTCCCATGCTGACCCCACTGCACAGACATTATAATTAATCTAGACAGAATACATTGTGTTACTTTACATTTACATACAATCTCGATGGAAAACATACATTGTGTTTGAATGCACATGAATAAGCAATAGATTTCAATGACAAAATGGGGGGGGGGGGAGGTGTTTTTAAAGGGAAGATAAACCCCAAGAGCAATGTGGATTGAGTGAAAGCAGCAACATTAGTAGAACACATCAGTGAAAGTTTGAAGAAAATCGGACAATCGATGCAAAAGTTATGAATTTTTAAAGTTTTTGTGTTGGAACCGCTGGATGAGGAGACTACTGGAGGTTATGACGTATGAGTGGACAACAATACCAAGAAAATATAAAGAAAATTCTACAAAAATCAATTTTTCATGAAAATTACAAATTCCATCAACTTGATATTGACCTATGTTAAGGGTAGCAATTATTCCCCCTGCTTTCTGAAAGAGGTTGGTCCATTGCTCTTTCATGATTCTAGAAAAGTGAATTTTTGCTGAATTTCCTTTATATTTTCTTTGTATTGTTGTCCACTCATACGTCATATCCTCTAGTAGTCTCCTCATCCAGCGGTTCCAACACCAAAACTTTAAAAATTCACAACTTTTGCATCGATTGTCCGATTTTCCTCAAACTTTCACTGATGTGTTCTACTAATGTTGCTGCTTTCACTCAATCCACATTGCTCTTGGGGTTTATCTTCCCTTTAACACTGTCGCAAAACCCGACACTGAAGTTTCATAATTCCCAGGCACAGGTATAGTTACTCCTGCGCTAGCTATGTTCAGTTTGCATACTGTCAAAAAAAAATATATATATATTGAAGAGTTTGTTTGCAAAAACCGATAAGTCCATTTTTGAAGATTTTGAAGTACGGTCTTTGTCATAAAGTACAAAATAATACCTTTTAAATGATATATTGGTTACTACATATAAAGGTATATTTTTGAAGTTATGGTCAAAAGAAGCAAAAATTTTCTTATTATTCTCTTTATTTTTCTTGACCTTTATTCGCAAATATCTCCATTTGACAAATATGGACTTATCGGTTTTTGCAAACAAACTCTTCATATATATATATAATGAAGTGGTTCTTTGACAAGATCCCTTGTAACAAACCACAGGGGATCTCAAAGGTATAATACAATGACCTTTGAACCTGGTACTAGCAAGTAAATGGCAATGCTACACACTTCACTTTACAGTCAATAATCTGTGCAAACCTTCAATTTCTCAGAGATAAACCAGTTTCATGGTGTCTTGGCACAAGAGCTCACAGTTGCCTGTTCTCAGTCCATACCCACACTAGCCATACGGGTGTACTATCAAATATACCAGCAATAACACACAACATGACTTGTCATGAACAAGTGCTACACGTACACCTACTATAATACACTTAAAGGCACTGTTCAAATCATTGGTAGTGGCCCAATTTAAAAAAACATCAAAATTGGTTACTGGTGTATCATGATATCCAAATGCATGAATAAAACAATAATAAACAGAAACATGCCAGAACATCAATTTTTTTAGAATTATGCTGGAGAACTGTCAACAGGTCCAAGAATAACTACATGTATATGCTATTACACAGGTGCTTTAGTAAATGATATTACCACTAATACTGTCTACAGGAAGTATTCAGTGTGGTAAATCTGGGGCTTGATACATATCACTTTTTACTATCCTAGAGACAACTAAGTCATTTTCTAACTGCATTTTTTTTAATGTGTTAAAGTCAATGGGAAAGTCATACTATTACAAATCTGGGTTTTCAGTTCTTACCAGTTTTTCTCTAGTAAAAGGTTTTATGAAACAGGCCACATGTCACTAATAGATTTTTCACCTTTTAGAAGCACTAATAAAAGTGTCTATTTAAACATTGTTTCTGCTATTTGAAGCTTTGGTGTCACACCATCAAGACATATTTTTTAAAATCATATTTTTTGAAAACCAGAAAGAAATCGGTGAGAAAATTACTCTGGCAGCGACTGTCAGGAGGGTTACAGCTCGTTATTCCGAAGGTTCGTTATTCCGAAGGCTCTTCAGTCCGAAGATTCTTTATTCCGAAGGTTCGTTTTTCCGAATTTCATTTTCGGATGAACAAATCTTCGGAATAACGAACCTTCGGAATAACGCCACAAATGTTCGGATTAACGAACCCTTTTTCATTTTCGGATTAACGAACCTCTAGGTATAGGGAATTTGCGTGTTTCGGATTAACGAATCTTCGGAATAACGAAACTTCGGAATATCGAACCTTCGGAATAACGAACAGCACCCGTAAGGAGTTAGTGGTGTTGATCTTTGCTCTATTAATATCATTAATACACAGAAATGTCAATTATCAGAATTATGTTATGTGATTAGGGAAGTCAAATGATCTGGCATGCACTAGATTACACTGCTTTAAATGGCACTCATTTGTCTCATTCTGTTAACAGCATCTACCAGCCATAAGGGACATTTACATTCTAAAATACTGGAATGGGGAAAGAGCAGAGTTCTTCAATGTACCATTAATATTGCAAGATAAAAACAAAATCTTTTTTTGGGGGGGGTTGTTTTTCTTAAAAATTCTTTTCTTTTTTTTGGCAGGAAATGCATATGCGGAAAGGCAGACAACATTTATCATGTCTCGCGGTACCTTGACTAAGGACTTCAAAGTCGGCGTATCAAGACATGCAAGTCAACGTCTCATGCAAGCTAGGTTACTCACTTGATATCGGAAAAAAAAAAATCATCTTTTATGCCCTCGTACAGCGACAAGGACAGTCTCATAAAATCTTCTTGAATGCATGTTAGTCATCTTTGTCTGAAGATCACTTTCACATTCATGTTCAAATCTAATTCTGTTTATCTGTCAATACCAACCCCCACCCCACAAAAACACTCTGTAACAGGTATTCTCTTCCGTAAGTAAGTAATCATTACACATACTTGTCATCACTTAATTTTACATGTAGCCCATGTATGGGCTACTCATAAAATGGCAGTGTAGTACAGATATAGTTGTAGTGCCAACAGACTGCATCCAACAGAATTCATGAGAGCTGATCCCATTTCTAAGATAGTATTCGGAAGAACTTACCCCCAAAAAAGGACAAAATCATGAATGTGGCTTCAAATAACTTTGAGCTAGCATGACAACAGTGACATCAGTTTTAACGCTGCTTTAAAGGTAACGTAAAGTTCACATTTTATAGGGAGCACAAACACTCCAAGTTATACTATAAGTATCTCCATTACATTTACTGTTATTGCTGTTTGCGAGGACATAATATGAAGAGACAACAGCATATTTCTCTTGAATTGATAGGGTATTTTTTTTCTTTTCTTGGAAGCACAAATATTCATCGCAGCCTTGAACATTCTCATGAAAAGTAATTGAGGAAATTAATTATGCTTTTCCATGCAATGTGTCACTTTGTGTATTTTGAATTAATTGTTGTACTTTTCTGTTGCAGGCCTCCACCATTAAGTCCTGCAATTAAATATTGCCTAAAGGGCTTTTAATTTTTTTTTTCAGGCTAATTTCATGGTAATTGATAACAGAGTAAAACAACAAATAGATTTTTGTAAAAATCCCTGAAAACACACGTGCAGAGCGAGCACTTGAACATCATGCAAAGTACTCTTAAGGATTACTAAAAGCAATATGACATCACAATGAAAAGTTCTATAAACAACCACTACTCAACTTTATAGCTTGTGGTCTTGACCAGGCTACTGTATGTGCCATATGGCTTAACTACTGAATCTGATTTTCACATACTACGAGTTTGATACTTCCCAACAATTTCACTTGTGGTTCACTTTGCAATTGCGGAGTACAGTAATGAATGGTAAAATGTATGCAAGCACAATGCATTCAGGTCAGCCTGATTAAAGTTAATATTTCTGCAAGCTGTTAAATTTACAAAGAGCACCCGACTCGCAAAATTTGCGAAAATAAAAAGCCTTCGAAATATATTGCATAATGTATTCTATACAATATGCCATATAATTTCACAGGGTCATCCCCTGCAAACCTTCTAGCTGTGGAAATCAATCATTACCTCACATGTAGTATCACAAGTGATTTTGAAAATCATTATGATGCACTGTACTAGGTGGGATACAACTTCAGTCTACCTCGCTTAAAGGTAGGGGATACCTTTTACAGACCTCAAAAAATGCAGCAAAACATTAAATATGAACCTCAGGGGACTTGTGTAGGCCACTGCTGAGAAATTTGGAAGTCAACAGTTATCTACAATTTGAATAATGCACAAAACTCAACTACTCAGTAGTTCTGTGTGTCAGCCACACTTAAGCCTTTTTGTTGCAGTCTTCTGTATTCTTTATCTATAAACACAAATCTTAAAGTATAAGAGCTGATGTAATAACGTATAGAGTGTGTGGCAAGAATGTATACAGAAATGTTTGTAAGTTTTGATGAACTTTCTTCACAAAATATACATGATGGACACACATGCAGTGCATGAGTCTGCAAAGGTAGCCTAGTAATGTACTGGAATTTACGGTGAGCCCCGAAAAAAATTCAATTCAAAATCTAACGGTCAATAAAAAGTACTAAATGTTACCTTCCACTTTCAATACTTTATGAGAGTTTCTAAAATGATACTCTCTTCAACATACCACTGTATTTATACAACTCTTCATTTAAGGCATGCAAATGGGATTCCCTACCTTTAAGTCAACCTTTCAGAAGTCAAACAATCGCCTGTAAGTCAAAGGTCTTTTCAAGTCCTCTTCTTTTTATATTCTTATAGATTTTAGTCCCTCGGAAGTCAAATTTTCTCTATGTCAGATATACAGTGTATTTTTTCAGTCCAAATAGATTTGACTTTAGGCAAGGTTGACTGTAGTAGTAGGTACAGATACCACAAGAGCATTCTAGGATCTCTCAGCACATATAGTTCTACAGAAGTTTGTGGTTCCCAAACAATTCATGTACACTACAATGTATGTCACGTCAGCTACATGTATGGCATTCAACGCAATATCATTGTCTGTCCAACCATTCTACTATTACTAACAAATACAGAGGTTCTACTGAAAGCAGAAAGGTCATATTCCCTCATCACACCATCCCCCCAATCTCCAATGTCCCACTGGACACAAAACAATTCATCCAGCCCAGACCAAAAGATTTCACCACTTGGGGGTGGGGAGGGGATGAATTACTACGGCCACAAGCACAGCACAGAGAGATAAATAGGGTGCATTCTATACCGACCTTGAAGTTGAAAAGCAGCATGCACAACAGGACATGATTCCAAATCAACCGACCACGTTTCCTTCAGGCATTCCAGATGAAATCACTACGCCTGTCTCCAGCATGGAGCACTGGTATCATAAAACATATCACTGCATGACATTATATTACAAGTTTCCACCAGGGGCACTAGGCAGGATCGAGAGTGGGGAGAGGAAAAAACAACAAATCCTTCACGAAGACGTAAACTTTCTTCCGCCTCTGGCATGGATGATGACTCAGAGCAACGAGAGAGAAAGGGAGAGACAAAGAGAATAAAAACAGTGATCTAAACTATCCTCCCAGATTCTTTCCAGTTGGAGCAATGATGATAATCACATCTGATGTCCGAATATTCCTCAGAGCCGGTCACAAACATTCACGGAAGGATTGACTCGTACGGACGGAGTGCTCTTCTAAAGTTTCCCAGCTACGTGTTTTGGCCACCACAGAGTGCCAGAGTTTCTATACCCCCTCTCCTCTGTAGCTTCTCTCTTCTCATTCGACGCAGAGCAACATGACACCTGAATCTCGGAGACATTCCGTGCCCTACTGGTAGGCGGGTGCCAGATCACTTGCTACTACAAAGCACCTCCCGATCTCCACGCTAGGGTGTACTGTATACTGTAATGTGCATTGTAAACAGCTCTGAGAAGCCCCACTCTCTAATCCTCACTTCACCACACATTCCAGTGGTCCGTGTGCCGTATTCTCCCTCGCAGCAGTAGTAGCTACTACTCTACATACCTGTCTTACACTGGTCCACAGTGTACACCCTAACTGAAGAGAAGGTTGGGGGGGGGGGGGGGGTCTGTACTTCACAGCGCAAGAATAGACCATAACAATAATACTCGAGTGAGACTCCGCAGGGACAATTGGCACACTGTTGGGAATTGAAAAGGACAGCTCATAGTCTTGTTTGCCCCAAAAAGGACCAATAGGGAGGGGTAAAAGGGAACTATAGGTAGGGGGCGGTGGTGATTCAGGGGATATGAATGGGAAACAGGCATCGACCCACTGGTGTATGAAACTGGTCAAGGGGGACCGGAATACAGCAGGACCAAAGTATAGACTCTGTTGTTTAGATCCTCTTTGGCTCAAAGTCAGCTTCTACCAAATAATCTCTTCTCCTTTTCTTTCTATAAGCTCATAGCATTTTTTTTTTCCCTCACAGAATTCAATGCCAACAACTATGATCGCTAACAATACCCAGGTCGGGTGACCTCCAGGATTTGCTTTCTTGTCCACGCCCCTTCACCAGAGGTGAGTCTGGACTGTTTGATGAGCGACTAACTATTTGCTGAGCAAAGACGAGTCCATGGCAAGCAAATGGTGTGTGAGAGAAAAGTGTAGGTAAATTTCTGCATCCCTACCAGAAGTGCAAATAGTGCCCCAGAGCCTCGTTTAACGCCCCCCCCCCCAAATAAAAATAGTCATTTATCTTCTATAGTGTTCATGCTTTTTTCACAGTGGAAGTACAATATAAAAACAGATGGCTTAGTAATGTTGCATTTCACAGGCATCCATTCTCTCTCAGAGATTTCTTACTTCTTTCTTAGACTACTGTAAGACCAGAAACATTCACAGCATGAAACTTGCGATTTGGAGCCAATGGCCTTTTTCACATCATGAAACTTCTGCAAAACACCAATGGCTTTCAATACACTGTGCATACACACACACTTTTGCATACATCATACTTTTCAATTTGCAAGTCTTGGCTCCTTGTGAAATTCCCAAAAATTTCATGCACATGAAAATGTCTGATTTACATCCCTTATTATTAATTATAATTATTCAGTTTCTGTATCGTTATCAGGCTGCTAGGAATAAGACTCCAGTACCGGTATATTCTTTCTTCTTCCTTCACACTCTTTTCACACAGGTGATTTTTGCTTTCTCAGTCTCAAAATGATTTGAGAGACCCCTGGCTATTCAGATAAGAAAAAGGAAAATCAATATCAAACTCACATGCTGTACATACTTTCAAATTTTATATTTTATAATTCTTTTCTTACAGTTTCATATTCAATCACTGAGTGTTATGCCCATATTACAGTGTGTTGTCTTATCATTCTGTTCTTCCAGTGGATATGCTGCAACTACAGTTGCACAGACACAGAAATGAAATAAACTGCAAACTTCTTATTAAACTTAATATATAATGCAGCAAATGTGTATATTTTCATGAAGTTTGATACATTATACTCTTCAAAAATAAGCAGATATGCTTTGCAAAAAATGCAAGATTCTTTTCTCAAAATGCAATTTAGAATGCTTGGCAATTTCAATTTTCTCAATTTTTAACCAATATATTTGCTTCTGCCTTCAAAATATGTTTTGTTTTTTATTCAATTGAGTACTAGTTTTTGTCTTTTTATTTCCTATTTCATTTCTGTTGTTATCTACTTAACTGTTTATTCATTTATCTATTTATTTGTTTTTTATTATCATTATTAAATTGTCGTTAAACCATGATGGAAATTAAATGTATACATGCAACACTCAAAGTTATGATCTATAATGAAATATGTCGTTGGTGGGTGATACTGCCTCTTCAAACAACCCATGATATAGCTAATGCTACAGTCACACACGGCTGGGTCACAAACCGGATTTGATCCAGGTGAAAATGAGCCGGATTAGTCCCGGAATGGAGGGTAATTTATGCGACAATCACACACGGCCGGATTTCGAACTGGGTCCATAAGGAATTAAAACCATATCGACCCGGTTCGGGCTGTACAGACCCGTATCAAATCATAATATAAAAATCCACTTTAAATCCTTAACTGTTACCTTTTCGACCCTTATCGGCCCGTGTCAACCCGCTTCGACCCGTACCGACCCGGATGTTAACCTGTCATCATCCACTGCATGAAGGCAATGCGGTATACGGCAAGAGTCCATATGGTTTTAGGCTGCGGGCTGCAGCAGGTCGATGCGAGTCAATGTGGTTTGAACCGGGTCAGTTCAGATATCAATACAGAATTTAAATCCGTGAGAAAATGTTGAACATGAACAAAAAATTTTCACCGCCGTATCGTAGGAATTGATACGGGTTACGATGCGGGTCAATGCGGGTCTCTATGGCTCTAACCGGGACGATACGGTTTTAATTCCTTATGGACCCAGTTCGAAATCTGGCCGTGTGAGACTGTAGCATTATAGTTAGCCACATAGGAAATGATCTATTGACATTTAGTTGTTTTATGTTGAACACTATGATATGGAGAATATAATTTACAAGTGTATAACAAGTGAGAAGCAGAGAAAACAAACCAACTGCCTTGTTTGGATCTAGTACTTCTTCTTTTTTTCAAAATGACTTGCATGTGGTTTTTTTTTTTGTAGATTTGGAAAATAAGTATAAAACAAAGAGAAAACATAACCCATGATGATGAGAAATGAAGGTTTGTTGTTGTTGTTGTTTTTTTTTTTACTTTTGCCTAGTCCCACTTTAATATATGGTATATCATGCTCTAAATCACTGACTGATTACAGTACGAAATCAAAGTCTAGAGTCTAAAACTTTGTCAAACTAAGAAACAATTTTGGTTCAACAGCTTTGTATTGACAATAAATCTTTGGATGATTACACAGACCTCTTGCTGTGTAGACACAAGAGCCATTAACTATGCTCAATTAAGGATATTCTGATAAAAAGATAAAATCTACATTTTTCCCAGAAAGACGAATTAAGATACTTTCCTAATGCTATCCTATATACATTTCCTCATCATTTTTTAAGTCTTCTGAACCTCTTTTTCTCACTATAAAATGCTACAGCCCAAGAGTCTATATTCTGGTGAATTTGAGCTTTTTTATTGACTGCTGCTAATATCTGTCTCATGTATGTTGTCATTCCCCACCATCTACCCCCATCCCCACTCATTTCAAAAGCTATACCATTTCTTCTATGATATGAAGAGTTTGTTTGCAAAAACCGATAAGTCCATATTTGCCAAATGGAGATATTTGCGATTAAAGGTCAAGAAAAATAAAGAAAATAATAAGAAAATGTTTGCTTCTTTTGACCATAACTTCAAAAGTATACCTTTATATGTAGTGACCAATATATCATTTAAAAGGTATTATTTTGTACTTTATGACAGAGATCGTACTTCAAAATCTTCAAAAATGGACTTATCGGTTTTTGCAAACAAACCCTTCATATTTTAATGTGGTTAGATTATGAATCTGGCACTTTATAACATATGTAGCACCTGACCCTCTAAAAAATTCATGAACTCCCTATAGATCTGCTATTGTGTGCATTGTGGGTGTGAATGTTTGTCCGTGTTTGTGTGCACATTGAAATAATCGCTGCGCTATAATGACCAATCAGTCAATCTCTGATTATACATAGCATGAAATGCACTGCTTTCGTTGATGATAAGGACTTGGCACTGTAAGAGCCTTGAGGTATTCATGGGTTTAAAGAAATTTTTTGCAGCACCATACTCAAAGCTTAAAGGGTGTGTACAGTTCTGCTTGAGGCGAGGATTTAGCTTTTAACGTTTTGCGAGATATTCAGAAACCACCCTATGAGATGTCAAAGAGCATGCAATTCTAAGGGGTATCAAAAGTTCATTTGAGGAAAATCGGTTTTGAAATATCCGAGATATCCAAAATCAAGGTGAAACAAAGAGATCCTAATAAAAGGCGTGGCCTGTCGCCTTTTATTATTATCACTTTATTGGATATCTCAGCCATTTGAAAACCAATTTTCATCAAATAAACGTTGAATCCTTCTTAAAATTACATGCTCTTTCATATTTCATACAAGGTTTCTCATTATCTCACTTTAAGGAATGTTCAAAACATGAATCCCACCTCAACCAGTACTGTACAGTCCCTTTAACTTCACCAGTTGTTATTAAAGCTGTAAATAAAACTGGACAACCCAAACCATGAAACACTCACATGGTATTTCCTCTTTGAACAATTGACTGGATTTCCCTTATAACACATACAGAAACCAACCAATTTCAACAGATTAGATTCGTGTAACTTTGCAAAGGAATACTAGCAAATGATAAAATAGTTGCAACAATGTATAATTTTCAAATTTTCAAGTCATTTAATTACACTTGGGAGCCTTTGAAGCAACATTTGAAGAAACAATGCAGAAATGCCGAACAAAGTGTTTCAGTGGCTCCTACTGTAACATAAACATTAGACAACAGTATTGTCAGTATAGAAAATGAATTTTAAAATGATGTAAAGCTACTGACAATATTATTGTATAAATGCTATAACTAAAATGGAAATTGTATGCATGGCTACAATCAATGGCAAATATGCAATAAAAACACAAACCTGGACCACATGATAGCGTGGGAACTGGCAGTATTACAGCAAATCCGATATTCAGATGAGAAATATTAGTCACTTTCAATCCTAATATGCTTGAAAATCCAAATTGGAGCAGGATTCCACAACATCTCTCACAGATATTCCATTGCAAAGTCCTTCAGCAGCATCCTTTGGTTATTCAGTTTGTATTGTGTGGAACGAAAGCAAAGTGGCAAACTTCAGCGCATGCATGCGAGGACGTATGCTCTCACGTTATTGCTCAACCTCATCTCTGGGGCCAGAACGGAGCTGGAGTTTACTATTATTATATCACCACTGCAGCCCAAAGCTGTACCCTACCCGCTACCAACCTGGGAGTAACACCCCAGTGTGTCGGCATGCATTCCAAAGCAGCGGTGGCCTTACACCACGGGGAGAGCCGGAGAGCGAGGCAAGCACGGAAAAACTGCAGGCATAGAGTCTGAGGCAACGCAATAAAAACGAGGTACAGTGTATGTATAATACATCTCCTGGTCTCTTGTTCACTACCTATTGTTCTAGTAGCCTTGATGTGCGATCTCTTCAGAAATCGTTCAAGCGTGAACAAGAAAAAGTCCTAAATACTTTGTGACTGAGTAAGTGTAATTGGAGAGAGAGAGAGAGAGAGAGAGACGAGGGGAAAAATCTGGAACCCAACGGAGAGCTGTGTCTGGCAGTTAGAGTAAGAAGAGTAAACAGAATCAAGAGGGGTGGGGAAGAAATCAGATATAACTTTTCAGAGGGTACAAAGTCTATTGTTATCAATGGTAATCCATTTCAGAAAGACTGAAGTTCAATAAGTATACAAAACCAAACAAAAAACAACAAATGTATTTAGGACCAAGTCAATGACATTGACACTGACAGGCAAAAAAAGAAAGAAAAAGAAAAGAAAAGAAACAGTGCAAAATCAAGCACATTTGTCTCCCATCTTTGCAAGCATTATCAAACAGTCTAATGATCGTAGCTGGTTGTTACTTTTTTCTTCTATAAAATGTCTCACTCACAGGTGAGAATAACCACTCTGCATGCTGATTCTCTCCAAACTGTTACATAATAAGCTGGATAGACAAGGATATACAAGGCCCGTTCACAAACAACGAAAATCGAAATTTCAATCGCGATCCAAATTTCGATTTTTTTTTTCGACCGTTCATACACAGGGAAAAATCGCACTTCCCAGCAAGGAAAGAACGATCAGTGGCCAAACTGCGCATGCGCGAATCTTGCATGACCGAAGACTGACCCCGCAGTCCCAATAGAGTTTCGCACGCGCTACGAACGATGGGACTAAAAATACCGATTTCCGAATATCGATCGCGCTCACACACACGACGCTTGGCAAAATAATCGCGATTATTCTGAAAAATCGCACTAATAGTGCGAGTTGGATCGCGATAAGGATCGCGGTAATTAGTGAGATTTTTCTGTCCACACTGGAAAAAATTTCGAAATTTTGATCGCGATAAGGAAATCGATTTTTAAATCACACTTTTTCCCTTGTGTGTGAACGGGCCTATAGTGACACTACTATCAAGAGGGTACAACATATAAACCATAAACTAAAGCTTTATGTCTTTTAGACTGGAACACTAGTGTGATTACCTGGCTATTGTATTCAATATGGCACTCATGATTATATGTACTATGGAATACTTTTGTGATTACTGTTTATCGTGACACAAACAGTATCAGGGCATATCGTATTTCATCTTTACAAATTGGCTACAACACAGAGGAAATATTCATTGAGACGGTATATCCCTATGCTTCCACAAGAAAAAGGGTACCCAGTATTTGAGAAAGCAAAACCCATACAAAAGCAAAAGCACAAGTAGCATCTGAGTAATTTGAATACTTATTTACTGCTAATCATCACATAATAGTATTAATGATAACAATCATCATAACATTCACAATCATATTAGCAACAAACTATACTACAGATTTCTTTGCCAAACAATATATGACAATGACGAAGACAAAAATGATCATGACAATTGCGTGATAAGTGAACTTATATAATGCAAGAAATTTCAACATTTATCTGTGAGAAGTGACTGTTTTCTTGTTAGAAGGCAACGGAGGTGTTCTCATGGACTGATTTTGCTATAACACGTGTTTTCCATAGACACCTGTCCAAGTATTCTCAGGACTCGTCTTCAATGGGTTAATAGATTTATTCTATATTGAGCCCTCAATCAAGTCAACAAACCATGACTACATTATGAGCTTATGACACCCAACATCATTCCTCCTGGTAAATACGAAGAGGTGACTTTGCATGAAAAGGGGGGTAGGCAACGACCCCTTATACCTCCCTCTCCACCAGTGGAAAAAAAAAGGGGGGAAACAAACATGCCTGCTGTGCACACACCACAGATTCCCATTCACGATAAATTATTGGCATATTTCAACTCTTTTCAAGCGAGCCTGACGTCAATGTGAACCTCCCCTTTAGATAGAGCGGATAATGGATCTGCGAGCATGACAATGGCTGCTCACGGGAACTGCTGCTGTACGTAATTTCATAATGATAATTGATTTGCAAAAATGACATGCTGTACAAGGAAAATGACTTCGCAGACATGCATTCTTTGTGCCTCTCTTATGTTCAAAGTCGTCAATAATTATTACTGGCCCAACAGGAAACAAACTACCCCTTTCCCCCATAGAAAAGGATAATGCAAAAACAAACACATAAATACATGGCTGTGAAAATCCTTCAATGAAATGCAATACAGAGTTGAGAGTTTAGTCGCAAAATGAGTTAACTCCATTCTTGTTAATTTGACATACTTGCGATTAAAACTGCTAAAACAAAGAAAACGATAAGAAGATATGGGACATTATTAACCATAACTTCACAAGAACATTCCTTATCATGCAACAAGTGAGGTATCATTGGAAAGGTTTAAATACTTTGCTCAATATGATGATGGTATTACTTAAAAATCTTTAAAAGTGGCATTTAACCCGTTTTGTGATCACACTCTTCATACAGTATAAACCTCAGAAAACACTGCAAAATTACTCAAGTCTGTACTCAAATTTGTAAAGTGTCTTGTGGAAAGTATTTCGCTGATGATTTGCTGAGGTAAAGGAAGCTATTTTGCTGACACTTGTTTCCATAGTAAACGAAATATCATCAGGTGGGCAAACAATATACAACAGTTTGTGCACTGACACCCCAAAACGACAGGTGTCTTGCACCCAATTGTACCCATGAGCAACTGAAACCCATTGAGGACAGGCAGACTTTGCTACAACACACATTTCCCATAGACACCTATCCGAGTATACTCAGGACTAGTCTTCAACGAGTTAAAGGGGATGGCTAGTAACTGATCAGTGGGAATCAGTGGGAATGCTGGGGAATGATTGTTCCAATCCTTGTGGGATTCATTTAAGAGTCCATTATATGTCTATTGGTGTGTGAAAATTGTTTGCTTCACAGTGGTCTCATATTCAAGTAATGTGCAGTTTAATGTTTCCAGGTTAGCATGCCTGTACAATGACAGGGCATTAAACTACACATTACTTGAAAATGAGACCGTTCTGAAGCAAATTATTTTCACACAACAATAGATATATAATGTACTGTCTCTTAAATGAATCCCACAAGGATTGGAACAATCATCCCCCAGCATTCCCACTGATTCCCACTGATCAGTTACTAGCCATCCCCTTTAAGTAGTGAAACTGTTGGCATAGTAGCGATAGATACACTTGAAGTACCAGTATGTTGGCAAATCACCTTTGGGAAATGCTCCTGAAAAATTGACAACTGTACATAAGTGTAGTGTGGTGTGGTGTGGTGTGATAAGGTTGCCATACCCTAGCCATACTTAAATTGGAAAAGAAAAAAAAAATTGAGGACACCAAATTGGCTAGTTATGATACCAGAGGTAGTATGCATATAAAGGTTACATGTTTTTTTTTACAGGGAGAAATCTTTAACAGTCAGTTGAATTGTGTGTTATGAAACCCTCTTGAAACTATTCTCTATTATTAATACTAAAAACTTTCATCGGTTGGTGATGACAATAAATTTAAAAGTTTAAGCTTCTACCAACCTTTAACTGTAGTGGGCAAGCTTTCGTCCTACTCCTGAGGACGGCAGCAAGACAACACCTCACTGCATAAGGCTTGAGAAAGTCCTCAGGAGTAGGACGAAAGCTTGCCCACTACTATTAAAGGTTGGCAGAAGCTTAAACTTTTAAATTCATTCTCTATTATTGTCAAACAAGCAGTCTTTATGTTGAGCTACAAAACTTTCGATATCTGTTGAGAACACTTTGTAAAGTTACATGGGATTTAAAAAAAAACAAGAAAAGGACAACGAGATGTTTCTTCACATGCCACTCACACACAGTGTGCAGTGAAAACTATTGTGATCGGAGCTTCAAAAAAACAAAAAAGTATTGGACAAATTGTTTACATAATGATGAATATTCCACGACCTTTTTTTTGTGTGTGTCCAAACATAAGAATTAATGGTTTTCACATCATGCTGCAAAAATAGGTTTTCAAAAAAAAAACATTAACTTTAGGTGTGTGAATGTGGCTACAAGCATAAAATCTCAAGTGAAATGAGAGGGCATCATCCTTTAATCATGACTATTTTTCCCTCCAGGATTTAAGTTGTCTTACACATGTTGACATTCGGCATCCGAGGCCCATTTGATCTGCAATTTGAATAAACCCGGGGACTGGATGGCAAAGAACCCCTCCCCTTCACTGCAGATGGCATTACCATTCATAAAGCACCACAAAATATGACTTGGTGCACATGCTATTTCATGATCCATTATACTGTACTGTTAGAGTGGAACTTTTTCACAGGTTTGGAATTTTCACACCATTTTGCACGATGTGAAGCAATGATAAAAATTAAAGCACATTAATTTTTTGCTTGATATACTTCATATTATTTCATATATTTCAAGGTAGGCATGTTGCAGGAGTAACTTGTACTAGTTTTCTTCAGATTTGCTAGTCCTGTGGCGCAAGTGAATTCACTGTCCTTCTACCACAGTATGCGCTGCTAAACCCTTAGCCATCATGGCAGGGGTGAACTATTTGAAGTACTTGCTCAGTTGTTGTGGCTGTCCATGAAATTTGAAACATGCAAAAAATCATCTTACCCAGTCAAGCACCAAAAAAAAAAAAAAAAAAAAAAAAATGCCAGCATGAATGTTTCCAAGTTCACAGCATTAGAAATTTATAAGTTTTATGAGCACAGGATACCACAGATTGAATATCTGTCATGGATGGGTGAAAATCATTTCATTAATGATATCAATATTACACATTTTGATTGAATTTCTTTTTTAATTTACACTCATGAAATATTAGCTACCAATGACAGACACTGTATGACAAATATTCAAATTGTGAAAAACATGATTAATAAGGAATATAGATGCTATGATATGAAGTGTACAGTAGTGTGGAACTTGTCCAATGTGAAATAAAAGAAAATACTCTGTCATGAAAACAATCATCTTCTAATCATTTACAAGAATCACTGAGGCTCAATAATAACTTCTTTTTTCTGGTGGCCTGTTCAGGCCACTAAAACCTTGAAAATCTGAAATTTTGATGGCCCGATAAAGAAATGTATTCCCCTGATATAGAGGGAAACATAACAATCAATTTTGAATCATAGCTGCCTGATTGGTCCTTCAAAAGATGATCTTTTTGGAAATTTGGTGGCCTGATATCAGTATTTATTGGTGCCTGGGCCATATCAGGCCACAGCTATTGTCAATCCCTGAGAATGTACGTGATATCAATGCACTCTGCTCCATTTTATTGTACATCATAGTAAGCAAAATATACAAAAGTTGTAAATATCTTTGTCATACTGAGAACATTTCCTGGAACAAATCCAAACCCCTTCTTCAATCTTCTCCTTACAAAGACCCCGTGACAATAGGAAAACTGCGTCTGAGTACAGTGTTCGTTCAAAACATTTGAATGAATTTTACAAAAAATTAATCTGCATATTCTTTTTTACCATTTTTATGCAATTTATAGCGTCTTCCAATTTGAGGAATTCATAGCATCTATTTTTTTTTTCAACCAGTTAAAATCCATTGTGTTGCGAGTATCACTAAACAGATGAGCAATCTGGGGGAATTTGAGGAATTTGTTATCAAAAACGACTAAAAAAGAGTGGTTGATTGTCATATTTGCGAATGTCTCACATTACGACCCATGTGGACCGCTGCATGACGAACTTTGTGTGGTTCAAACATTGTTTGTTTGTACTTTTTAGAAATATTATGCATTTGCAACCCTGGTTGACTGTGGGCTTGGGGGAAAACTTTACAGAAATACCAGCTATGTCTAAGTTCGAATGATATGACACAATTATGGCAATGCACCCCCCAAGTAATTACAAGCCTGTCCTGACTGAGTTCAAGGCTAAGCTGTTTTTTTTTTTTTTTTGTAAATCAGATGATTTTTGCATGATAATGCCAATTCCCCTTGTGATTTATCCCATACATACCTACTTCAGCATTATGTTCTGCAGAGCAGTAAATATATCTGTTGTTGAAAGTGCTGTTGGGTGAATGATCTTTCCTATCATTATCATCATCATTACTTGTTAAAATGGATGCATTTTTAGCTGGCATAAAGACAATATTTTCTGCTTTAAAAAATGCCGGACTATCCGACAAGGGGTGTAGTGCTCTTTGAAACTGAAGCTTGTTTGCCTGACGTGACTTTGACATGGATGAGTACAATACAGGCATTCAGACAATTGGCGCTTGTGTCAACAAAAGTTATAGATATCCCAGTGTGTTCCCACCCATTGTTGTTTCCTTTTTATTTCTGGATACTCATATATAGATGATTATTTTTTTTTTTGTCCTGATCATTTAGAAGCAATTAGTTCCAAATTTTGCAGCAGCCTACAATAGTAATAACATATGAGTGATTAAGTGTTCATTTGCTAATTCTGAGTTATTAAAACTTGACATTAAAGCCTGAATACGCTATATGATGCAATATTTGGTAGCCTAGGGTACCAAGTGAAAATTCGCCATTTTATTGAATTAATTATTTTTTTTTTCAGCTCTGTACCCTGGCTTACCAAAAAATGTGTCAAAATATTTTTTAGTATTATTATGCACAAAAATGTTTTCTTATTTGTGATTATGCAACAATTAATGCATGCAACTGATAATTATTTTCTGCTCTGTTATAATCTTAACTGTTTGATACTATTGTACATATTATTGTTATTACTGGCATTCTCTAGTTTACCTCTTCTATTGAGTTTCTTGTGTTTTTTGCGAGATTGGAGTAGGTCCTTGTATCCGCTGCTAGCACGGCCATCACTGCACGCAGACGCCATGACTATGGCCGTTGCGCTGGCGTAATGCTAGCATTCGTGCTTATTACGTAGCGCAGTTTACGTGTAATAATCAATTGCAGATGAAGTTGCCAGTCGACTACCCCGTAAATTAATGAATACAAAATGAAATAAGAAAATCATTTAAATGAAATATTTTTAATGATAACATTAGAAATCCACGTAAATATTTTATTAATCTAAGAAATAAATTCCAGTTATCTAAATTGAACCTTTTTCTTTCGCATTTCATCTCTTATTATCGACCATTCGCGCACATGTAGAAGATTATAAAGATGGCAGCCCCCATGATCAAATTTTGAAGAAATACAGTTGATTTTGGGGTGAATTTTCTGGGCTTTCAGTGATTATTTTTTTTCTGAAAATAAAAGTTACGGTAGATGATGTTTACAAAACGGTGTGGTGCTGGAAATTACCTCGAAAAACACCTATGGTGCAGTAGTTCACATTGCGACGACTTTGCCGTATCCGAATTCGGAATCGGCGTATCTGAGTTTGGATACGCATTATAAATAATGGGCATGAGATGGCGCTATACAACGCGGTACTCCGGGTTACAACGGTACCCCGGTGTACGGCGTACCGAGGCCTTTAGTACGTCATTAGGAGTCTTTGAATCAGAGATTCAAATTTGCTTCATCACAGTTCGTGAATATTTTGAAAGGGAGTACCTACAAGCATTATCAAAATATTTCACTTGCTTACATTTGATGTCTGACTGGGCTACAATAAAATGTAACCATTAAAGGCTTTTACAGCATGCCTTTCTCAATGAACAGGGGAATAATCTGGCAATCAATAAAGTCTGATAGTGGCAGAGGGTCAATTGACCACTGCTAAAATGTAAACACTTGCTGAAAAGCAAACATTGTATAAAAAGCATGTGCATGTCCATGTGAGTGTGACATTGCATAGATTCCTTGGACTGATCAATAGAAACTGACAGCTAGCCAGTGGCATCCCAAACATAGTGGACACTGCAAGCTGGTCAGATCTTTTTATCTTTTTTCTCTTATTTACTTCTGTACTGACCGAGCATTACCCTAGATCGGATTGCTAGATGCTCAGCAAATATGGGATATACTAGGAAATGCTTAAAGGGGATGGCTAGTAACTGATCAGTGGGAATCAGTGGGAATGCTGGAGGATGATTGTTCCAATCCTTGTGGGATTCATTTAAGAGTACATTATATATCTATTGTTGTGTGAAAATTATTTGCTTCAGAATTGTCTCATATTCAAGTAATGTGCAGTTTAATGTTTCCAGGTTAGCGTGCCTGGTCAGTGACGGGGCATTAATCTGCACATTACTTGAATATGAGACCGTTCTGAAGCAAATAATTTTCACACAACAGTAGATATATAATGTACTCTTAAATGAATCCCACAAGGATTGGAACAATCTTCCCTCAGCATTCCCACTGATCGGTTACTAGCCATCCCCTTTAACAGGGAATAAATGCCCCGTTATTTTTTTTTTTCCTGGATGGTTTGAAGAAAAGAGGCCATCAACTCAGGTATATATATATATATATATATATATATATATATATATATATAGAGAGAGAGAGAGAGAGAGAGAGAGAGAGAGAGATAGATATATATACATATATACATATTATATATATATATTAATAGCAAGGAAGATATTATTATACTGTAAATTTTATCTTCGACTAATTTGAACCAGCTACAGAGTGTGTTTGACCTTTTAAATTTCACCCCCACACATTTGATATTTTGGGTGAATTCCCAGCTTGCACCCACACAAAAGTCTCCTTAAAAGCCTATAATAAGATTGCTTGTTTGGGAGTACAAGAATCAGGAACATTCATTTCCTCTCACTAATATAACTTTGCACAAACAAAATGAAAGATACTTCTGGTGCATAGATTCAAAGAAAGGGCAATTGCAGTTGGTTTTGGAAGCATGAGACAGAAAGAAAAGGAACACTGCTCTACCTCTTTCAAAATATCTGTTGTGCTAAACATGTGTATATTTTGGGAGAGAAATGGATGAAGAGTTTGATGATTGAACAGAGAGAAATTCGTCTGTTGAGAATGAGAAGGGCGTTAAGTTGTCTTGAACACTATGGGTTTAGTGGCAACTTAATGCCCTTATCATTCTCAACAGACGAATTGACAATTCATCTCTCTATTAAACACTTACAATACTCTTGTATTGCAAGTGTTTTTTAAACTACAATACTCTTGTATTGTAGTTTAAAAAGTGATTGTTTCCTAAGATGTATTACCAGATGGAATATAGCCCTCTGTCACTTTGCCATACTTTCTTCTGAGATTACTTTAGACCAGAATACTTGTACATATATTATATATATATATATATATATATATATATATATATATATATATATATATATATATATATATATATCTATTAATTAATCTCCCTTTATTAAACAAAGAGCTAGGAAAAAGCGCAGCATCGTGATTTTATTTTCATTCTCAAACAAACAGACAAACAAACAAATGAAGAAATAAAGAGTGACCTCTAAGCTTTACAATAAGGATTACTAGCTTTAGAAATGAATGACCTTTCTGTAACATTCCATTTACTGATAAATTGTCATGTGATTGTCAGAAAGGCATTTGACTGTGCTTGTCTCAGAAAACAGACCAAGATTTTGGCTTGAATACCTCATTCATACTGTTTTTATGATGTCATTACTTACATTCTCTGGGGTGAGTTTGACCATGTCATATCACAGAACATAAACAGACCGATAACCATCCACATGGGTTAGACTTAGATAATTCATCAGGTCGGAATTCAACCTAAAAGTGAGCAAACATTTTTCAAGGCCTCAAATTCCTATAGCCCAATCCTGTATCAGTGGGACAAAATGTTAATGTAGACCTATATTTGCATACCAGGGTAGGACAAGCCATAAAAGATGTCCATCACTGGTCTAAGGTGTGTTGCCGCTTATCACATAGATACATTGCTGATGACATAAGAACTTTAATCCGCTTCCTAGAAACATCATCTTTTCGTCACTGTTGCTTCATTTATGGCATGACTTCTACAACCCCTGTACAGTGCGCTCGATCCTGTCATAATGAACACAGTTATATAACGAAACTCTTGTTACAACCAAATAAACTCCAGCACCCCAAATCATTGCCTGTAATCATCTTTTTTTGTACTTTTATGGCTCAGCTGTATTAACTTGTGATATAATGAAGCAAAATTGCAGTTCTTGAGGACCCTGTTTCACCCCGTTGAGGACGGACTAATTTTGCTACAACACGCATTTTTTTATATCCCATAGACACCTGCCTGAGTATACCCGTGACTCATCCTCAACGGGTTAACGGGAGTTGCCTGTACCACTGGGAAATGCTAAACAGGTGTATGTGGGTATAAATCTTCTTGAATTTCTTCACTTTCCGAAGGCTCTCCAGCCAAATCACACTGACTATGGAAGAAACACTAGTCAATCTTTACAATGCAAAAATTTTGTCCCAGTTACCCGATGAGTAACTTCATGATGTTACAAACTGGTGGTTTATCATGATACTCCAGCCTGAAAATCTCTACTGTTAGTCTAATTCACACACAACGGATATTGAAGGTTTTCAAAACATCTATTTTTGCAACCATTAACTCTTGAGTATGGAAACAGAACAAATCATAAACTATCACAATTTGCATGGTAATACAAACATCAACCCACTCCATTCTTTTCACAAAACTTCAAGATACTTTGCCTCACACGGTTCATACACATAACACACACACACACACATACACACAGAATAAAGACACACATTTATCAATGTCATGATGCAACTCGCCCCACTGGGTCTGCACAATAGTGCGCAATAGGTAGTCCTAGATTCTGGACTTTTTCTATGATATCTTTACTGAAGCTACTGAACCTATACACGTCAAGTCAAGTGATGGCGCAATGCCGCGAACTGGAGGAAAAAAAAAAGAGAGTCCCGACCGATTCTATCAGCTGATGACTTTCCCTTTAATAGAATTTTGAGGAAGTCTACGCATGAATTATAAGTGTGTGAACTTTTGACCTCTGCATCAGCTGAGAGCGATTTGGTCTGGAATTTTTTTTTTTCTCCAGTTCTCAGGATTACATCATCACTTGACTTGATGCAAACAGGTTTATTAGCAACGGGAACATAAATATATAAAAAGAGTCCAAATTTGTGAAAATCAATACTACACATTATGGTGCTAGGGGTCCCACTCCAGATAGGCCCTACATCCTTTCATCAAAATTATCTTTTTTTTTCGGGGGGGGGGGGGGGGCTATGTGAATGGTGGCAAATAAAACTGATTTCTGTATTGCTATTTAAAATTAAATATATAAATCAACTTTTGTGTGTTTGAAATGGATTGTATGCATTCTTATTCTTCACTATCCATGATTGCTGATGTTTGGTTGGTCATACATGTATCTATATGCCTGTGAAAGTCATCAGCCTTCATCACCTTTTCAGTCCAGGATGAAGATGGAAAATTCACACTAAAGTTGTAATGAATGAGAGTTTCATATCTTATGGAACAGGTTATAAACTGGTGTAAAAGGGGCATGTAGGCCTATATCAAAGAGTCATATAGTACAGTTCCTCAAAACACATGACTACTGTTCAGTGCGACATACTGCTTCCCACAAAATCATGCAGACATCAACATATTGAATAAGTTCTGACACAAATAAATGCAATATGTACACAGTTTGCCTATAATTTCAGGTTTGTTGACTGTTTCATGCACACTAGAAGATATTATCACATTGTAATATGAGGAGAAAATCTGAATACCATTATCATGCTGTTGATTTTTAAGCTTCTATCTAGCCTTTCCCACTTGGCTGCCACAAAAAAAAAGAAAAAAAAAAGAGAATTGCTTCAAAATCTGTATCATGCCAGCCCACTTCCAGCTGATAAAATCTCTTTGCATTTACAAATACTTCTCACTTTACACAGGATTTTTTACTTGCCCAGGGCCACGCACAACACTAGATAGATAGCTTTGGTTTCCTGGCCACTTTGTCTGTGTTTGTGTGTGTGCCTGTGTGTGTTTGTGTGTCTGTGTGTGTGTCTGTGAGAGAGAGGAAGGGGGGGGGGGGGTAGGAGGGTTTCACACTTGCACATACTCGTTAATATCTCATATATGAAATGCATTTGTGAACACTGAAATGAATCTTCCCATCGTCTGCTATCATACTGGCAAACATTCTACATACAACAGCTGCATCACAAACTCCACAGCTCGCCAAAATCAAACACACAACTTCCAATGTGTTCACACATGAGAGTACATATCTCACTATTCAACTTGTTATTTTCACGAGGGTTTAGTTTTCATGAAATTTGCAAATCACTACTTGGCTGAAATTTAGCAACACATGAAAATATCACCACCTGATGCACTTAGCGGAGGAACGCACAGGTATTATTGTGCACTATAATCTCAGTGTGAAATGGCAAAAAACAACATCTCACGAAAATGTTTGTGACCTCCTCATTCACAAAAATATAATATGAAGGGTTTGTTTGCAAAAACCGATAAGTCCATTTTTGAAGATTTTGAAGTATGATCTCTGTCATAAAGTACAAAATAATACCTTTTAAATGATATATTGGTTACTACATATAAAGTTATATTTTTGAAGATATGGTCAAAAGAAGCAAAAATTTTCTTATTATTCTCTTTATTTTTCTTGACCTTTAATCGCAAATATCTCCATTTGGCAAATATGGACTTATCGGTTTTTGCAAACAAACTCTTCATATGTTTGCAAAAATGCACATGCACACATCATGGCAAAAGTGATCCTCAATTGGGTGGTAGATGTCAAAACTGGTCTGGGTCAAGGCATCAAAAACTAGAAGTAGCAAAAAAAATTGATTGGAGGACACCTCAAACCGCGGCTGACAAAACGTGATTAAGAAAAAAAAAAATGCATTCTTGGCAATACATGATTCAAATTTGCATTTATGAAATAAATTCTAGACTAAGTTTGCAAACAACTCTTCTTCTGTGCCAATCTGAAAGGGATCTAATACCTCCTTTTATACTGTGCATGATTCTAGCTCCCAATGCAGGATATTTGTAAAGGTGTTATGCTGCCATTCTTGAACCCGGAAGTGGCATACATGATACTTCCAGTTCACGAGTCACTGACTTTAGCCCTAGCTAAAATCAAGATACTATTTATACTGATGTCAACTTGGGCCTCGAGCAGACCGGAACTACCTCTGAGAGCAGGTTTACTTCAGCTCGGGCTAAGTATTTTTCTTGACCTTTCATATTGAGAGTTAGCTCGTTTTGGGAGTGGACCTCAAGTGAGATATCATGAATGGGGTATAATAATAAGAGCATTTGAGTGTTTGTGTGTGTGTGTGTGTGTGTGTGTGTGTGTGTGTGTGTGTGTGTGTGTATGTTTGTACCGTAGAGAAGGGAAACTCTAAGGCCAGACAGACAACACTCCACAGAAATAATCAGTTAATTTTCTCTCTACTGCAGGACTCAAGTGTCCCTCAACTGAGAGAATGTTAATGAGTCCCAAGAGTGACCTGGGCAGGAGGGTAGTAGTCCCTTTGCCACTGACCTCAGCTAATAAATGGATGGATACAGGCACTGACCACTTGCTATTCCATGACACAATAAAGGTCCACTACAGAAGTACGATGTAACATTAGTTACGTTCAGACGGGTATGGAAGCAGGAGCCCGTCAAAAACACGGATATACGTCGTGTAGTAATTCGAATTGCTACGCGACGTAAATAATTACGTCGTGTAGCAATTCGAATTATTACACGACGTAATTATTTGCGTCGCGTAACAATTCGAATTACTACACGACGTAATTCCGAATTACTGCTCAACGAATTAACGTCACGACATCAAATGAATTAGTGTCGTGTTGCAATTTCCAATGCTACACAACGTAAATAATTACGTTGCGTAGTAATTCCAATTACGACGCGACGCAAATAATTACGTTGTGTTGTAAATAATTACAACACGACGTAATTCCGAATTACTGCTCAACGACTAACGCAGCGAAGTTAAGGTAGCGACGTTAATTCAACCAATGGGATCGTTCGTAATAGCGGGTGAAAAACCCAAGAGTACGAAGCGCATGCAATCCGGTGAAAACCGAAGCTGGCTATACAGCAGGGAGGTGGAAGTTCCTTTCCACTTCCCTGCTATACGGCGAGCCATACGCATTTCGTTTACAGTACAATCCTGTGAAATGTTTAAAACCTAAATTATAGGGCCTACATTGTATCAGAAAATATGTATTCAAGCCATATCCGCTAACCAAATACTGACAAACATGCTGTAGGAAATAAGTGTCTAGACCTTTGGCACGTGCACCGTGGTGGACTGATGCATCACTTGATGCATCACTGAGCAAATAACGAACGATCCCATTGGTTGATTTAACGTCGCTACGTTAATTCGCTGCGTTAGTCGCTGAGTAGTAATTCGGAATTACGTCGCGTTGTAATTATTTACAACACAACGTAATTATTTGCGTCGCGTCGTAATTGGAATTACTACGCGACGTAATTATTTACGTTGTGTAGCATTAGGAATTGCAACACGACACTAATTCATTTAATGTCGTGACGTTAAGTCGTTGAGCAGTAATTCGGAATTACGTCGCGTAGCAATTCGATTTACTACGCGACGTAAATAATTACGTCGCGTAGTAATTCGAATTACGACGCGTAGTAATTCGAATAACGACACGACGTAATTATTTACGTCGCGTAGCAATTCGAATTACTACGCGACGTATATCCGTGTTTTTGACGGGCTCCTGCTTCCATAGACGGGAGCCCTTAACCTCGAAGTTAGGAAACTTCGAGGTTAGAGCTTGTAGTTAGGGGCCATGAAGACGCACTCGTAGTTAGCAAACCTCGAGGTTTGCTCGATGTTTCGGGCCACGAGAAATCTTATGGTTAGCGCTCTAACCATGAGCCGCGGGGGATCCCCACTCGTAGTTAAGCACCATGTGGACACAAAAAACAACGAACTCGAAGTTAAGAGTGACCTCGCCGTAAACTCCAGCCCCCACAATTTCCCTCTGTGTCCGGGTCAACCTCCCAAACGTACACCACAAATACACTACACGTGAAAAACCTATGACGCACAACACAACAACATCATCTTTTCTTCCAATGCGCTTGATCTCTGAAACTGAACACGTCGAACTCGCTACTGTATTCTATATTCTTCCCCGACGCTAAAAAATGTTTTCGACGAATATCTTCATAAAGGCATAGAGTCATCAGTGCAGTGCAATCTCTGCATACCATGACAGAGAAAAAGAGTACCTATAAGCGAGTCCGATAGGGTTCGACTAAAGAATAAATAGACGCCTTGTTAGCAGTGTGGGCTGAAACTTCCGGTTTTGTGGTTTTAACATCGAGTGGGACCCACTCATAGTTACGGGGGGGGGGCAGAAGCTTAACCTCGCGGTTAAGATTCGTCGTGTGGACACACGTCGTAGTTAGGGGGCAAGAGCTAAACAGGCGCGGGGCTACGGTGCAATTATCTCCCCCAAAAGTCGTAAAAGCTTTTGAATTCCTAACGGCTATCGAAGCCGTGCGAGAAGTGAGGGGCTGAAATCCCCGAAATTTCAACCTCGCGTATTTCCTAAAATTGTTGGTCAAAAGTCACGAAATTATCAGGGCACATCTAGAATGGCAATATAATGCTACATACAAATTTCTGGCAAATTATGTTGCGTACTTTTTGAGATATCAGTACTTCTCTGTTCTGAAGGGCTGATGAAAGAGGCTCCGATTATTTCCCGACACAAGTCTGCTTCAACATGAATATGCATATAATTCACATGTTACTAGACTGTAGACTTCAGACTCACTCTCTGCGGAGTTTCGAGTTTGTGCAATGAGATATAATGTCGAAATCAAGACATATAAACTGGGGGTTTTGCAAGAAACGCTTGGAAACAGCAACTACGAAGCAAACGCGTCGAACATTACGAGCATGCGCAAAGCCTCGTGAGAGTGCGGTGTGTGTGCAGTGTATGCAGAACACAGGCATCGTGCGGGAAATTGCTGCATCGTGCGGGAAACTGAATCGTGCTTTTGGAGAAAAAACAAGTACGTTTACAACCGAATTCACCCCTTTCGTCCCCATTTTATATGCTATTGAAAGAAATTTAGTGAGTGTAAATCATTAATTCTTGAATGTTATCCAAATCTTTGACCAAAAGAAGTCCTTTCTTTGCATGCCTTGACTGAGTTGAATTGACTTCGTTCTCCTACTCGTAGTGCATGTGTTATTCATTGATTGTGACGCAACACTGCATTGCCCATTGTATTATAAGGTTTCCACGCTGGGTGATGGTCATATTAATCAGGTGCAGGCTGCCGGCCGTGCTTGCCCCTCACTCGATCAAGGATGGGTACGGAGTGCACTGATCAATACACTGAGTCGTGAATACAACGACGATTTGCAGTGCCCGAGCGTTGTTCGACCCTACACACATAACCGTGCGTGGGACTGCCCTTAGCAGGCAGTGCGGGTTTCAGCTACGTGCGGCGCGGACGTTCAAGGGTTTGCAAATCACATAGCTTTCGTCTTTTTCCCGACACAACCGTTCGCGGTAAAATCATGAAAAGATATTTGGAACAGATCTTATATATACTTTGCTGTCCAATATCCTGAAGTTTCGTTTTTGTGCAATCACTAGAAATATGAAAAATAAGGCACTGTTTGCTGATCAAAAAAAAAAAAAAAGAAGTGCCTTGTTTTGGCTTAATTTTCACATATCAAATCGAGATTAATCCCAAAATGGTTATAATGACAGGTGAGATCATCTTTTCTTCTTTATTTTGACGTTTAAATTACTTCATTTCGTGTTTTCTATAGCGAGATATCGCAGTTTTGCCGCGACCATTTTGTAGCGGTTTCGCGTAAACAAGTTGTTTACTTTATGTAAATTAGGCAGTACTGCAGTGAAGCTTTTCGCGAGATAATTGCACCGGAGCCCCGCGCCTGTAAACCTCAAGGTTTCCTAACCTCGAGGTTAGGGCCTGCCGTCTGAACGTAACTATTGTAGGAAATTCTTGCTCTAAGTTTCACAGCCTCCTGGCAGTCACAAATGGACATGTGATATCCATAATGTATGGCAAATTTATGAAATTTAACAATTTCTTATTTTATGCCCAGTGGAGACAACTTGGAGTCTCTTCCTGTTGCTTCCAGTAGTAGCACTATGTTTTGTCATCAATGGTTAAACCATTTTTATTGCCTGAAAAATAAAAAATAAAATATAGTATTTTCCAACACCAGTATGGTTTCCCTCACAAAGTATGTGAATGCCAGTATGCATACAAACACTTCATGACTATGGTTTTGACATGCAGTGGAACCTCGTTGAGGCTAACAGTAACAACCAGTAATGGCCAGTATAATGTACCGTTTTGCTTTCCTACATCTTCAGGTCAATGATGTGTATCAAAAAGACACATGGCGACTGGTATGCCTCAGCCATAATACATGGTTCTCCCAGTAGGTCTATGGCAGTGTGATGACAGTTTCATATAATTGGCAAAATATTAAATTGACATGTTTGTCACATAAGTGTTGAATATCACTTCACTTTCCTTGAACTAGGGATCACCGGATGAATGGCTACATGTATATAGCCTATTCTTTTTTATTAAAGAGAGCAGGTCACTCTTGGGGATTTGAGGATATTTACTGGATTTTTGGCCCTTTTATGAGTCTATGCATTGAGTAATTTCAAAGATATTGAGAGAGAAAGTGAATTTCAGTATTAAATAGTAAAATGTTAACATTTTAAAGTGGCCTTTGACCCATGAACTTTGACCCTAAAATCCCCTAGATAATCACTGTCATGTAGAACATGCATAAATATAAGTTTGCTCAGCTATGAAGCTATTGATCCAAAGATGATCAACAAGCTTTGGAACTCAGTATGAGCAAATTCCTAAAATGTCTTGAGCTATGTTGGTGCAACAGTGGAACTAAAGACTATATAAAGACTTAATACATTACTAGTAACGCAACTCTCACAGTGATCTATTCAGGACCAACAATCCAGTACTGTCCAAAAATTGAACTTAAAAATATTAGTCTTACTGACCAGAGTGCACTCAGTCCCTTGTGCTGCATTTGATGCTGGATATTTAACATATTCACCCGACATGCAAAGGAAACGGTAGTGACAGAGGGTCACATAATATTTATCGTCCTTCCACTATTAGTAGAAACAGTCACAACAAGTATGTGCATTGTCTAATGACACCTAGATGACCAAATATGTGCTGTCACAGATAGTCAGACAAATACAATACACACTTTCAACAACATAATTTCAAAGACAACACATAATGCATAATACCACAACCCCTACTATATGCACATAATGCAGCACTGAGATTAAATAGTCTCACCCATTAAAAGTAATCACAGAGAATGACACCTGTGAGTGACAGATGCCAAAAACATATCAAACAAATGTTAAACAGGAGGCACATATTTGTTTTGAAAATTTTGAAGGCTGAACTTCTTTGACATCATATCCGGAAAAAAAAAAAAAAAAATTCAACATGTCATATACTAAAGTGCACTGGGATTGCTCGTTACGAAACAAAAAGGGAATATCATTACTTTCCTGCCCGCCTCATTAACCCAGCAGCCTCTCTGGTGCCCCCCTCCCCCTCCCCCTTTGGGACCCACCCAACAATGAGAGCACACTCTTTTGTCCGTTCAGGGCATACTACAGTGTGTACCAGTGAGTGCTGAAAAGCTGAAGGATAACACACTTTACCTGCAACATCCTATAAACATGTTTGAGCCGGGCAGTCGTCGGGTAACTCTCCAAAGTTATATCCAAGCATTCCAATTGGTCCAATTTCTCCTCTCACAGTCAACTTTTTGGTAGAAAATGCTCATCAGGATGGACACTTTTTTACAACTTCAAAAAAAAAAAGCATGTGTTTATACTTTCCGCTCTCAACTCAGTTTGAAAAAGTGCCTTCGTAAGAAGAACACAGCAGAGTTTACTTTACTGTTCTACTGCCACCATCACTTCGCTATAGGTGGGGCTTTCAGGTAGCTCAACGCGCCCCACATCAACACAAAAGCTCAAGCCTTTTAAGTGATTTGACGTGGTGTGCATATAAGCAGTCATTCTTTTTTTTTCCCCTCTCTCTCTCTAATTCTCCTCTCTCTTTTTTTTTTTTTTTTTTTCTTGATTAGAATTGGTGCTGCAGAGCACAGCGCCCCCGTAATTCACTTCTACTAGGATAAAAAAGGACAAGGAGGATGAGGAACAATGGGAATACATCGGTTTGCTGTTGAATGCAAAGTTTGTTGCGGTGTGTTCGGGCATATCTAACATACCTCCCTGTACTCCGCTGGTCAGTAGAGGGTGACGGTTAAGTACACAGACGGTGATTTCAGCTCAATTTACTGGTAGCTCGCTCTCTCTCCAGCAGAGGGGCGTCAATCAGCAACCAGCCAGCATAATCCAAAGGACTTCCGCTCTAAATCATTTTATCTGTTGTTGACGAATCTTGTTCAGAGTTGTTGTACCCATGTCATAATTCACTGTCATAATCCAAAGGACTTCCGCTCTAAATCATTTTATCTGTTGTTGACGAATCTTGCTCAGAGTTGTTGTACCCATGTCATAATTCACTGACCAGGATAGTAAGATTGATATTCATCAATCATGGTAAGAATACAGAACCAGGACTTAGACTTAGCGTTAAAGCCTGACATAATGCATTGGGAATTAGAACATTAAGTACCGGAATAGGAGGTTTCGGATAGAAGTGAAACATAATATTCCATATTTATCTGCAAGGCTTTCCACACAAAATAGATCAGGGCATTTAGAAATCCTATTTGGGCACGGACAAGTACTGTAGACACAGTTATGTATTTACAGTTGGCCAACATTGTGATTTAACTTCTTATTTTTTCCTTACAGAGAATGAGGCAAAATCACTGACATGAAAAATTGTGTTACGAGTATACTCGGGCAGGTGTCTTAACTATGGGAAATGCGTGCTCTGATAGCAAAATCAGACTGTCTTCATTGGGTTAAGATAACATATGATCTTGCAAAAGTGTCCACTTTATCAAAGTAATCCAAACCAACCATTGCACTCTTACTTAGCATCAGTCCTGTATCACAAACTTATGCCTTTTGAAGCAGAAAGGGAACAAAATTCACTTCTTAAGTCTAGCAAACTTAGAAATGACTAATTATTTTGAGCAGTAACCTGCTCTCAACTCAGAGGGACAGGTAAGTTCATACATTTATAACCATGTGCATAGACTCACAATATTCAAGTGTAAGACCAAAAACAAAACAAAAAACTACACCCCTCCCCCCCCCAAAAAAAAAAGAAAAGAAAAAAGAAAGAAGACAACCAACAACAAGAATGAGTATGATGCAGTGCCAAAAGTTCACTAATATGGTTGTGGCGGCATTTTACCATAAAATCAAGGCATTATATTCACTTGACTGCTCCTCATGAAAAATGAAGATGAAACCTTGCCTAAAGTTCACAATTAGTAGCAGTTTTTGATTTATACATTACTTCCCGTTCTAGTGTCCGCATAATTGCACTATACACCACCTTGAGCTCATACACTGTAGTACCGAGACTTAAAGGGGCATTCCAGACGATTTTCATAATTTCACACCGTGTAGTACATAAATCGTCAGCTCGATTTATAGATTCATGGAATTTATTGTGGTCCTTGAGCAGAGAAACCAATAAACTGAAAATCTTAAACAAATTACACAGAACAGTGTTGATGATATCAGAGCCTCACATATTTCAGAAATGTAGCAGTGTAATTCCATTACAATAAGGCATGCTCAACAAGTTCACCTGTGAAGAATCTATACATGCCTTCTTCTTTTGTTTTGCTTCCTTGAGCCCCAACTGATGCATTCTTATGGTGAGGCTGCCATGTCATGATCCTTGTTCATTGCAATTTGCTATATTATAATTTTGAAAACATTCTCATTTCTCATCCCAATCACTATAAATTCTGAAACTCTGTACTCGGTATAACTAATTTATAGTTGTTCAAATGTAAAAGTCTGAAAATCATCCGAAGGTCCCCTTTAAGACCCCCTCTGTGAGCCCACTACACAAAGAGAGCACTTGTACACTGTATGTCTACACAGACTGTCAATTACAACCTAAAGTGTACAAAACGACGTATACAATGTAGTGTGAATGCAAACGTGTGTGACGGAGCATGAATAGGATTACATTGGCTGCTTCACATACCAAACTAAGCTTTCTTTCACTATTCCTAGAGTACGGAACTACTGTGCTTGGTCTAAATTGGTCTAGGACATCAGTCTTTGTGGACTCTATGAAAGTGGTCCAGCTTTAATACCAAATACTTGCACCGATAGATTGAGATGTTAATACCATTGCCAGGGCTGCACACTATTTAAACCTATTTTCCCTACTGGTCCAAACCTTGAATTTACTGATCTTGTACTTTTTTTTTCAACTGGCCTGACAATGTAATTTTTTTATTTTTTATTTTACCTGTCATGTCGGACCAGTAAATCTAGCAATCCCTGAAAAGTTGCTGGACTGACAGTGATTTTTACTGGTCTGGGACATACCGTTGGACCAGTGCCAGTGTGCAGCGTTGCCATTGCACAATGCCACAATTTACTCATAGATTGTGTCAGGTTCATTTTTGTGTACAAATACATTCTACCAGTCACATCATTCAAACATATATAGCAAACATGATCCCTGCAACACGCCCATGGCGGGGCTGCTACCAATTTCAGCTGGTGGTTTATCAAGTGGTTTCCATGACGGAGTATCAATTGGCAGCTTTGCAATGCTGGGTGGGGGCAGAATCATGAAATTGTCATATTATATTTATGGTCAATACCATGAAAGAATCATAGTGGTACAACTGTATGATACATATCACAAATGATGGGAGAGTGCACTTGCTAGGGTTACACTTTCTGTCTAGAAAAAACTGTAAAAAATATTTTCAGATGCATTCACATACACTTTTATTTTTCAGTAAAAACTCACATACACTTTTATTTTTCAGTAAAAACACACACATACACATACACATATGCGTCTATGGTGGAAATCAAGGACCTGTTTTACCCATTAGAATTTTACCACATACCCGAGAACCTGTGTATAAGTAGGACTCTGGTCAACCGAGGACTCATTTGTATATAATTGCCATCCAACCGAGGACTTACACTTTATAACAATAACGCTAATCGAAGACCTACAAACATGTACCCCTACATGCAAAAGAATGCAAAAGCAGAACGATTGGAATGGTCAGTGTACCGAGGACATCCTCGGTTCTCTGTGTGTCCTCGGCTTAAATGTAAAGTTCGTATGTGTGTCCTCATTTTACAGCATGGGCAAGTGCATGTACACACACACACAATTAACTGTTTTTTGGAAATCAATTTTAGCAATGCAATATGTGAAAACCATTATTCTTACAGACACTAAAAATAAAAATTAAAAATTAAAAATCTCATACATTGCACATCGTCATGAAATAATCTGTCCCGCTTTTTTCATTTGTTTAAAACTTTTGCAATAATTAATTTGCCCTGAGGAATGTGTGTGAATGGCATGTGACAAACCATTATTTTTTTAAATCCCATAATGCAACTTCCACGATACCAATGCGGGTCCACACATTCTCAGATGTCCAGGGTCAGCATTTTCTTTTCCACCTACAGAAGGTACAGGTATGATAAGTATATGATGGGGGAAAAAAATCCTCCTTTTGTATGAAAAATTTCTACCAAATGCTTGAGCTCCCATTGGTTTATATGCAGATGCCTTGTCACCTGGTCACGCTTTACTTTAAACTGTTTTTTCTAACTGCACCCATGCCTTGCAAACTGTACATGGTGAAACAGGAATTTCTGGTAGTAGGCCCTCTAGTGTTCATAGTTTTATACTCTACTAGTACACCAATACACTCATACAACACACTATTGGTACTGTCACTTAGATTTGTACAAAGTACAAAGGGCTTATTATGACTTCAACTCTGGAGAAACTAATGTGTTTGTAGAGTGGGTAGTGGCCTTTAGACAAAAAAAAAAATGCAATTAAAATGAGATAAAGAATTATTATCTATGAGCTCTGGTAGAGGTCATATTGCCTCTTTTCTCACATTTCATGATCACTGACTTTGGAGTCTGAGGGGTTTCAGGAGAGTGATATAAGTAATAAAAATAAGGTCAACATGGTCATAAACATCTTTATTTCATTTCCTTTGAAAAGGCTGGTACAGTGACAGTTTGTGGTTTGCTTGGTAAGCAGTGATTTGTACACAAACACACACACACACACACACACACACACACACACACACACACACACAATGTGGTACATGTATGTTTCTGTTTATATTGTGTGTTTGCAAGATTGTGTGCTTATTTGTGTGTGGGTGTTATGTGTATATGTGTGTTCACATGTTCGGGGGAAAAATGCATAGCGTGCAACTTCATGGTTTAATACTGACAAGTCCCTATGTACATTTGATATTTGCCATACCACACATGCCTGATGGTTCAGGAAAAAGTTGTAATTTCTTGGAAGTTACCCCCAAGTGTTTTAAAGAATGTAAGGCCTACCAGAATATGTACAGTGTATACAGAGTACCTGATATGTCAACCACAGGAGAATTCTTTACATGTATACCACATACCATGGCATCTTTTGCATTGTACATTGGCTGGTGCATGGTTGCCAGGCATATACAAATGTAATGCAATATATGAAATTGATTGAATTCATAAACATAATACTGTTTACATCCATATATTTGTTATTTCAAAGATAAATCTTAAATCTACATGCTGTAAGATGGCTAAGAGGAAGCATTTCAAAGAAAAAAGAAAAATTATTTTGACTGAAATCACACATTAGCACAAGAAGGACATATCAAAAACATACACACAAAAAAAAAAACATGTGCAAAATTGGTTTTAAAACAATGATGTATTCCATGGGCATGGCTAATAACTATCACCTTCATTCTGTAAAGATATCACCTAAAAATATTCCACTCAGAATTGTTACAGTATACACTGAAACTGATAAATGCCATTTTTTCAATCAAATACACTAACATACACATGTAGGACTTCCAACATGGTTTTAACACTAACTTGTCCCAATATATTAATTTATCAACCTTTCTATCTCTCTATCTCTATCTTTTTCTCTCTACCTCTCTCTCCCTTTGTATTTGTATATAGGCCTATTACTAAACATAATATATGCACATATATATTCTGTACATGTCTTCTTTAGTTATAAATCATCTTTCCATACTGTTTACTATGCATGACACTTCAGCCTCACATTGCACAGTAAACCAGCGCTATATTAAAATAAAATCAGAGCTGTGTGCCTTTTCATTAAATGCTGTTCAGTCTTTTGTCCACGCCCACCTGTTCCATGGGTACCAATAGACACAAGAGGACGTCTGCCCGTAACACAAAGCCCCCGAAGGCTGTAACCATAATAAAATGAATACCATCCCCTCCCAATGCCATTGACTTTGGAGGCCCTAATATTATCTTTTTCCCCTCGCGGGATGAGTCATCCAATTGGGGAGGAATAGCATTGCTCCCTCCCTCGCTGAAGACGCATCGACTTTCTCTTTCCAGCACGACCAAGAGTATTATTTATCCATGGCAACATCTTGCCCTGACACATCACATGCAATTTATCCCACTCCTGAGCAATAATTTAAGCCAATAGAGAATTCTGCTGTACACGTATAGTGTGCATATGAAAAAGGTTCGCTCTCCATACACTTTCCGCACACACCAATTTTCCAGGAAGAATGTCACCAAACAGGCCTTCATGCCAGCCTGTTGCACTCCAGTCAAATATTTACTCAAATACGATGAGAGCGCTCTTCTATGAATTCCACATACGGATCATAATCATCAAAAAAGCCACAGTTACGACAGGTTTGATTTTTCTCACTCTTGCTCAAGGATGCTGTTCAACACAGAAATCACACTAAAAAAGAAATAAACATCTTTATCATTGATACATTATATAATTACACAGAAAAACAATAAACCAACTCCCAAAGAAAAATATTTGAACAGAAGAAAACACATCCCCCCCCCCCCATGCATAATTTGTCCAATGAATCTTGTAGAGTTGATTTCATTCTTACCTATTAAACACATAAAAATATAGCAGGAACACTTCAAAATTTGTGTTTGCATGAAGAAACATACAATGTACAATATACATTATTTATGTACCAAAACACAGAAGATAGACTTTGAATAAATGTCTTCCTCTTGGTCACTCTGGTACTTAATTGGTCTCTGTGGAGTACAACGTGTACACTGGTTTACATAGCAACTGGCTATTAAAGTAGAAGAAACTTGTTTATTTTCTGTTGGTGTTCAGATATGGCTTGAGCTGGAGTTTGAAGTTTATATGGCAGTAATACAACCATAACTGATTGTGATGAAAGGTGGAAGAGTTGCATCAAACACAGACTGATTAACTAACAAGCATTGAATCATACACAGAATACTGAGAAGTGGTTACAATGTATTTACGTGCAAGTAATTTTTCATGCTCACGCAGTTGGGTATGAATTTTGCATGGTCTTCATTCCACAAAATCATAACATTTATTAGTGGAACATACAATGTATGGCATGCAAAAATATTTCCACGTTTCATTTTCACACTGATTCCTGGTCGCACAAAAATTTCCACACCGCGAAAATGTCCAATTTTACAGTAACCATTTGGCACAGTCAGCGAGATATTTTGAACAGCTACATAGCCACTCCATATAAGTCTACTAATACTGCAAAGCAATATAAGTGTACACTAAACATATTCAAATTCATCAATGTAACTTTTGCCTGGTGACCAAGAAATAAGCCATTTTTACCTCCTCATGCAACACTTTGGAATCTACTCTTGCATCTGTCCAGAGGTCGTGAACTTTACCCGCTTTCTCCCCCTTCAATTATTTTTAAAAAGTTGCACTCAGTGATAGCTACAGGTTGTTAGTGTTGCTAAATCCGACAAGCCTTGACTACGCTTGATAATATAAAGGTATATACATATACATGTATACAAGAAGTAAGAATATGCTGTAAAGTGATAAATTACTACTCGTCCATGTTTTTTGTCTACTAGGGAGAAAGAGGAAAGAGAAAGAAAGACTCAATGTAGTCCAAAGAGTCTGGGTGAAGAGATGTAAAGTCTATCGCTAGACAAGGACCTGTCCATGTCTCTACAAAGAGACTTCTGTGTTTGGGTAGGACCCTCCGCCCACTTTGTACCATTGTTATGCACAAACGCCCCATTGTGTCTGGTGTTTTTTGTCCAAACTACAATCCAGGTCACTACAAGCATCTTGGTTTCACCTTCTGTTCTCTTTTCTCAATAGGTACAAGATATTCTTTATGAATACTGAAGAACTGATACCAACAATAAAACACTTACCCGCCATGTACAAGTGCACATGAAGAACAATGATGAACCCTACATGTATTTCATTTGGTTGCAGAATATTGGGTTTTTCTCAACCCTACATGAAGGAAATATTCAACTGGAAGCTTCAATCAGAAACTGAAAGTATGGATACACCATTGTTGATTCAACGACTGTTTTGAGGAGTATTTCCATTCTCGGTACAAGGAGAAACATTCTGACGATACATGGATGAGTACATACTTGAAATATATTTCTCCAACACAGTGGCACTGAACATATACATTGTCCTTCTGTTTATTAACCTACCTACATGAACTTTGTATATAGTTTTTTATGCCTTCTCTTGTGGTCAGCACATCTGCTTGAGAGCATTTTAGATAGATGTGTAGAAACTAAATATCAATGAAAATGGATAACACATCCTTGTAAACCCTTTCACATCAAAACTATTTCTGTAAGAGGCTCTCATAATATTACATGGGGGGGGGGGGGGGTTCTAACATGATCATACTATATTGAAAGACTATTACCACTACCAAGTTTGAGTGATACAATAATCCAAATCTCAAAAACTATCTTTCTTTTGAGCACTACAGCTGCATCATAAAAACTTTCACATCATAATCATATGCAACATAACAGTTCTAAACAAACTGCAAAGCATGCAATAGAAAAATCATACAAAATTACACTCTTTTTGGCATATGAATGTGTACTTGGCACTTTTTTTTTGGGGGGGGGTCATTTCATTAACTTTGATTTTTGAAAAGAAGAAATCAAAGTGATCCACTGATAAATCAAAGTTGACAATAGCCGCGATGAACATTGTAAGCATACTTGCTTCCACCCCTTTTTTTTTTCTTATCACTCCAATTCATTCTCTACAAGATTTGTCTTTTACACTGTGTGCATTTGGGCCTCTCTTTCTAAATAACATAATGACTTTGAGCAAACATTTTTATACAATTTATTGTGTTACCCCCCCCCCCACTTTCATAATTATGTATGTTTTATATTTTGCATTTACACTAATTTGTTGTAATTGTTGTATCTGAAAGAACTTGTGATGTTGGAAATAGAATTTGATCTGAATTGAATCATATTGAATATTAAAAAAAAAAAGAGTCATCTTTAAGAGTTTGAAAGTCTGAGAGTATGAGTGTACATGTAAACATCCTGCCTGCAAGTCAATATCCCACTAAAGCCTCTCGGACCCAGCAACTGATAATTCCCATTAACAATGCACACAATATTGCAGTGGCTGGTAATGCTAGGGTTAGTATAGGTAGTCAACTGCTGTGTTCACTTCATTGAAGGTTCATTCCATCTAAAATACTGCGTCGCAACATGCAACACTGAACATTACATGAGCTTGAGATAATTATGCAAGATTAATGGCTCTCAAGACATAATATCCATCAGCGCATCAATTACTAATTCCCTGACATCCAGGCGTTCACATATAGAGCAATTATGGTAAGAACTGAAACCATTGTGATTGATTACTCACTCTAATAAGAAATATTTTGTGTTTCAAGGCATGCATTTTAAAGTAATTTATATAATACCTATTCAAATATGTTTTCTAATCAATCTACTTTCTTGCATTGCGCTATTAAACACTATATTTGACAAGAGTGTATAAATACTGAGAGTCCTCCTAGGCAAGAATGAAACCTAAACAGGGCATAAAAACAAAATGAATAAATGTCAGCAATATTGTGGGAATCTACAGATGTGACTCCTGATCATGGACTTCAATGGTATAATATATCTAGGCCTATATCTCTTATTACACTGCTATGGCAAACACTATGCAATGTATGCACTGGCAGTATGGAAAAAAAAATAATGACAAATATCTCGCAACATTAATGCATGTGTGTGCTTCCATTGTATAGGGCCTAATGTACACTGTGAAAATCATAAATGCAGATCTTCTCGACACCTGCAGTCTTCTGGACAAAATAGAGCATCAGGGCACCAAAATCCCCTGATAGTACTGTGGTGGTGCTTGGAGACGGTTACCTGGTGGTTGCTATGGCTCTGATACTAGTCTCCTCCTACAGCTGTTTCATTGAAATAAAGATTGAGTGTCTTTTTTTTTCTTTCTTCCTTTTTGTCCTTTATCTTTAGCTATGATAGCTGCATTAATACTATAAACCAGGACAAAGATGGTTGCTAGTGTAAAATAACTTGCCCAATATTTAGAGCACCAACCTAACTTTGCTCTATGTTCAGTGAGTGGAAATACAGACACAGTGAAGATGACTCATGTTGGGGATTTTTGTATTTTATATAGCCTTACAATGCATCACATGAAAGGGGAAGTCATAACAGAAATAAACACGTTTTATGATTTGATCATCTGTTCCAGAATAATGCAGTAACTATACAAAGGGAAGATCGTAACAATTATTGGAAATGAACACCTGTTTTCAGTGTTGTTTTGATTTCACATGATATATGTTTGGCTTATTCAGTTGAAATTTCATCTCTCTTACCTCTACAGCTTCATTTTAGGCAGCTGTATACAAATAATTATAAATGTTGGGGAATCAATAACTTTAATTACTTGATTTTGTAGAAATTTGAATAAACAAGACAAATAAATGACAACTGATATTGACTCTTGACTTCAGCTCTCTGGATTTTCATGATATCTTCTCATAGCCTAGGATATCCATTGTAACTTCTTCATGTGCCTAGGAAAACCTGCTTAACTTTACAAGCTTTGGAACTCAATAATCCATTCAAACTTGGATTACTCGCAGATTAGCAAGCCCACTCATGTGCAGCATTGTACTGTGCCTGGGTCCAAAAGGAAGACCATGCAGTCATAATAGGGATTAAGGAGATTAGGTAAGCTTCATTCATTGACAGCTTGTTACCAGAGATCTGAGCTAATTGGCAAAATAAGAACTCTAGCTTGCATGCCAAGCTGTTTAAACAAAGCATAGTAATCAACAAAAACCAGTAAATTATCCCTTCTGGTTTAGAAGAACACTGAGAACATGATTTGTGGATACATAGCATGTACAATGTTATTGTATGTCTGGTTCCCTTGAAATATGAGCACAAGGTAAGCATACTATTGTTTCTGTGTGATGCTGTGATGCTGATGCTGATGTTAGTGACTAGTGATGTTTATCATCATTTTAAGTACAAGTTGTAAAAACAACATTGAACATAAAGCGTGGCATCCTTCTGGATACATAACCAACTCCAGAATATCAGGTACAGATGAAGACCACAAACTTGTAATGGAATGCAAATTCCTCAGCATATATACATTCATGTATTATTGTGAGAGTCTCTCTTTGATGAAGATACAGTGTTGCTTATAATCATAGTGATAGTGATCATAATGCTGACAATAATGAATAATTGATAATTTGATGATAATGATGATGATGAGAATGATGGTAGTGATGATGAAATGATGATAATGTATGAAGACAAAAAAAAAAAAAAAAAAAATGGGCCCAAAAAGTTACATTTGACAATGTACAGTTGCATGGTGTTACCTCAGGCAACAATAAGAATATCTTACAGAGTACAATGTATTCTGAGAAATTATTACATATCTCATCCTTTTCGCTTTAAAAATGAAGCAAGAACAAGAACAAATGGCAAACAAGTCCCTTTAATGATAGAAGGGAAATCAATTAAAAACAATTGAAAACAAATGGCGAAAATACAGAAAATTTCCTGCTTGATCAGCCTGGGAATTTGACTAGATCATCTCATTGAGGCAGCTCAGTCACAGGCTCACTTCAGTCAACAAAAGAGGAGATAATTAATGTAAACAGTACATGCATTGTACGTTGGAATGACCTTGTGTAACAATGGACTTAACTCCACACTGCTTGAGGATACAGCATATAGTCTTGGCGTGCATACTCTCATTAAATATAGACACTGAAAATCTATTGATGGTGTCATTGTCATCTCTGTACATAACGAGGAAAGAGTCATGCCTAGTGCACACTTCCAATAATTGATCATCCAGACCAAAGCATTGCTTATCATTGAGGGAGGTCAATGTAATACAAAGAGATCTTAGAGTTGTGTAGCCTGGTTAGAACTGATGCTCCAGATGAGGGTTTTCATATTTTTGTCAAATGCTTATGGTTTCATTATTGTGCCATCTTGCTAGATACAATTTACATCAATACCTTTGCATCTCCCTGTTACAGTAACATGCCAACAAACAGGCCTACTGTTGACTTCTACTCATGCATGCTTAAGTACTGCTCCAGTATCTCTGAGCTTGCCCATTTAACCCAAATTGCAAGAAAATATATGGGAATTTTAGAAACTACAACAAGAAGGTATAAAAGTAAAGTGAAACAAAGAAAAATTCTTATCATCTAAAACAAAATGACACACAAACCTTTTCTTGTGGAAGAAAAAAGAAAGAAAAGAAAACACACTCTCACATTATGAAATTAACTATAAAGTCCAGTCATTAGCAATGATCTTGGAATGATACATTTTCAGATGTTGTCCTGATTCCAGCAACACTCATTGGTTTAAATATCTTCTATCAAACTAGGACCAGTACCATTGTTGATGGTCTTTTCAGGCTGCAGTTGAACAAGCAACATATATATGAGAATGTGTGATGTGGTCATGTGATTTAATCAAATATTCATCTAAATCTTATTCTGATGTTGTGATGAAAAACTTTGTCACGGCCCTGTAGGTTAAGTTAGACTATATACAAGTGTATCATTTTCCATGAACTTGCTCACGAATGCAAAAATATAGTGTTGAAATGATTCGACTTTCTTTAGCAGTCTTCAATTCGCATCGTGTATTCTGATTCATTTTCAGTAGATCACTGAAACTGCTTGTATGAAATACAAACCAGAATACATAAATTATAATATATCTAACTCCAGAAAATATTCCCTGAGCCTCGCAAATGTTTGAAACACAGGTGTATTAGAGCTGAAGATGAGGTGATAGAAAATCAGACCTCAGCGGTCCCAGCAGGGAGAATGCGTCTTGGATTTCCCCGTAGGTAACGCCCTCGCGAACACAGATGGCCTACACATTAGCCAAACTTTGCTACAAATGAAAACTCCAGCATACAATGAGCAGAAGGTCATGTGTCAATTGACTTGTGTACAGGCTCGCTCTATGAGATGAACTTTGAATCAAACAAAAAGAGAGAATAAAAACAGCCTCGCAAATTACATTTTCAGACTTTGCCCGTTTACCTCAGGCATGGAGATCATTAAAGAGTGTACATAACGCAATTATTCATGTTAGCTACATAAAGTGTATTTATGGGCCAGTTGCTCTGTGCTATGCAGTCTCTCTGAAAAATAGGTACTTTTATCACTGTGCTCTGGAGAATGCAATAGAATACAAATGATTTGTTTACTTGTTCAATTCTCTCTGCCTGTGTCAAATGGGGTGATATTGAGCATATTGTGTATTCATCTGATGTAAAGAAATTACTGTCATGCACACGTGTACATCATCTAGTCTCTGTGCCAAGGCATTTACAACAATTTAAAATATATGGTGTGAAATCGGGATTTTGAATAATTCAAAGTGCCAATGTTGAAAGTGTGATGAAAGACTTCAGGAATGTTCAAACAAACATAATCTGAGAACTTCCTATTTACCTGGAGTGCTCAGGGAAAAATATTAAGAAACCTGTATGTGTCACTCAAATTTAGATGAAATCTTTTTGGACCAAAGTTTTGCCTTTCAATCTTTTGTGATTCCTCTTGGACTTTCTAGAATATAACAATGTGCGCACAATAATGTTTTGCTCAAAAACATTTAATATTTCATAAATACAACATTACTGTGTGCATTCGTGCCTTTGATACCTCAGTCCTGCCTCAAAGTACTTATACTCTTAAGATCTGGTTTTCTAATAATCTCTTCTTCTTTTCTGTTCTCTTCTTATGACTCTGCCATATTAAGTTCACGGCCAGCAACAACAAACAAGTGATCAATGGAAAGGGGCGTGTCTTTGTGCAAAAATGGAAACACTGCTCTCCTCCCATGTCGCATAAACAGGCGGATGGGAATTTACTTAAAATGACGAGAAAGAGTCATGGGTCACTGTTCAGGACAAGGTTAAGTATGATGTTATCAATTTTGTAACCTGAGATGTTCTTCTAGACAGAAGACAATGGAAAGTTCTGTTGTTCTGCATCACAGATAAGAGTTAATTGAAGGTAATTAGAAGTTCAGGGGCCATGAAAACAGAAAATTTCTGGCCTCAGTTTCTAATCATATGAAAATAACAAGAACCACATCATCAGGGTAAAACAAAGTAAAACAGTAAGACATGAATAATCTAAAAAAAATGAATTATACACTAATTCTGTGCACATGATGATTTTTGAATAAAGGGGCTTTTGTTGGTGCTAATGCAACCCCCTTCAGACCCTTAAAAAAAAGTTTTACTCGCATGCACGCGGGTAAGAGGTCTTTTTTTCTTTTCTTTTTTTGCTTGTTAGCTGATGAAACCCGGAAGTGAAACCAGTATATAAACGCACCCCCCCCCCTTTGAAAAAACAAAAACAAAACTGGTGACACCCCTGTTACTGCTGGAAACATATTCAAGTTCCTCTTTAAATATGACTGTGGCTGTGAGCAAAAAAATTCATTCGGCCTTTTGGAATGACGGCAGCAAAGCAAATGCATGACTTGACAGAAAAAATTTGTGTCTGGAATACTCACTTTCCCGATACTTGAAATGACATCCGATTCATGTCCTCCGTCTCGCTCCCCTTGCCCCCCTGATGGGCCCACTTCAGCATGCAAGAAACGTTTCCTGGTAATGTCAAAAGCAGATACCGGGTAGTTGGGCTGTTCCGCCCGCTGGCCTGAGCTGTGCAGAGTGTTTCCCTCCAGACTCCAGGCAATGCGCTCTCCAAATCCTCCTCTCTCGTCTGTAGTGCTTTTGGAACAGATCGCAGTCAGGACAGAATTGGCGACTGGATGCGGCAGCTATCACTGAAATGCCAAGCTCCTTTGGGTTTTTAAGTATCACTTCGACAGGTGTCTTTCACAGTGCAGTCATCCATGGCGTCAACAAACTTTACGGCTGAAATTTGCAGGCTGTAAAATTAGATTTAAAGAAACAGTCATGTTAGCACACATTTGATACCATACAAAAGAGAATCGCGCTGATCTACTAACATACTTAAAAACAAAATGCACTTTTCATATTGATTTGAGCTAGAATGCATTTCTACAAGTGATAACATACGCCTGTTAATATACATCAAGCCTACATGTGGGTATTGGGTATTTAAATTGTGATCTGTGTCAATGAAATTCTTGATAACAAAGAGCACATAAGTATCTTTTGCTGCAAACAATAAATAAATACACATAAATAAACTGCATCACTAATTATCTGCTCTCATCAAGCTGAAAATTATGAATTCAAAAAGCATAATATATAAGTGCATTGCATCCCAACAAGTTATTTGTGGCAGAAAAAAAAAAAAAAAAGTAGGCCTACACAACAACACAGTATAACTGTTACTGAAAATACAAAACAAATGTGATTCAAAATCGTTTAAAACAAGTTTACAGAAACATGCCCCAAGAACGCACAAACTTGTAAATTATTTCTCAAAAGGAGAAATGATTTGCAGTTACACCATAAAGTCGTAAGAAAATATAACAATATGAAATAAATTTTAATGATGTTAAAATTATATTGTTATCATACGATAACTAGGGTAATCTCAAACGGTAGTCTATGTGTGAGCACAATTTGACAGCATAGGTCACGGTTGCAAAACTCTAATTTCACCTCAAGTTTAGAAAGGTATCAACACATTTACATTCATTCCCATATTACGAGATGAGTTCAACAGGTGCACACGTTCACATCATGCAACAGATGCGGTTGGCCAGGCGGACGCCGTAGAAGTTCGGTCGCAAGAGCCCACGGACCAGGTAGCTACTAGGCAGTACCGCCTACCGCGACCGTGTACTCCAGCATCCCTCCACCCCCATCACCGTATCGCTCCAAGCTCGCTAATTTTCTTTCCCAACCAATCCCCTCTCGCTAACGGACAACTAAAAACATCGAATAGCTAGGCAGAACATATCCGATTACATCAAAGTAATTACGTAAATGAGGAAGGATCGCAAAATTACCTTATGATGAGATGACGCAAGCTAAGACATTTGAGAAGATGAATGAATGGGAGCGAAGTGGTTTATCTCTGATGACGATCGCATTTACCGTTAAAAATAACGTGCACGCGCAAGTTGGGTGAATCCCGTATGTTCACTGTACCGTGCCCTAACATCACCGGCGCATTGGGTAGTGGTATACGAAGTAGTGTTCCTTCACACACACACATTCATAATGAAGCTTGCCGTGACTAACCGATGAAGATGTAAAAATAAAAGAATGAATCAAGGCCGCGCCGTTTGGAAGCTACCAACGCCCAGTCAACGATGAGCGGACGAGTGAAAATCGATTCCGCGAATAAAAGAATTGTCTCTTCAGGGGACATGTTCCAACCGCTTGTAAACAAAAGCGGGAGCGTTTGAAACTTGAGAGACTCAAGTATAAAAATGTAGGATACGTACAGGCAAGATAGAAATTACTTACAGAAGAGATGACACATACAAGTCAATAGGATTGCGTGTCGATTCGTGTTGTATAGACTGTGAAGTATTTCTTATGTGGGATTCCCGTATGATTTCAATGCTTTTTTGTTAGTCTTTTTGGTATGTTCCCTTCAGATTTTACCTAGTCATCTCAGGGGCGGATCCAGGGAGGACCGCAACCGGCGCAAGCCCCCCCCCCCCTTTATTTTTTGTTGAAACAAAAGAAATAAAAAGAAAAAAATGGGGGGAGGGGTGCGTGCGCCCCCCTTTAATTTTGTAAACACGCCCCCTCTTTACGGAATTCCTGGATCCGCCCCTGCATCTGCATGTCCTCTCATTTTTATAATTCAGTTGAATAGTATTTAGTTCAGGACCACAAGCAATCCCTCGATTCTTTATCAATCCCTGTCTTGTGTTATTTCTGAATGAATGACTAAAAAAAGCAGTGAACTATCATGCATGTTGTATGCGGCTATGTAAGATAGAACTGATAAACAGATATCGATATACACTGTATATTCAACATTCGTTCAACGGTCTATTATTGCTATTAACTTTCGGTACTTTATTTGATTTTTTTTCTGTTCAAATGCAGAAATTGTACTCTGTTCATAACTATCCTACCCGCCAACGAGACGCTTATCACCTTCCGCGTACTCGAGCAATAATTTTTTAGCGAGGAAAAGAAAATTATGTATGCAAGCCCGAAATATTGGAACGATCTCCCCGCAAAACTTACGTGTTGTTTATCATTATCATCCTTTAAATGCAAATTAAGACAGTATTTACTGAATAACTACATCACGCAAAGCTTACTGAAATGGGCTTTTCCATTTTGTTCAGAACTGTCCCGCTAGCGTTTTTTTTTTTTTAAGACGGCACAGATTGGGGCATGGCGCGTGTTAAACCTATGGGAAAAACGTTGGGTTAGGGTTTTTGGTTATGGTTAGGGTTAGGGTTAGGATTGGGGTTAGGGTTAGGGTTAGGGTTAGGGTTTGATGGTTAGGATTAGGATTAGGGTTAGGTTTAGTGATAGGGTCCCCAATAGATTTTTAGTTTCCCCAATCTGTGCCGTCTAAAAAAAACACGCGTCCCGCTATATGGTTGTTGTCATGTTAATCAGACTTCTTACTAAAGCATCAAGGAGGTTCAAGAGAATGGAGTCATAACTGTCGTATTTCCTTTGAAGTCACGTTCGACGCCGCCAATCGAAAGTATTTGAAGCATGTGGCAAACTGGATCTGCCGCGCAGATAGGAAGACAATTGACTCATGTCTCATTGCATAATCATCAGCCACTTTCTAACGAAAATATGTTTTTGTGATGGTAATTACTTTTCGCCATCCCTACCTATAAAAGATAGGTGGTATATGATGGTAAAGACACGGGGATGCGCGAATAGAAATTGCGCAAAAATTATGAAATGAAAATGAAAATTACTCGACTGGGCGTGCCCGGCCACTAAATCTGATATATCTATTAATATAGAATTATACTCGAAGATTATTCCATATCACTTTTATTTGGAGGAATTAAGTGGAAAAGTGATAAAACCGGCTTTCCGGGAGGGTACAGTTTTAAACACTTTCACATGATACAGCTCTGATTTACACTTTTGCACATAATAACATGAAGGGATTGACCTTTGTTTAATGAGCTTTATCATTAAGTGAGATTTCGTTTCATTTAATAGATAAACAAGCGAAATATAGCCAACATTAAGTTAACGTTCAAAATGAATCTTCAGATTGCTCAGCAAGACGGCCACCAAAGGCACAGATGCACCTGTGGAATTCTTTTGTACATCAATAGAAAAGTGACAACTGTTTGAATAATTGCAGCCAGTTGGAACTCCATCTCTTAAACCTCCGTCATGTTCATAGCATAAGCTGTTTGCGCTCTCAATAGTTACACCAATGCTCTCAATTCTTCCTATTCCAATGCACTGCTCCGTGTTGTTTGTTTGTAACGGTTCATTTTTGTTTTTGTATTTGGGGTCTTCCGCTTTTCCATTATATACAGGAATTTTTGCCCAAAGAGATATTTAAAATTATCTCTGTGTTTTGCCACTGACTACTATACTATAAATCATGTTATATAACCTTTCGTTCCCACCCTTGCCTAGTCTAAATCACAGAAAGGAAACTGTCCGTTCAAAGGAGAATCGTGCAAGCACGAGATGTTCATACAGTGATTATGATGATTTGATTGATGACGTTTCCTATTTTTCTCTCATCTTGGGCAGTGGTCATCAACAATGATGACATATTAAGCTATATATATATATATATATATATATATATATATATATATATATATATATATATATATATATATATATATATATATAATACTGTTTATATTAGGTACTGAGGAAATTCAATAGCACTGTCCACCCTGACGAAGGGGGAGGCCCCCGAAAATTCGGATTTTGTGTTAAAATCAAGGCAATTGGCATTTAATGCATTCCTCTGTTGTGACATTATATATGTAAATATTTCAAATTACAATATCCAGCTGCTCTTGAGCAATTCTACTCAATATTATATTTTTGTTTATTTATTTTTTATTACACTATTCAGCTGTCGTTTTTTTTTTAGCATAATTCACCGTTGGATAATCAGAGATCAATTCAAATCTGATCATCGATTATTACTGACAGAATTTTGAAGGAGAAAGTCCATGTAATGACATTCACTTAATTGATGATTATTACAAAGCAATAGTTCCATCTTGAGTCTATAGTATAGTCGTAAAGAAAACATTCGTCATGAATATTTATAATGATTACCAGTCTCTTCAGTTACGCCCCGGTGTAAGCACAATCGGTTACAGCTCGTTATTCCGAAGGTTCGTTATTCAGAATTTCATTATCGGATTAAAAAATCTTCAGAATAACGAACCTTCGGAATACTGCGTCACAAATTTAATGTTCGGATTAACGAACCTCTAGGTATAGGGAATTTGTGTGTTTCGGATTAACGAACCTTCGGAATCACGAACCTTCGGAATAGCGAACCTTCGGAATAACGAACATGGCAACCCGCACGATCACCGATAGAGCACATTAGCATTCTCATTATATCGTTATTAACAAATTATCACGATACCAGTCGATCCGCTGCATAGCAACGACACCAATGTGACGTTGATACATGTACAAACTCCAAAGAGAGAGAGAGGGCGGGGGGGGGGGGGGGCTCTGTGGAAAATATCCATTAGCTTTAGGGAAACAATCATCTCTGGAGTGAATAAATTAGGTGCAAGCGGGGGACTTGTGATTAGATGAGGTTGGATGGAACGATCGGGTATTAAACAATAACTTCTCTCCCTTGACAACGTCGAATATTATACCAGACAATATTGGATTATCATGACCTATTTTCTACCGATCTCTGCGTGGCGTTGGTTATTGCATTAATTGATTTAATTGATGAAGTATCAACGGTGAAAATCACTGTGGCAGACTCCAACTTCGGACTGAAATCTGTCACGAAAATCCTATTCAATTCAATTCAATAGTTTATTTATTTCCATCATCAAAAAGAAAAGAAAAAGTTGACGTAATCCAAAGTTTTTTTCATTTTTCTTACACTCGTCTGATTATTTAAAAAGGATTTTTTTCAAATACAATATAAAGTATATGCACGAATGATGTCATACTAGAAAACAAGAAACAATGCACTTTGCCATGGCAACAAAAATAGTAAATAATCACGATGACAGAAAACAGTGTTCCACTAAAAAAAAAAAAAAAGCCAAGCTTGTAAGACGTGGAACACTGGAACAAAACAACAGCACCAATTTGTTATACCAATAAAACATATTCATTTTGAATAATATAATAGTATCATTTTAATCAATTTTAATCTAATACACACTACAATACACATCGTGTTGGTGCACGTCTTCTCGGCATAAAATGATGCTTGCAGAGAGTTCAATGCAACACTCATACATCGAATTGATTATAGGTCTCGTACACGCGAACGCATACAAATCATGTTCTGTAGAGTTTTAAATATTGTGCGCTGTATCTTGTTAAAGTATGAAAGACGGTTAACACGGAGTTTGTCATTCCGAACGTTCGTTAGTATACACATATTCTACCTTTTCTTCATTTTCTTTTCGGAACAACGAACTTTATTTCATTTTCGAATTTAAGAACTTTTAGTTCATATATGAATAACCCCTTTTCCCATCACTCTTAGATTAACGAGCCTTGGGAATAACGACTTTTTTTGGGGGTGGGGGTGGGGGGCCTTTGTACTAATAAACTCTCGGGGTAACACCATGTTAGGATTAACGATCATCTAGGTGTAGGGAATTTATTGTTTCAGAATAACGAACCTTGTTTCATCTTCGGATTCACGAACATTCGGAATAATGAACTTTACCCTGAAAGACATGCGTGTGACCGGTATACCGCATATAGATTTTGCATGGGAGTGGATGGGGATTGTTACTGTGGAATGAGTTAAAATGAAAATATATTATATATCATTATTTCATTATTTCATATATATTTTCATATTATATTATTTCAATATATATATTCTATTTTTTTTTCATTACTGTTATTTCATTGTCATTTTTGCCATTACTGTGTGTGTATATACTTTGATATGTTTGATTACTTCCTTTTGTACTCCTGGTACACCTTAAGGGCTCTCTGTTTGCTCAGCCCCCCCCCCCCCCCCCCTTCCCTTGCTGTTACTTTTTTCACTCTTTCCCTTTCTTTATCCTGGTGTTCCTTATATTCTTTGATGTTGCCTCCCTATTCATCCTTTCCTTCAATGGTTGCCCCCTTGATCCTCATGTTCATTACTGACCCTTCTCCTTTTTTGTCTGTCCACCCTCCTTCTCTAATCCCCCTCCCTTTACCTGTTGGGCTCCTTGCCCATGACTTCCCACCCTCTCCTTTGTTTTCTTTGTTTTGTGTACCCATCAGCCTGTCCCTGTCTGTTCTTGTTGTGTGAAGTCCTTATATGTGATTGCTTTCCCTGCTTGTTTGTCATTTTGCCTCTGACGAAGATTCTGCAAGGATCGAAAGCTCAGGCCCCTTTTGACTCCATATTATTATTTCATCAATTTTATCATCAAGATGAAAATAACTATACTAAAACTTTACAAGACTAAACACTAGAAATAATGGTTCTGGAAACGATAGATCATAATTATGGTTGACTAATACTGCTGTATGACTTGCACGTCACTCCATTGTTGTTACTATTATAAAGAAAATAGACTCTATACCTGCGTTCACTGTCTTTATTGAAAATGCAGGAATAGAACAACCAACTGCTTGTTTTTGGTCAATACTACTCTTTTTATGCCTGCTATACTTTGTACAACTATTGGTACTACACTACTTCGTATTCGAAAGGAAGGCAGATGATTTTTGTTGTTAGTAGTTTCCGGGGAAAGATTACCATGCCCTTGGTTACCATGGTATTATTAATCATATCAAGGCAATTGACCCCGGAGGACAATACCCCCCCCCCCCCCCCACTCCCGTCTACATTATTGGTTAGTGATAAGTTCAGAGTATAAAGATAAGGGAAGGGTTAGGTTTAGGGATAGAGTTTGGTTTATAGGGTTAGGATTAGGGTCAGGGTCAGGGTAAGGGTCTGGGGTAATTGTCAAGGGGGTAATAATGCTCTAAACACAAAGATAATCAGTAATTATAATGGGGAGCGTCAAAATCACCTCGTCGAGGGCGCTATTCACAAAGAACATTAAAAACCATTAAAAACAAACAAACAAATTCTCAGATGCGACATTGTTCAGCTGCTCTTGCCCAAGTAACGTCTGGGTGTATTATTATGATTGGCACCTGCAATGCCCAAATTTTAATTGAGATTTACAGAATAATTTTATTCATATGAACCGCGATTGCTGAAATATCGTACAGAGTATACTAGTACACCCAGTATCAAAGCGATGGTATAGTTTTGGTTTAGATGGGACTTCAGATTTCTAGCTTTTTTTGAGGCAATGAGACACCTCTGATGAAGCCTTTTATGAAATATGAAAGAGCATTTTGATTCTTAGAAGAATTCATAGTTTATTTGATGAAAATTGGTTTTAACATTGTTGAGATATCCAAAAACAAAGAGGTCCTAATAAAAGGTGGGACCCTCCTTTTATTACCGGTACCGCCGCTTTAATTGTTTTACACTGTTTTTATGTATCTCATCCATTTCAAAATTGATTTTCATCAATAATCCTTGAATTCCTCTTAGAATTGTATGCTCTTTAATATTCTATAGGTTGTTTCTAATCATCTCGCAAAAAATCAAAATCTGAATACCCCATCTCAATCAAAACTATTCCATCCCTTTAACTCATTAATACATTTTGACTGGTGATCTGTCACAGCATAGTTACGGAAAGAAAACGAAAATAATGATTTGTGACGCAGAACAAGGTTCAGCGATTCTGACTGCAATCAATTAAGGAGTTGCATGGGGAGAGTCTCCTCCCATCTCCATGCTGCAATGTTGGTGTAGGGTCGAAACTGACTGGCTGACACCCCACCCCTTTTTCTAAAAAAAAAAAAAAAAAAAAAAAAAAAAAAAAAACTATTTTGGTGGGATCTTAGTTCACACCTGCTTCTTCTTAGGTGTTTGGGCGAAAAAAAAAATGCTACCGATACTAGTAATCCGCCGACAGACGCTCACACCTGTGCAATCGTGGCAACGTCATCAGCTTTGGATTGTGGGTTGTACCAGATTTTGGGCTATTATATTACCACAATCGCTATTAGCGGAAGAGGAGGATATGTCTGTGTACAATGTAGCTGGAGTGGATTACTTTGTCATGAGGAGGGTTCCCTGGATCTAGGCTTCACTTCAGAGTTCTGCACGCATAACGTTTGACGTAATCACAATGGATGACGATGTATTTGATGAAGGAATCGGAGACGATGTCATTCCAGAGGACTGGGCTAAAATCGAGCGAGCTCGGAGAACGGTCAGTAATCGTAATGATATAAGAATTGTCACATATGGCATAGCGAAAAGCCATGCCGGGCGGAGCTAATCAAGATGAATATGTTGTAGTCCCATATGTAGTTTTTCACGTAGTGTTTCAAGAACGACAGCATGTATTGTCATACCTGAATATTAATACCTTGTTGATGTAGCAATCCCTTGAAACAGCTTGTACATAAAGCTATAAACTTTTACTGGGATGAACTCGAACTGTGTGTCGTGAGGGGGTGTCATTCAGTGTATTAACCGCAGCAGCGACCCCATACGGACAAATACGTACCGTATCCGTAAACAGACTGTGTTACAGCGCCCCGCGACGGGGTTATCAGTGCTATTAACTATACACAGCCCAGTCGCCGCTGTACATACGTAGCGCGCGTAGCGTATTAACAGCGTCTGGTCGGGCTATCAGTGTATGTACTAGTGTCTCACCATCATACAATAAAAATGTGAGTAGAATACTGCTCTTAGGCCTAGGCCTAGGTGCTCATAGGTGGGAGTAAAAACAGTGTCGATCCTTTTACACAGTGGCAGATCCATCAGGAGGCTGCATTGACATTGCCTTCAGGATGGGTAAAGCAGCTCCTTGAAATAATGTTGGGTTGGCAGTGGTTACTGCGGGTCCCGGTAGGCGATTCCATAGTCTTATGGCTCTTGGGTAGAGTGACTACTTGTGGGAGTCAATAATGGTGGACCTAGGAATTGTGTAAACGATTATTTGAGTGAGTTGGTGATCTTGTCTTCCAATAGCTGGGGTGATATCGGGTGGAAAGGACATGGGAACCAGGTGATATTGGATTTTGTGAAAAAGTGTGCATTGTGCAAGAAGGCGGCGAGAGTGAAGACTGTCCCAACCGAGTGCTGATACTACAATAGGGCTGTGGAAGATGATGTTGGGCTGTAATCACTTAGGACAAAGCGGGCTGCAGACTTTTGAACTTGCTTGAGTGAGTTGATATTAATAAGAGTAAAAGGATTCCACACTGCAGAGGCATACTCTAGTTGTGGGCGGACTAGTGCAGTGTAGGCTCTGGCCTTCACTTCTTTAGAACATGGAGACAAGGACAGGTTCTGCGGATGAGTCCAAGGGTTTGGCTTGCCTTGTGCCTGATGGTCTGGCAGTGCTTGTTCCATCGAAGGTCAGCCGTAACCGTCACACCTAGGTACTTGTACTCGTTGTACTCGTTGACTCATAAACAAATCATGACATGGGCAACTCGCTTTACTTATAAGAGTCATAAATGATACGTGTACAACATATTTTTTGTTTCTGTTATGGTTTGCTCACCTATGTAGTAGCCTCAGGTACAGTAGATTCTAATAATGTACATACATAAGTGCCAGTTCTAGTGTTAACACGTACACCGTGGCAGGATTCAGTCATGTCATTTTTTAATACAGGCTACACTAATACAGCTCTACTGTCTACCTTACAGTCTAAAGTATGATTCTAAATGTTCCTGGTTTTCTGCTACATAAATATGCAGCTATGATGACATGTGATTCAAAGCTCAAAAGCAGGCACAAATGTCAACATTATATACAGCAAACCTGAATATTGAATCACATTTCTGACTCACTTCAGCTTAGGGCCTAACATACCATGTGACGAAAATCATCCAGTAGCAGTAGATTTCTGTCTGTAAATTATGACTCTAAAGAAGTCATTTTGTGGAGGAAAATGGCGGGATGGAGGCAGAAAATTACTTAGTGACATTAGTGTCATGCAGTAAGTTTGACTAATTACGCAGTGACAGTAATGTATATTATGTAATGCAGTAAGTTTGACTCATGTAATAAACGTGGACAATACAGTGCCACTGCCAGGATACATGAACAGTGAATGTTAGTAATGCTTTCTTGTGGGCTTGCAAAAACGGAGACAGAAAAAGCATGGAATGAGTGTACAAGGAATACACAGCACAGATTTGTGAGTAAATTGCTAAAAGAGGCCTAGTTAAAGGTTTTTATTGCTGTTTTTACCCCCCAGGATGGCTACCGAGCTGGCCTAGAGGCTGGCCAGGAGTCTGCCCTCCAAGGAGGATTTAATCGTGGATTCTCAGAGGGCATCGTCAACAAGTTCACCATCAGCTTTATGAAGGGTGTTATCAGGTGAGCAGCAAGCAAAGAAAGTAGAATAAACGAAACAAATCATTTTGGAGTCTTGAGAATAATGTCTAGTATACAACACATAAAATGAATGGAGCTATCCAATTGGTTGATTGCCCATCATGTGACATTTAGTTAAAAGTTCCATCACACGCTGTGGCTGTCAGTCATGCAATTTTGTTTGAGCAAAAGTGGATAGCACATGGCTGACATCACCCATTTTTATTGACACCCGTGTTAAACTCTTGATTGACTCAAAGTTTTTGCTTGATATTGATCCCCCCCCCCCCAACTGCAGTAAATGCCTGAAATTACTACTCTGAATCATGTCATACATGTATGGAGTTTGGGAGCAGATTATTGCTAATGCCTCAGAAACGAGAATGAAGGCAAGCAATATATGCACCCAGTACATCACCCATACCCACAGTAAAGCAAAATTCCTGCCGTCAGATGTCCCAATTCCCCAGGAATTATTGAAAGCCAAAATTATCGCTACAGGTGAGTTTGTTTTGTGTTTTGGCAAAATATTTATTTTCAGCTTGCCATAGAAACTATAGGATTTTTTTTTATTTTATATAGTTGCAGTGCACATCCAGGGATATGGTCTACATTGTAAATGTGACTGGAAATGTGTTGATTATTGATCATTCCCTTTTCTGTATGGTTTCATTTTGTATTCCTAAGTGCCTTCCCCTTTCTTTGCTTTCGAAATTTATTTTCAGTTTTGAGCTTACTGCAAATACTATACAACCCTAGAACCTGTTTATTTGCAAGGTTGCAGTGTACTTTTGGGAATGTTTACAGGCCGCCTTATGCTTGGATTCACTATTGACTGACCCCTTTTTCTTTATATATGGCTTCATATTTGTGATTCTTAGTGCCTTAATTGCGGAGAGGCGTTCATCTGACGAGGACCCCCAGAGTGATTCTGAAGAAGCAACAGTCGCAGAGTTGGAGGCCATGATGTCCGACTTGGATTCTCTCCAGCAGGACTTTAGCCAGAAGATGGTCAAAAAGTCCTGGCATGCCATTTCACAAGGTATGGCGTTGTCACTAATGGGAACTTGAATTATGAAATGGACAATGTTAACATACTGAATGTTTGAAGGCCATCATGTTTTGATTTATCACAAAATTGTGATTATATCATTCTTTCCATTTTCCTTTTTGTTTTTTCTTTTAAACTTGATGTAAATAATTCAGCAGCAAAGGTGAGCTTTGCATGTAAAATTAAATTGTTTTCCATTTAGGAAGTGATGAAGTGGTGCAGGACCGGCGCCACATTTTTAAAAGTGGGGGGCCCAGTTTATATTTCTGGTGCCACTACCACGTTTCATCAGCAAACAAGCAAAAAACAAAAGGCCCTCAGCACAACTTGCTGGTGCCACTTCTGGGTTTCTTCAGCTGACAAACAAAAGAAGAAAAGAAAAGGCCCTCGTATATTAGATGAGTTTCATTTTTTGCAAATCAGGACTTCCTGACAATTTTGAGAGTGATAAATTTGTGATCATGGAGCTCAGCATTGAATGGAGAAATATATGGGTGCATGTAACATTCATGTCGGATGGAGTTAACATTTTGCATGTTTTTAAATTTGCGAGGAGCACCTGACTTGTGAAATTCGCGAAAATAAAACCCTCACAAATATACGGCATATACAGTATGTGAGAGGAAGATTTGCTGACAAATCTTGTTAATTTCCTTTTCATTTATGCACACTGTAAGGTTAGATGAAAATGCTTTTGTTTTGTCTGCTTATGCAGGGGAAAGTGCAAAACCAGGATCTGGGGCAGCAGTGAAGTCTGAAGGAGGGGATAGTGACAATGGAATAGATGCTGTAGGCTACTCCGCCAGCCTGGCTGAACCACTGGGAGCGAGCAGCACCACGGCGAGTACATCCGGTGGGTGTGCAACACGTTCAGAAGGGACTGGCGAGGAGTCCGGTGGACATTTTTCAGCTTCAGGGGACGCTGGTGGGAGGTGGTGTGGCGGGGACAGACCTTCGATAGCAATTGTGGATCACCCGCTGCATGAGATCTACGAAAAGCTCCTGCCCCATCTGGAAAGAATGAAGTGTAGCAACTTGCTTGCTGACACATCACACCCATTCCTACGACTATGAAGTTCACCAAACCGTGATTTTGTGCTGGCCACATCGTAGAGTGTGGTGAGTCGGTGCGCGGCACTTGATGTACTAAGAGAAAGTTGTATTGCAATCAGAATTGTCAAATATATATTTAACCAAGTTTTGAACGAAAACCTACTGTTTGAATTATCAATGCTTTTTAAGTGCAGTTAAAGTGAAATATGCATTCGGTGGTATTCTCTCTTAGATGAAGAATCACTTATTACAGTTACGTCTCTACACATTAGGTAGAAAGTTTTAAAGTCAGATAGTCTAAATGTGTGTCAAAAGATTTTGTGATTGTTTGCTTTTACTTTGAGATGCCAGGGTGCAGTAAGAAAATGGATACTTTCAGATCAGGTTTATTCACTTAATATATCTTGTGGTCAGTTTTTGTCTCTTATACAGTGTATGAGACTCACAATTGATCCCTGCATACAACTTGTACGGCTATATTTATTCTCTGTTATATGTGCTGGTAGCGCTCAACTTTTTGAAGTATGTTTACATGGCGAGAGATAGAGAAAGATGATCTGTTGTCAATTGACACACTGAACCCATGTTTAGTTGATGATTGTTGCATGTGATTCGATGGCAATTGGCATTTCTGTGGATGGAAGGATGGACGGATGGAGCGGACCTGTTGGCAGCTATATGCAGCCATGATATCACATGTATTTAATCTTTGGATTTCTGTGGAATCTCTTTTTCGGCAGCGGCAGTATGAATTGTACATTTTGGGAATGTATGCAGATTTGGTGTTATATTACGTATATTGTACCTCTCTCTGATGTGTGCTCAAAGCATGGCGAAGCTTCTTCTCTGCTTTAGGGCAACCTCCACGGACCCTTTGCTGATGTGGCGGCCATACCAAGGAAATTGTCTGCATCCTGATTTGATTGGTTGATGAGTGCATGTAAGAAAAAAACAATTTTTTTGACACCTTTCATTGGCTATATGCAGGGTTCCACACTAACCAATTTTTCTCCGGTGGTCCGTTTTGGCCACCAAAATCTTTAGATTGAAGTTTTTGTGGGCCAGAAAAGAAATGTACTGACCCTAGATAAGTAGAAACAGAACAATCCATTTTGAAACTCAGTTGCCCATTAGGGCCACCTAATACAGGTATAAGCTTTTTGGATGTTTGTTGGCCCAACATTAATTTTTAGTACCCCCGGGACACAGGGGCCACTGCTAATGTCGGGCCTGCATATATTGAGTGTTTAGAGGTAGGTACTTAAAGAATCTTGCTGGAGTCAAGGAAAATTATGAATAATTTTTGAGTGAAATATAATGGCATACATTCATACTACAATGCAGCCCCATTTTTTCACATCTATCAATCTTTTTTTCTTTTTAAAAAAAATTATGTATACTCTCATGTTAGCCACCATCTATGTAAGGGACAGTACACAAATGGTGATTTCAGATATACATGTACATGTATAAATCATATGATAGTCTTCAGTCAAGCAAACTATAGATCTATGCTTCTGTTTGTTTATTTGTTTTATCAAATCAATGAAATGCCATTAAGATAGCTTCGAAGGTTACAGGGAAATTCATGGGCACTATAATACAGGCTGAAGACAGTGAAAGGAATATGGTACCAGTCTGGAATCTAGACTATCACAGTCCGTTTAATTATTCTTGCCTTTTCTTGCCGATTATAGATCTTCTCATTTTATCTATCAATTGTGATCTTGGCTCAGAAAAACAATGGTACCTCTTTACTATTTGTGCACAGATGATATTGTCATATGCACAAACCTCATTATGAGCAACCTCAGTGCAGACACATGATGGTATCAAGTAAGGTATATCTTCAGCACAGTCGGAGAAGATTGTACGTATGTCAGTAAACTTGGCACTCTTTGAATGTGTGCATCTTACATGTATATTTTGTTCAGATGTGTGACTTGTTTTAAATCCATTTGAATACCGGTAGACATGTTTGTTGATATATGAATGTGCATGCTCAAAAACATTGAAATATTTTTTCGTGAGCATCTTTGTTAACTGCCTTTTTTATTATGTTGTTCCGAGGAGTTATCAGTGTCTGATAAATCTTTGGTTGTGGACTACAAGGTGAATTTCAATGCATAGAATCCACTGTGCATGTGTTGCTGTGTAAGGAATGCCACAGGCAAGTTTTCTGTTTTTTTCAATGCATGCACATAGAGCTATATTCAGAAGATCCATAAGTGTTAATAGTGAACAGTCTATTATGTCAAATGCTAGTCTCCGTTTCAGAGATTGCAAATTGTTTATTACTATGTACACATATACATGTATTTCAGTATGAAACAAAACAGACAGACACACACACACACACACAAACACACATACACATACACAAAATGACTACAATGCTTTGATATCAGCTCCTGAGGGTATGGCTTTTCTGGCATTGCAGTGTCATTTATTAATTTGTTTATTTGTCTGTTCATGAGACAATTGTGCAAAATATGTGATTGATAGATTTTGCAAGAAAGGAAGAATGCAAATGAGAAATTTATGGAAGGCATGGTTCTATGATGAGGTTGATTCATCAAACTCTGGGTAGAAAGAGATCACATTCTCCAATCAAACAATGATGTTTGTGGTCAATCCGTGACCTGCTACTTGATGGGTTCGTTATCCTCATCTTAAGGCTTGTGTGTTTTGAAAATAATGGACTTTTCGATTTTTGCGGCCACCTTGCAGTGACCATCTTGTTGTACAAGTACTGAGCATGCATCAAGCCTTGAACATCAGATTTTCGAATGAGCTACAGTGTAGCCCCTCTTTTTACTGTTGACCCAAATGCTGCTCACCGTCCACTTACCATGCTTGTTTTGACAAATTACGTCAAACCTGTCTATAGTAGCCACCCAAGGCTTTTAAAGTTGATGCTCCCTCTTGTCAGAGGGCAAGTATTCTACATGTGCGAAATATGAAGGCAGCACAGATTGTAGAACTGCTGTCAGTGAAGGCTGCAACACGTAGATTGGCACCATTCTGATTCATCCTTCAGTTAGTTAAGTCAATTCATCGTTCCTCTTGGTGAGGGCTAATGATTATGGGCCTTTGACAATTCTGAAATTTCTTGCAAATGATGACTTTTGAGCGGTTTGCGAGGATTGTATTCACTGCCATTCTCCTGTCATTTCCTGTGGGTATGATGGCACGATGGTCAGTCTGTAAGATTCTATTTTTAATATTACTATGTCTCACACAAAAAATAAAATGCACTCAACCTTGCCTAAGTTGAATCTATTTGGACTAAAGAAATAATTTCGACTTAGAGAAAATTTGACTGTGAGTATGAGGGATTAAAATCAATAGAATATAAAGAGAAGAGCACTTGAAAAGACCTTCAACTTTGGCAATTATTCGACTTGTGTGAGGTCGACTTAAGCAAGGTTGACTGTAGTCACTGACAAGAGTGAAGAGCTACCAGCAAATTTTGAGATTGGAAATTCATGGCTTTGAAATCATGTATCATGGAAATCGAATGTTTTATCAAAATAGACTGTTTAAAATCCAACAAAATGGATGGCAGTGAAAGTCAACCGTACCATGAATGTTACTGACAAGGAAAAGGACTTCGAAGTTCATTGTCCATTAAAACACACAGACTTAAATCTTTATTGCAGGCTGATATAGAGAGGGGATTCAAATTTTCCTAGTAACTGCTATGAAGATGTGCTCAGGTTAACCTGTATTAAACTTGATGCACTCATTGATCACATGGTACCTATGATTACCTCAAGAATCAGTGCTGCTGCTGCTGCTGAATGTTTGAAAAGTTTCTGTAGGATTTTCTGTAGGAAATAGAGAAAACCAAAGTCTGGTATATAAATCACATGGGTCTTCAGCAACTGATAAAAAAAGAAAAAGAAATACCTCTTATACAGAACTTGTACTTTGTATAAACTCGGACAGGAGATGGGAGACTCCTCAGCAAAGTCTACCAAACCTCAAGTCACCCATGTGGGACCCAAAGGGCATTCATTTTCAGTTCTACTGGCATTTCAACCTGAGGTAACTTCTCTGGGATTGTGATTCATGGTCAAATGTATGCATTCTTGGCCCTGTTGCATAAAATGATGCAATCAAACCTTAAATCAGATAATCAAACATAAGTCCAGTATCAGCCAATCAGAATTGAGTATTCAGAGACTTATGTTTGATCACAACTTTTATGGAACAGGACTGTGGATCAATAGGATGTTGTTGTAGAGTGACTAGTATTAAAAACAAGTATCATTAGGTTGCTGAAAGAAAACGGGAGTGAAGCTCAAGGAATGTTTCTACTCTTCAAGAGTGATTTTCCTGTCAGAAAGAGATTTTTTTTTTTTTTTTTTTTTTTGAGAGCCAGCTATAGCAAATCATGATATATTGCAACAGGAAGAGGTGTTTCTTATCTGTTGATTACTGTTGTGCATGATTGTGAAATAGGGACACGGTTCTTCACTGTACATAACTGGGTGATGAGTAATCATGTGACCAGGCAGCCATTCTTTCTGAATGAAAATTACTTTAAAATCTCTTTGTTTAAGTGGCAGTTGTTGGTTTTAGGTACCTAAGTAAGAGACACTTTGCAAACTGCATGTGTAGGTTCAAAACTCCAGTATGGATTTTTCTCTGGTGTAAAACCCTTTGATGAGAAACCATTAATGCACATTATACAATCAGGTGTTCAAAGGAGCTTTGCCCCCTCTGTGCTTTCATGGCCCAATACTCTTATCTTTACTTACAGACTGTTGCAAAGTTATCTTGTTGGGGCGATTCTTACCATTGGCATTATGGTTGTGCAGTGTTTTTCTGCGAATGATAGAAAAGTCACATGCACCGTAGTTTTCAGGGAATTGGCGTTTTCCATAGTTCAAGCAAGAGATAGAAGCTGATCGAAACCTGGGACCAATTTCATGTGTTGATGTAAATTTTTGTGGCTGCTGTGAGGTAGCTAGTGTCAAACACAGATCTCCATTGTTTAACCCAATGAGGATGGGCTGATTTTGGCGTAACATGCATTTCCCATAGACACCTGCCCGAGTATTCTTTGGACTAGTCTTCAATGAGTTAAACTGTGTTTTTGTTTTGTATTATTGTTTTGAAGTGTGGAGCTTGTAGGCTGCCCCACCCACTTTATTGTCAAACTTTGAGGTCTTCTGTACTATTTATATATTTACATTTGCATGTTACATCCATTCAGCCAAAGGCAATATTAACACAATTTTGTATCTTGATTGAACACGAAGGTGAAATTCCTGATAAGTGGACAATTTTTTGTCTTATATTTTGAGGAGACATCAATTACTACAATCATGTGTATGTCTCAATTTTTATCTTTGAATGTAGAGGGCTACATGCTTTTGAGCATAGAGCGAAAATTGCGGAGCAAGTAGGAGTGAAATTTAGATACTTTTTCTTGCATTGCCAGTGACATCCTGAGACAAATATGAAAAGAATTCAGGATTATGAATTAGTTGATCTATGACAGCTTTATCTGCAGATAGAGAGAGAGAGAGAGAGAGAGAAAGAGAGAGAGAGAGAGAGAATAATAGTTTTATCTGATATACACTGTATTGTGTAATAAAAAAAAAAAATGACAGACTGAAAACACTTCATAGTTGTGACAAGAGACCTTTGATGGTTGCAATGTAGCACAATTTTACTGACATGACTTTGCAAAGTATTTTGTGTATGCTACAAATGTCATGTATTGTGGAGAGTGTATTGAACTTACGACTCACTGTATGTACACTGTACACAGTCTATCGAAATTGTAATTATGTCCTTGCTTTACAGTGCCTGATGCTATTATTGTGTTCTGTGTATGTGCAGAAAATGATAAGATCAATTTGCAAGTGATTGTTTAATATCTACATTCATGTATTTTCTGATTTTGATGGCTTCGCTCAGTACCTTGCACAATTCTTGGTTCTTCCATCAGGAGGTGTGAATGTGTTGTGAATTTCTTGCAATTTTTCTTCAGTATTATCGTCATAAACAATGTTCTGTGTACAGAGGATATATATGGAATGTCCTGAGAATGAAGGAAACAGTTAACACCCGTTACTGTAGCTAGTGGAGTCATGATGTTTCGATTATTTGCCGATGGCTCAGCAAAGTGATTCATCGAAGTTGTTCCAGAACAATGAATTGGCCAGCACTCTGTGCAATTTTCTGTGACCAGTCTTTTTACACTGTTTTACATTGATTTGATACTGCATTAGCATAATGTCTGTTTTGTTTATTGCATTGAAAAAAGAAGAACAAGATGAAGTTGGGAGAATTGGCAGATATCACCTTGTTTCATGGATAGCAATCTACAATATTGGTTTCAGAAATTTGTAGCAAGTTTCCACTTACAGTTTCAGTAGTTTTTTGATTGTTGACTCATGACTAATTCATGTGAAATCATTTTTTTGGGGGTTATGTTTTGAGCTTCACTTGTGTAAAATGTATTTGAATAGACACATAGGCATTTAGGCAGGCAAGATAGTCCTACTATTTTTCATCAACAAAAATGAGACTTTTGAGCAATGCATGATGAATACCCTTCCTGATATTTGCCTTATATTCAAATGAATTGCTTTGAAACACTTTTTTTTTTCAAAGACCTTGAGCGATTTATCTTTACCATCTTCTGAAACAAAGCTGACTAGTTTTTATAGTCATTCATCAAATCATATCATGTACATTATTCTATTAGCTCTCAATTTTTTAATTCATTTGTGTTTTTTTTTTTATTTACTACTTGATAATTCACTCATCTAAATGAATAATGTTTTTAATTTTTTGACATATTGACATGTTTTTATTCCAAGTTATCTGTCTGCATAATTGTTTGGACACATGAACTTTCTCTGCACACTTACCTTCATTTTAGAGGTATCAACTTGGTCTATGAGGAGTTCTTGGATATACACTAAGAGTGCAGTTTTACTCTGTGTCTACACTGACTTTGATGAATTAATTTTTTCAAAAGTTAATTGAACTGTGGAAATTCATCACAATCAGACATTAAAAAAAAAAGTTTCACATGTACTCACAAACCACATTTATGCAAATAAGATGAAATGAATGAGTGATTATATTTTCTGTGTACCTGCACACATCTGTGCTAAATGTTTTTTTCGAGAAATGTAATCGCACAGGAAATGGATATCTTGAGCATCACACTTATTGTTGCGTTGTGATAACAATGTATTGATGACCTACAGGGATGAGGGGACACAGTTTCCAAATTAGTGAACATTTGCATCATGTGGTTGCAACTGATATCACAAGCAGATTACTACAGCAGCAGGAACAACAACAGCAACATGTGAAAATTTCAAATTCCATAACTTTCTTCATCAATGTCGCCTTTCAGTGAAGCTGTCCACTATTTTATTTGGCTGGTTTTTATTTTGCTGTATTCCATAAAATCGAACTGAAAAACAGAGTAGTAATCTTGCACTTCAGAGGATGAGAGAGAACTTCTGATTGGTGATCCATTTTTTGATTTATTTATTTATTTATTATTTGGTGAGACATACAATTGTAGTTCCCTCATGCAGTCCTGGTAGGCAGTGAGGTTAATACTTAGTGTACCAGTGACTTTGGACACTGTGTTACGAAGCAATTGGGTTTTCTGTGCCAATTGGCACTTGAATCACGCAAAGGATTTTCCTCATAAAAGGAGTGTAGACTGCTTTAAAGAATCCAATGAATGAATAGAAGAATACACCTGTGGCAGCTGTTGCTATGTGAAGCCTTAAAGCCATTTAAGATGTTTTATTTTTAAGATAAATTTAGCATGATGTACTGCATACATGATGTTGAGATTCTGCAATGTAATTGACATCTTGATGAATTCGTTGATCTGTTTGGAAGGAGGAATTATGGCATATCTTCATATTCGAATCTGACACTTGTTGTTTGTTTGTTTGTTTGTTTTTCTGGACTCAACCTAGAGGTCCAAATTCACGAAGGTGGTACAAATGAAACCATGGTTTAAACCATGGACAAAAACCATGGAGCGCCAAGTGTCGCACAGAATATTTCGTTACGAAATTGGTCATTTCATCGACAAAATGACCGTTTCGTTAACGAAATTATCATTTCGTGGACGAAATGTTCATTTAGCTACAAAATGTCATTTTGATACAAAATACATGTAATCATTTCATCGACGAAATGACTGATTTCGTAACGAAATATTCCATGCGACTCTTGGTGTTCCATGATTTTTGTCCATGGTTTAAACCATGGTTTCATTTGTACCACCTTCGTGAATTCGGGCCAAATCGTTCTGTTTCTTGGATACAGACCTGTTCGGCTTGGTCGCTTTTTTTTTAATGTTAATGTCTATTGCAGCCATAACTGGATGGCTTCAGTATGCCTATTACAATGGTGAATTTATGCATTTATGCACTGACATAGCAATGCACCTGACTCATTGCATAACCGGTTGAATCATCTTTTCTTCGTAGTTTGGGAGCCCCCCAGTTATGGCCAACGCAAGTTACAATAGAGATTCTTAACCTTGAGGATAAGTTCTATGGGGCACCAAGCGTCGCACGGTCACGACAATTCATTACGAAATTGACCGTGCAACACTTGGCACTCTATAGAACCTATCCTCGTGGTTAGCTACATTGTATTGTCGAGGTTAGGGATCACTGTCTGAATGTAACTAGAGATTTAAAGCTAGAAAGATCTATAAATGTATTAACTTGATTATGTCACTGTGCAAGATGTGTTCTTTGTTACTTTTTACAACCCAACAAGACTGAGAATGATGCAAGTAGAATTCTAGAGTTTTTGACAATTCCCTGTCACAATCCAAAAGTCCCAAATACTCTTCTGCATAAAAGGAAGTAACATGTATCATATTACATGATTTACTAGAATATGAATTACATATACAATTTGTCAGATGAGGATACATGCAATTTATATCCTGGAAAAAGGTAACAATTTTGAAATCTTGAGCATGTGGCTGTGCTCTCAAGTTCATCCCTACTTACATTGGAGGTATTTAAACTGCCATTGATAAACCATGATAGTTTTTTTGCACGTTCCACTTTTTTGTCGAAGTCTGGACAGCCCACAAAATAGAAGGCAGTTCATCTGTGTCATTAAGTCACTCAGAACCGTTGGTAACTTGTCTGTGTAGATTTTCATTTGTCTTATGATGATGACAAAGAGCAAAACATGTTTCAGTCTGAGCAGTCATACCAACAGCTGTAATGCTGTTGCATCTATCCTGTTCTGACAAATACCTGCCTGGTATACCAATATGGTCAGGAAAACGCTTAAAACAAGAAAGGATCATGCAATGTTTAATGCTCATTAGGTGATCCGAGTATCCTCTCGGATCACCTTCTGTATCTTTTTCTTTTTTGTAACTTTGTTTTGTTGATGTTGGCATGGAAAAGAAAAGAGTACACTTTGCAAACAGCATTGCTGAACTGCATTGAATGTTGCTTTGGAACTAAATTCCTCGAAAAGGAATGTTACAACGAATAGAAAGTAACGTAATTCTCAACGCTGAATTTTCCATATGCAGTAGAGAGCCCCCGTGAATGAAAATTACTTACTGCTTTTTGTCAGAGACCAGCCTTCACCGACTACTTGTTGCTGGTGTAAATGTAGGTTGCCTGCAAAAAACTTGGGTTGACGGATATGATTTGTGTTGTACAAGCCCTGCGTATCAAGAATGTATGTACGTGATAATCTGTAATCTTTGTAATGGGGGGGGGGGGGATGGGGAGAATAGCTGCTTTTGAAATGCTGTGCTTATTCAGGTTCCTTGCCACAAATAATCTCTTGGTAAAGATCACTTTGTTTTTTTGAGCAGTGTCATCTTGACAAAGCTTTTCTAAATTTTAATTCATTATTGTTTCTATTTCTGACACGTTTTTTTCTTTTATATGATGCCTTATCGGGCTGTTACAACTGCACATCTGATGATTCAGTAAACCTCGCATAAGTTGACACAATGAAAGCATCCAGATTTTTTTCTCTCTTTGTAGCTTATTGATTTCAGCATTAGTCAACATAAGCATAATTTGAGAGATTGTCACTGGTCCTGTGCATGTCAGCTGATGGGAGGTTTACTGTTTTGTGTTTTTGGTGTTGTTTTTTTTTTTGTAAAATGTTCTTTCCTTGGTGATCTTTTATTTCATGTAACAAAATTGAGGAGAAATCAGTATTTACAGATAGGAGAATATATCTATCAATGTCCAAATAGAATATATTTCATAGATGTTTATGATTGGCAAGATATGAAAGAAGTTGACGTAAAATGTCATACAGTGCACTCCCGTCATAACGAACACGGTTAGAACGAAATTCCGGTTACAACGAAGTAAAAATTCGGACCGCGAAATTCTCCCCTCTGTTTTTTTTTTCTTACTGTTCATTTGTTCAGTTATAATGAAATTTCGATATAACGAGGAAAAACTGCCGGTCCCGTGGACTTCGTTATAATGGGAGTCCACTGTAATAGTGTTTGATGTATCTCTTTGTTTTACTTTTCTGAAATCATATATGGAGTGGCTTTCAAACAACATCATCATGAACAATGAAGAGTATGCACTTTGACTTGGCTTTCATTGTAAATTGTGTGAAATCTCATACTATCCATCATTCCACTATTGTACACAAAATATGGCAAAGATAAGTATTATGAAATATGAATATTAAAATGACACACAGTATATTAAAAGCCATTAATGAAACTGTGGTTGTGATTTTTTTATTGTTATTCACCGACATTGAATGACTGGAAAACTGATGCTGTAGGGAACCCTGTTCAAAAAACGAGCTCACTTTACGATGATCACTTTCAACGAGGCGAATTCAGTAGTCCCGATTTGCCATAACTGTATTTAAGTGGTCTCTTTTTCAATGCAGTTAAAATGAGGTACTGGTTTTAATGAGATGAAATCAATGGCCCCATTGACCTTGTTACAACAAGGTCTTCCTGTACAATGATAATGAAAACAAATGACATTTTAAACTAACATTTGGTTCATTGTGCAATCAGAATGCCTAACATCTGCATTTGAATATGTACACTGTAGTTATAATTTTACTGGTCCTAAGAAGTTTGGTATGTTGGGATGCTGTCTTGCTTTCTTGTTAATGACTGCTTCGCCATTATTTGTCACACACCCGCTTAATATTGCACACTTAAAAGAAGCATTTGTTGATATTCACACATACATGTACTGGAGGAGTGCAGTTGCAGGCATCCCATTTCTGCCTTAGAGCAAAAATTCATTCATGCCATTAAAACTCGACATCCATAAAGAATATCCAACAAGATTTTTTATGAAACACAGATGACAATTCAAAGGTTTATGGTATTTTTTTTTTTATTGTTTTACAGCAATAATGGACTTGACATGCACAAGACATCTCCACACACAGCTATGGCGTAAATCGCAACATTAAGTTGAAGACTTTAATATACGTTAATAGTCTATTCCTATTATCAACTGAGATGGGAGTTCTCTAGAAGTATTATCATATTTCTATTAGCAACCATTTCAAATGCAAAAACTGTTCAATTCTTTTTTGTAGGTATAGAAGGAATCACAACCACTGAGGTTTCAGCAATGTAAACATTGCAGGAATTTCTTACTAATGGGAAAGCAGTAAAAAATAAATACCCCGCACAAATTCTCGCAAAACGGCATTTCAAGGTACTTTGTAGTCGGGACAATTGATTTATAAATCCCTTCTTTCCACAGTACATTGTTTCAGAGAAATGCTCCAAAATTGCTACCTTTTCAAGCCTTTTCAAGATTGGTTCTTAAGTTACCTACCTCTACACTTAAACACATATCACTTTTGTAATACATGTTGTAGCACAATTGGAAGTTTTTGAACAATATGCTCTCATTCCGTATGGACGCCCTAGTATTTTCCTTGCTTCACCTATATGCAGTTTTTACCACTAATCTACGCAAAATTTTAAGGTATACTATCTTTCAGTGCCAATTTGTGACCTTGCAAAATATGGGCACATGCCAAAACACACAAACATTCTATTTAACCCGTTGAAGACCAGTCCTGAGAATACTCGGGCAGGTGTCTACGGGAATTGCGTGTTATATAACAAAATCAGTCGTCCTCAACGGGTTAAACTGCCAGAAGAATCTATTCTCATTCTTTATTATGATATGATTATGTGAAACTGTGAACATATATTTGCACCTGTTCTTGTCCATAACAAGCTCAGAGTGCTGCATTTAATTACTCATTTGTAGTCTTAACCCTAAAAAGACTGGGGGGGGGGGGGGGCCTAAAAGGCCCCCCCCCTCGACATTTCGCGTGATTACTCTGCAACACGCAATGCTCTCGCCGCGATGCTCTATGACTTTTTTCTTTCGAGTTTCCCGCACATTTTGACACCAAATTTGTGGACGCCCGGGGGTACGGTTCTGAAGTTACATAACTTTTTGTATATGCACGCGAGGCCGAAAATGGCTCAAAAATGTGATTTTGTGTACAAAGTCAATGCAAATTGAGTTTTTTCACATGGTTCATATAAATATGCTTATTTTTACTCTCAATGGCTAAAATTAATTTGTTTTAGAGTATTATGCTTCAAAAAGTGTCTGCCACAAATTTGTTAAAAAAAACAACAAAATCAAAAGGTCAAAAAAACAAAGAAATACATAAGAAATTCATAAAACAATAAAATAAATAAGAAATTAATTTTGATACCGAATTTTTTTCAAGTACATTCCCTAAGAATGCCACAAAAGAATAATTAGACCAAAAATGAGCACTTTGGAGCTTTATTTACTGATTTAGATCAAAGAGTCTGATTTCTCGCATAAATTAGAATAATTAATCAAAATAAAATAAAAGAAGACTATTTGTAAAAATTTAAATATACGATCTTGTAGATTACATCGCACACTACCATTGTGCAAATTTCTGCGGCGATCGCGCGATCCACAGCCGAGATCTTAAGGGGGGGCCCTTTAGGCCCCCCCCCCCCCCCCCCCCCCCCCCCCCCCCCCCCCAGTCTTTCGAGCTACCTAAATAGCCCCAGTCTTTTAGGGTTAAGGTTTCACACTTGGTTGAATTTCCATACTTCTTTCGACAATTTTGTCATACATGCTCGCCTAATTACCAAATGAAATTGCATTGCACAGATTGCTGCTTTCAGCTGAGAATGAGTAAAATAAATAATGATACAACTATAAACTGCATGAGATGATGCGCAGCGAAATGAAAGTAGCTACAAAAGAATTTGCCAAGAGAATGCAACAGCATGTAGGAAATGTCATGACGGAACAAGCTGGGAGAACATCCAGGAAAAGTGTGATATTATTATCATTCTTCTTGCCGAGACATGTGAATCACAAAACAGGAACTAGTTCATTTCTTGTACCTGAAGAGACTGTTGTCATCCTTTCCAAGCAGTACATTTCTGATACCTAAATGCTTTGCTGTGGATAGAAGTTGTACACTGGGCTCAAGCTCTGGCAGAAAGAGACAGACAAGAGCATCACACCTGCACATAGCAAGTTTTTTGCCTAAACAACTGCGCTCATCATGTTTAAGCTCCCACATGCACCTAATGCCAATATTTTATTTCTTTGAGGGTAAGAGCGAGTTTTGTACATGATTGCTATATCCTATAACACTTACAATATAACTGAGTTTACATTACACACACAAGAGTACATCATTCTTGTTCAATAACATTATAAGAGGTTAATATTCATACAATTTTATCTATTTACAAATTGCTGATAGTATTCTTTTGCTTGCAAATGCAGTGCCTACAGACAGATTTTTAACAATTTGAACACTCAGCTACACACTGCCCATTGGTGCACTTCCATTTTTCATTTTAGTTAAAAAAGGAAGAAGCAAATTCTTATTCATTTGCATTTATAGCTTACAGGATGCAAATGCAGAGTGGCTGATTACAGTTTCTGAGCATAATCTTGTAAAGAGGTCTGCTAAACTGCTAGTCTGCAACTGTATGGTTTACATATCCAAAGCAATTATCACGGATACTGTGCTCAATATCGCCCAATACTTATTGTCCAAAGCAGAAAACCATATCACTGCTTGCTTTACTGTAGTTCTATCTGTCACAATCTTTAATTTTTCTTTTCATATTGAAATGTGGAGGGAGAGAAAATTATTTTTACTGAGATCACAGCTGTGCTGCGCATCTGCTTAGCCTCTTCTGTAAATGCAAACAAAAGAACACTTTCTTGCAACAGTTCAGTCCACACTCTTGTTACAGGAATATGTTAACCATGGTTCAAAATCATCAAGCTCCAGTAGTCCACTGGTTGACTCCGAACAGAGCACGATAAAACAAGGACATTGCTACAGGCATTAAATAAAAGTGGATGTACTGTACTTTGTGTTTTCTGCCAAATCGTAGCAGGCAAACCTACATACAAATAAAGCTGAAAAATAGTATGTGTCTGGAATATTCATTTTCTGTTTAAAGGGAATGGCTAGTAACTGATCCGTGGGAATCAGTGGAATGCTGGGGGATGATTGTTCCGATTCTTGTGGGAGTCATTTTAGAGTACATTATATATCTATTGTTGTGTGAAAATTATTTGCTTCAGAATGGTCTCATATTCAAGTAATGTGCGGTTTAATGTTTCCAGGCTAGCATGCTGTACAGTGACGGGACATTAAACTGCAATTTGCTTGAATATGAGACCGTTCTGAAAGCAAATAATTTTCACACAACAATAGATATATAATGTACTCTTAAATGAATCCAACAAGGATTGGAACAATCATCCACCAGCATTTCCACTGATTCCCACTGATCAGTTACTAGCCATCCCCTTTAATATAGAGTCTAAAAATGGCACACCCATATGTTAAATCATGGTTAGGATAAACCTTCCACAAGAAGTTTGGCCCCCGAGTAATTGGGATGTCACACTGGTCTCGTCAGGGTGCAGAATTACTGTTCCACAGTGCATCACCATCCTGCTTGGAATGCAAAAGCTTTACAAAGTCTGGCCAGGAAATGGACTTTACACAGCTGCCACCACTCCAGTATGCACAACTGCTCTGTGTTTATACACTACTGACACTCTCTACACAGCATAAAAAAAAGACATGCTGTCACATTTCTTCTAATGTAATGAAGGCAAGTTCTTCAAGATCTGCAATAGGCACACTTCTTTTTTTAGTCTCTATTTCACTTCAGTAAATGATACTAGTCTCATATGCTTACCTCAAGACCAAAAAACTTTAGAATGCATAAATCTGAGCTGAATTTTTTTTCAAAATGATGCTTTGAGATGAAGTACACGTACAATGTATAGTACTGGATAGTTCTTCACTCTGGAGGGACTCTCCGTCATCAAATGATATGACGTGATGACACACAAGTCAACTGCAACTTTCAAGATTTCACTTCTGTCTTTACAAACTTTTCACAATTTTATGCAGTTGAACATGTTCACTACAGCCACACTGAGTAATGTGCACACTTCCAAAGGGTATAATTTCTTTCCCCCCCCCCCCAATCAACTAACAAATATACATATACTGAAGACTCTGAATAGTTGGTGGAGCCTGAAGAAGTTCCTTGTAGTCAGCATCGATTACCTTGATGACTTCATGTTGGCTGCAATGGTGACTAGGGTAAACTATGACACTATTTCCAAGGCATGGGACTAAGGAATGCATGCACAATGCAGTAACCTAATCTGCACCGATGTCTGTGGGTTGGCCAATGCTGCTGTATACCTCTGAAGGCAGTAGGGCATCCCAAATGCTCGGGAGACTTGAACACACTGCTATCTACTTCTTGACGGCCTTCAGTCGGCTGTCTAGAGATTCACAGTTGGCTTGAATGGCGGCGAGATTGGCGGCAAAAGAGTCTTTCAGCTGAGAAAACAATCACAACAAAGACACTTTAATACATGATATATTCTTTGAAGGTATTCATGGTGATTACCAGGTAGGATGTTCAGTGGTAGGTGGTTTCATGGTACACCAGTGTGCATTCTCTCTTGGATGTGAGTGTGGTCCTGAAAAGGAGCTACAAACACTGTACTCAATTGCGACCTTCCTCCCAAGGACAGCGCGAACATGCTTTATAAGTCGATCTCACGTAAGTTGAATAATTGCCTAAGTCGAAGGTCTTTTCAAGTCCTCTTCACTTTATACTCTATTGATTTTAACCCCTCATAAGTCAAATTTTCTCTAAGTCGAAGCTATTTCTTCAGTCCAAATAGATTCGAGTTAGGCAAGGTTGACTGCATGTCCAGAATGTGTGAGTCTTTTTCAGGACCACACTTACATCCAATAAAAAATACATGGTGTACCGTGAAACCAGTTACCACTTGAATTGCTTGACTACATCTGCTGCTTCAGAGTATGAGAATTAGAATGCAGATGATTGCAAAGGCTCACCATGCAAATGTATCATAATTACTTGTTAATATCTCAGCTGCTAGAAAGAAAAGAAATTATGAGTTTTCAGCATACTGCACAGTACAAGAAATCAAATATGACTTCACATTTGAATTTGTGTTAATATTAAAGGAATAGTTTACCATTTGCAGATGAAACAAAAACCCAGCATTAGCGCTTTAAACTAGTTCTGAAATGCGAGTTAGAGATAGAAACAACCACTGTAAAAAACTGAATCCGTATAATCGATGCTAAGTATTGTTAAATACACAAAATTTAAACAATAGTTATGATAAGAATACTTCCAGATTAAACCGTCTACAGTTACGGTTTATTGAGAAAAATACTGATATGTCCTTATATTTTAGGCTTTATTGCCAAAATTTTATATGGCAGGTCGTTTTGTGATACAACAGACCTACACATATGCATCAAATGTGATATCTTGAACATTTTTAAAATTTCTGCTCCCCAAAGGTAAACGAGACCTTTAATACATTATCTCTCACATATCACATATGCTCTCTTAAATCAAACTGACCGGCCCCAGATATTTAGAATGAAAGATTGGTAATTCGTAAACTGCAAAAAGTCAGTCAAACAAAGCTGACCTGGCCCAGAAATTCATACACAAACATAGATGCCTGATAGTTGCAGGCCATAAATTTCAGTCAAATACAAACTGACCTAACCCAGAAATTCAAAATGCAAACATATACGACAAATTATTTGCGGACCACAAAGTTCAGTCATTTTTCTTTTGTTTGTAGCCAGTTCCAGAATAGTACATGACTTTGCGACTACTGCTAACAGAAAGACGGAGAGGGACCTCCTTCGTGAGACCGACACAACCCAGATATATATCATAGCAAAGAAGATGCAGGGTTTATCTCCTTTTCTCTAGTCCTGTTTAAGCAGACCTTACCCCAAAAACGTCGTAGCAACATCCAGAGGACATAATTCCTCGCATTGGGCAATAAAACCCCAGGAGAGAGCGAGGGGTACCATTTTTCAGACACCTACTGAAAACCTATGGGTAGGTTTCCACGAAGAGGGTGTGTCCACTGGTTTACCACAACGATGTCCAAACAACATTTTGCAGGGACCATTTTTATAGGCTGATTTAAAAAAAAAAATTACCCGGACACTACCCTGACCTGTCACGCTTTAAGTAATACTCTTAGTTTGAAAGGCTCTGTTAAAACGGGGCTTCTGTCATCATTTACCTCTTTGAGCAAGGTGTCCTGTCCCTGCATGTTGGCTGTAAGCTGCTGCTGTGTCGTATCCAGCTGGCTCAGGGCTTGGCTGAATTGTAATGCTGTAAACATGTACCACAAAGACACACAGAGAAACGGTGAAAGGGTTAAGATTTGCATCTCAGTACAGTACACATGGGGGATATATGGGTGGGGTAAAATGTCTTGCCAATTTATTTGCCCATACACGTTATTAGATGATGGAAAATGACCCGTGTGTGGCCTGGAAGAACTGCGACACAGTATTACTTCATGCAAACATGCTCATTTGCACACACGAATGTCCTCCTTCCCACACACAAACAAACATACACATACACAAATATATCTCACATGAAAGTTTCGTGCTGTGTGCCTCAGATTGTTCCAACATTTACCATTGGGTGGATACTTTTTTACTAATAATGCCCTATGTAACATGACACGCATTAATTGTGTGCTACTGTTAAACTTCAGGAAGCATTTATGAATTTGTGTTATATTTTCTTTGGTTTTATTCACTTTTTGTTTTATTGCATCTACTTTGAAGTAGATTTTACCCCAAGAAATGCAGGTTTCTCCAAAGATATGGTTGTATATACACTGTAGAAATAATTTAATGCCTGCGGGTATACAAATACATGTACAATGTATAGATGAATTGGATAATTAGCTGGAACATCTAAGTAACAGAATGTTTCTGTAATCACTAACAGTTAAACTTAAAGGTACATAAAAAAGACTTTAATAAAAAAAAAAAAATTAAGTTAAACTAATGTTAACTAAAATCAGCTTGTACCTTGTTCATGAAGGTCCTTCAATGCTTGTAGTCTCTCTACAACTTTGGGTAAAGTGTCAGCTACACTATCCCACTTCTCCACCATGTCGTACAGGGCCGAAATCTGACAGTGCGAAAATGGACAAAAAAACGATGACACACTTGCGTTAATAGCAGCTGGCTCTTCGCAGAAGAAAACCTGGCACTCTCTATGAAACAAACTCTGAGAGTGGGGAGATTTACACTATTTGTCTGCGGCGAATCGTAAGTGAAAGATCCGTGAAAGTCTACAGCTGCACAATCAATTATGAATCCCTTTAGAGGATGGCGCTGATTTGCACCAAATTTACAGCTGTCTTGGTTTACTACGATGTTGCTGCTTCATACACCACATTCAGTTTTGTACCAACTGTGTGACTCATCTCACACAGTTGGAGCGACATTCAAAAACTGTCAGTTTTTCACAACAAATCACTGAGGAAAATTTATCGTATATTTTGGCCAAATACAATATCAAATGAAGAGCTTTATGATAAATGCCAGTTGGAATGCATAGACACAATCATCCAAAGAAGGCACTGGAGATGGATTGGTAATGTGCTCAGGAAAGAACAGGACAACATTACCAAGACAGCACTCTACTGGACTCCAGAAGGGAGGAGGAAGAGGGGGAGACCCCAAAAAACACATGGGGAAGAACTGTGGAGAGAGAGATGAGGGACCTGAACCACACCTGGGGGACACTACAGCGCCTGGCCATGGACAGGGTCAAATGGCGGACTTTTGTTGCTGCCCTACGTGCCCATGGCATAATGGGCAGTAAGTAAGTAAGTACAAGGTGACTCATCTCATGTTTCCACTAATGTATTCCTATATAATAGATTTTAAACACAAGATATTGCTCAACTATTACATCCCTCGGGGCTGAAGGAGTGAAAGAAAAGTCATCATTTTGACCCGTTTGCTGCCGAGCAACAGGGATTTTAACACAAATCATGTCGAGGCCACTGTATGACTAACTACACTTGTATGAGCAAGATGCCTCTCCTAAGGCCTTCATTACAATACCTAGACACATTTTTCTCATGCCTCCCTTTTTGTATCTCGTCTTGTCGAGATCATTGTTCTTGAGCTTTGGTATTCCCAAGTCACCCGTGCGACGCATCATGCGACTTATCATGTACTAAGTATTCAATTGTATGCCATGTCTCCTCAGCACAAACCATATCCAGTCTTTTCCCCTTACATAGTGATTGTTGTCTTGTTAATGAAATGGATGGTGGTGGAGTTCTGTTCCTTTTCCCCCCAAATCCAATGTTGTAGCTTTTCATCGGTCACACCAAACAAATGGTTACTATTCCTTAATCTTGTCGCCTTCGGCTTCTTTAAAAAGTCCTATGTATTCACAGCTACTGTATTTTTAAAACTGAGTTTATGTTTGTGGAAATCGAGTCGTGAGTTCAGTGATAGTTCAAAGTTGCATTTTTCTCATGCTTTCTCTTTTGGAACATGTGCATACTGTCGTGTGCATTGCCCTACGGCTCTGATGGTGCCAAGTCACCCTTGCGATACTCGTACTATGTGCGTCTTCATATGCATTTCAGATTGTAACAAATTGGTTGAGCAAACTGAGATATCTGATGTTATTGTATTCTCTTCTGAGGATGATCCCAAGCAATGTTACACCACCTTATTACCTTACCCATGTATGTCTGTTAAAAATGTTAGGTAGTGTATCCAACGATATTGATGATATCAATACTCTTAATGATATATGCCTAATCTTGACCTCATTCATGCTGACCATGACGCTTCATTCAATCCGAAACTAACAACATCTTGTTATATTCTACCGCAACACGTAGCACAGCTTAAGTCTTTCAGAGCGGAGTATACTTTCTCAGTTTTGCATTATAATATAAGGAGTTTGATTAAAAAATTTTGACCAGTTAAAATTATTTCTTGACACTTTGAATGTAAAACTGTCAGTTTTGGGATTATGTGAAACTTGGCTGACTGAAAATTTCACTTCCCTTGTACAATTAGATGGTTACACACTGGTAACAAAGAACAGACTTTGTAAACGAGGTGGAGGCGTGGCATTTTATGTGAAGAATAATTTGAAATTTGAAATGATAACCCAGTTAAATTATATGTCTGATTCAATTGAAAGTATTTTCATTGACATAAGTATGCCAGGTGGTAAAAAAGTATTGATAGGAGAAATTTACAAGCCCCCAAATTGTAATTATTCTGATTTCATCTCAAACGTAGAAATTATTTTAGATTCGCCCTATCTCCGCAACAAACAAGTGTTCATAATGGGAGATTTTAACTTAGACTTACTTGATTATGGTAAGCCACAAACACGTGATTTTTTTGATACTATGGTATCATCCTCTTTCACTCCTTGTATCACTAAGCCTACAAGATTATTTGGAGCCTCCGCAACACTGATTGATAACATATTTTTAAACAGCTATGATTATGATGATCAATGTATCGCTGTTACGGACATATCAGATCATTTTCCCGTTATAGTTTCTTCCATATCTACTATACCTGAATCGCATAAACAAAAGGTGTGTAAAGATTTATCGCAATCACGAGTGTTCTCCGATCATAATATCCAGCTGTTCAAACAAAGTTTATCCGAAATTGATTGGAATGAGGTTTTAAACTCCACTGATCCGAATGATGCGTACGACAGATTTATGAATATTTTGGTACCTTTATATCACTTGCATTTCCCTTTGAGAAATCAAAGAGGAAACTACAAAACAGTTCCGCGCTCACCCTGGATAACAAAAGCTTTACTTAGATCCATAAACAGAAAAAATACTTTATTTTACAGATATAAATCATGTAATACAGCTTTAAATAAATCAAAGTACATTAAATATCGGAATGCTCTCACGTCCCTGTTACGTAAAGCAAAGAAAGATTATTTTTGTTCTCTGTTTGAACAGCACAAGTCAGATGCAAAATCTACCTGGCATGTAATAAATAGTGTTATTCATAAACGTGTAAATAAGGGTAGTATTGATAATATCCTTTGTGAAGGGAAGAATTTAACAGATGATGTGGAAATTGCGGAAGCATTCAACTCTTTTTTTGTTAATATTGGTCCGAATCTGGCCCGCAATATTTCATCTGTACACAGACCCTTTCATTCTTACCTTTTAAATTCCAATCCACAGTCCTTATTTTTTCTCCCAGTACTTGAAACAGAGGTCATAGATATTGTCAATTCTTTTAGCCCCAAGAAGAGTCCAGGTCATGATGGGATTTCTAATCACCTCACGAAAAGTATTGTAAACGAAATACTATCACCCTTAGTTCACATTTTGAATTTATCTTTATTGACTGGTATTGTGCCCATTAAAATGAAAATTGCTAAAGTTATCCCAATTTATAAGAAAGGCAGAGAGGATGAGTTGGGAAATTATCGACCAATATCGCTTCTGTCATCCTTTTCTAAATTACTTGAGAAGGTGATTTATAATCGTTTAATCAAATTTGTAAACGATTGTGATATTTTAGCTGATAATCAATTCGGATTCCGGAAAAAACATGCAACTACCCATGCTATATTACTTCTGGTTGAGAAAGTTGTAAGAGCTATAGACACAAAGTCGCATACAGTCGGTCTGTTTCTGGACTACTCCAAGGCCTTTGACACAATAGATCACGAAATTCTTTTGTATAAACTAAATCATTACGGTATTCGTGGAAAGGCCTTGGAGTGCTTCAGAAGTTATCTTACCGGTCGATCTCAATTTGTTTCCGTAAATAATCATGAATCTGATACAAACTCGATTTGTTGTGGTGTTCCACAGGGCTCCCTCTTAGGTCCTCTTTTATTCATTTTATACATCAATGACTTCCGTAACTCATCCTCTCTGCTGTCTTTTCTTCTGTTCGCAGATGATACAAGTCTCTTTTATTCTCACTCAGATCCTTATGTTTTGCTCGATTCTCTGAATAATGAACTTAAGTTGGTGTTTGAGTGGATTCAGGCAAATAAATTGTCGCTTAACACAAATAAGACCAATTATATGGTTTTCAGTAACACAATAAAATCTCTTCCAGGTTTAGTTTTAATGAACGGTTTACAATTAAATCAAATAGATTCAACAAAATTTTTAGGCATTTATATTGACAGTAATCTTTCATGGAAGGTACATGTTGATTATTTATGTAAATTGTTGTGCAAGAATGTTGGAATTATTCACAAACTGAAATATCTCTTCCCAAAGCCAATATTGCATTCTCTTTATACAACTTTATTATTACCTTACTTGAATTACGGAATATTAGCCTGGGGGAATTGCTCAAAGACTAAAATTGATTCGTTATTTTTGGTTCAGAAAAAGGCCTTGCGGATTATAAATCGAGCACAATTTTTTGATCATACTGATGAATTGTTTGTTTCAAGTAAATTGTTAAAAATTTCTGATTTGTATTTATATCATGTTGGAATTTTCATGTATAAGTTGAATACTGGTGACCTTCCTAGTATATTTTCCTCAATGTTTGTGAAAAACAGTGATATTCATACTTACCCTACAAGACACAGTGAATCCTATCATTTTTCTCCTGTTCGTACAGTTTTAGCCCTTAAGACAATTACATCTACCGGCCCTTCTTTCTGGAATGAGTTAGATTCGGTTCGGTTGCACTCAAGTTCTTTAAGCTCCTTTAAGAAAAATCTCAAAGCCAATTTTTTAAAATCCTATGTGTAATTATTTCGCCGTAATCGCTTAATTTTTTAATTTTTTTTTTGCATATACTTAAATGATGCCTTGCTCGGATGACCTCACCAGTTTGATTAACTTGCTACTTTTTTAAGCATTTATACCATAAGTTAATCATAAAACATTATATACTATACTTTGTACATCCCGTAAACATAGTAATATTCTCGATATTTTGAATTTTGCATGTTACGTCACTTCTGACTTTGATACACTGTACTAAAACCCTATGTTATATTTTTGGAACCCACATCCTACAAGCTTTGCTTTTTAGTGGGTTCCTCATATTACATGTTAATTATAATCATTATGTCCTTATACATTTGTGCATTATTGGTTCAAACTGACCATTGTGTGAAAAAAAACTTTTCTGCTTCAAATCAAATGGAATACAAAACTTGTACGAAATGTGGAATATGGAACGTGAATAAAAAAAAAAAAAAAAAAGAAAGATAAAAACTGCATTATATATACTATTTCTATTCTTATTAATTCAGAGTAGAACCAATATGAGTCTAAGACTGCTCTCTCACTTTGCTTTCCTTGCCAGCGTCCTCCACTGCCGACTTCTTCTCCGAGACCTGGTCTAGTCGCTGGATCAGGCCCTGGATCCTGGCCTCCATGTGGTCCAGCTGGCCTGGGTCCAGGAGGGACATTCTGGCCTGGAGCTGACTCACACACTCCTGCAGGGAAAATGACGTGGAACAGAAATAAGACACTAATTGGACACAGTTCTCGTTCTGAGCCACATGTATTTATGAAGTCGCAGGTGACTTTTCTTGACAACACACTGGAAGAAGTAAAATAGAAGTGTCTCTGGCATAAAGATAGTTAACATTTGGAAGATTATAATGCTGAGCTGAGAGGCAATATCTACCATTTTTTAGAAGCAACATTAAAGGATGGTATAGTTTTGGTTGAGATGGGCCTTCAGGTTTCCAACTTTTTGTGAGATTATTACAAAACACTTACAGAATAAGAATAGTAAAGAGCATAAATTTCTAAAAGGATTTCAAAGTTCATTTGATGAAAATTGGTTTTGAACTGGCCGACATATCCAAAAACAAAGAGGCCTTATATAAGATGGGACCTACCTTTCATTAGGACCACTTTGGTTTTTTTTTTTTTTTTTACATCTCAGCCATTTCAAATCTGATTTTCATAAAAAATTCCTCTTAGAATTGTATGCTCTTGCACATTTCGTGAGTGGCTTTTGAAGTACCTTGCAAAAAGTTAAATCTGAATCCCCCATCTCGGCCAAATTATACTATCCCTTTTAGCAAATACTGTGCACTGCACATCAAAATATCAAGTTCTTTTTGCATAACCACTAATGCTGAAATGATCCCTTTCAAACACAGCTCATCATTCGTATTGCCATTATATAAATATTCTTTGAAATAGCTGTATAGCTTTTATGTTTAATTGATTCACATTTTCTTGAGCACAATATAAACGCCTGGATTGAAAATGGATTGAAATCCATGGCTGCTTTATCTAACTAGTCAATGCATGAAAACAAGACAACTGCAGGAAGAACAGACAGACAGAAGGCACAATGGATGGACAATATAACGACACACCAAAGAAGTGAATGCACTTGACTTTTCACTCACCAGTAGACTTCTGGAACTAGTGTCCGCAGTGAGAGATGCCTGAAGAGAATACAAAAATGGGAACAATTAATCATTTATTTACACTATATGTGCTTTTATTCTGAAAGTTATTCACACTTTTACTTAAAATTTGCCAAAAGAAAAGTTACTTTAATGCCTCAAAATGCATATATCATGTGATCCCCAGTCATCACCACCATTTATCATTTTCCTCCTCAATGACACAAGGACACAGGTGAAGGTCAAATTATGTGTACATCAAATCAGTATAACATCTGTTAGTTGGGAGAAGTGTGTCATAAAATTCATGGTTAGGATTGAGGGGCAAGAAAAACTATTCCTCAGTAAGGAGTTTTTTCCAAATGACAGCACAGCCACAAGAGCCGACATTAATGTGGCAGATGCAAAAACCCACTTAGGACATATTTGGCATACTGCAAACTTTGGCACACAAGCAAATCTGTACAAACAAGTCAGATTGGCAAACAATGCAACTCTGGAACTAAACATATTATATGGTTCAATGACTGATACTACATTGTACTTTCAGCAACTACAAACTTTCATTTGAAAGAGGTTTACTCACCAGCTTTTGAGGGTCTTGGCCCAGCACTGCTTCTATCCTGTTTAGCCTCTGCTCCAACTCTGCAGCCTAGCAAAGGATAGGAGTATGGCAGGATTCTTGAACAAAGACTATTTTGGTGAAAATCAGCTATCAGTATCTGTCTTATCAAAACCAAGATAGAAAAATTTAAAGTAATGAAATGTTGAAGTACATCACGAGGAAAACAATCCAATATAATATTCACATACTGTAAAACCAGTAATTTTTGTCTGCATTAAATTTTCGCAAGGAGCCAAGATTTGTAAAATTAGAATGCACACATAAGTTCTTGTCTGCACTATGCATCAAATGCCAGTGGCAGTTTGCAAAAATTCACGCCGCGAAAAAGGTCTTCGGCTCCAATTCGCAAAAATTTAATGCCGCAAATATCTCTGGTTTTACAGTTACTGCCCTATCATGTGAAGTTATAGTAAAAAAAAAAAATGTTAATCAGAACTTTGATTTAGCAAGCTACCACTGCATCTCTTTCGAGGAAATTACTGGTTGAAGCTTACCAACGTCTGTGTTGGTATATTTTGCATTCACAGCCTTAAGAGACCCTTGGACTCTATACACTCTTGGACATATTGGAAGTACAACGAAACTGTCCCCTTACTGGTAATTACTTCTGCCTCTTTTTCTTTTTACTTGTTCAAAGACAATGAGAAGAATAATTTTGACATGCATGTCACTGCCATCAACACAAACACTATTGCCTGCCTGCCTTGTTGAACACTAGTGTTCAGGGCTCAATTTCATCAAAACTTGCTATGAGAGCAACTCTTGTTGCAATGACAAGTGTCATGGTAATGACAAGAATCCCTGCTTCGTGATTGGACATTGCTACAAGAAATTGCCATTCCAGCAAAAATTGCTATTATACCATACTTTATAAAATGAGACCCTGGTCTTCATACTGAGCTGAATTTCATGCAAGAAATAAAGATGTGACTGTAATTTGCGGTTAAAGGGAACAAGGTACAAGAGTCACAACGGTCGATCCTTGGAGTACCTTTGAAACTTGAGTGAATTTGTTCTGCTCTGGTCTGTAGTAGAGTTCATAGGTCACATGGCCATCCTTGGCGTCTTTGGTTGGCTCCTTCTTGGAAGGAGTGTCCTTCTGGGAAGCCTGCTTCTTGTACGCATCTAAGTGACTGAAGAGTTTCCTGTACAAAATGATGATAATAGTTAAAGGGACATTCCAGACAATCTTTATAAATAATTCCACATCATGCAGTACATCATAAATCATTAATGCCATGTACAGATTTGCAAAATTTATCGTGATCCTTGAGCAGATGTAGACAAACCGATTAATCTGAAAACCCACAACATAATATGTGACCGTGCACCTCAAAACGAACATAAAGTCGCACACACTGATTTTGCGTGAGGACTGAAAATAAGTGAAATAGGTCAACCTAGCCGAACTTGATTTTTTCATACTTTCTGAAAGAGCGGGTCTTCTTTTACATTATGCCAAAATTTGGTATCATAAAACGGGCAGGAAAGTGTGTTTTTTTTAGCAGTTTATCTCAACATTTTTGGTAGAATAGTGTGATTAGGTGTGTCTTTAGAATCCCTTTTTCATTTCTGAAAAACCTTGTCCACACTCTTCACTTTCAACTCTAATAACTTTTGAAAGGAAGAGTGCTACTGCTTTGAAAGTTGGTATTAATTATGGACAGAATGTGTTAATGAGGCATGCTTTAATCAGTTTAATCTGATAATCCCATTACTGTTGTTTCTCTGGTGGTTTACTTCCTGTTTTTTGTCCCATTCATCGCACAGCCAGCACGGTTTGGTAAAGATTAAGTGCTTGAATAGACATTGTACTTTAGAGCCTCTTTTCTCAGTTCATACTTTTCCTGAGTTTGTGTTTTCTTTCCAATATTTAGATAGGTTAGGAGAGTCCATTTGATTTGAGTTATACATCATTTTAAAGCTTACAGTCTGCTCTTTCAGAATATTGTCTTAACTAAAAATTCATGTCTGGCGACTTTTTGTTTGTTTTGAGGTGCAGGGTCACATATACTAAACAGGGATGATGACATAAGAGGCTCACATGTTCCAGAAATGTACATTGAGCAATGTTATTCCATTAAAATACTACTTGCAAAATTAACAAGTTCATCTGTGTAGAATTCATGCATACTTTCATCTTTTGTTCTGCTTCCTTGGGCACCCAATCATGCATTCTGATGTAAAGTTGTTATGTCATCATCCTTGTTCACTGTTATCAACTTTGAAAACATTATTCCCCATCCCACTCAATATAAATACTGAATCTTTGTACTTGGCATAACCAATTTTAGTTGTTCAAATGCAAAAGTCTGAAGATCATCTGGATCGTAGTTTACTATAAGATGTTTGTGGTAGAATGTTTCATAAAATCGAGGATAGCTGCATACATCACTTGGGACTATTAGTAGTTCCTAATTATGGCAAGAGTTTGAACAGAGAAGGATTGAAATGAAAGAGTGCCCTATGACGCTAATGATACTTATAACGCATATATATGGAACTGAATGGAAATAACTCCCTATGATGAACAGCACATGACTAGAGCTTACTTGGGGAGGGAGCCTTGTGGATCAGCAGCTTCAATGACAGCCTCCGTGCCCAGGATTTTCTCGAGGTGGAGCCCATAGAGCTGCTGCTGAAGTACACCAACATCCTGCAATAAAGAGACTGGGGAAACCCCTGTGCTGGCATCCTCCTTGGCTGTTTTCTGTGATAAACATTCAGTAATGAAAGTTATATAATGATGCCTTCTTGGAAGCTACTTCTTAGGTGTGAAGCCATTAATAAAAGTTCAAAGAGGAACAATGCATTCAGAATACTTTATCACTACCTACATACATGTACATGAGAAAAAGTATTCCATGGACAAATGCCCAGCTCGCTGGAATGGTGTGATAGTGCTGCAACATTTTTCACCATTTGATGTGAAGAATACCTACTCTTATTTTAGTTTGATTGTAGCCTTGATGAAAGCCACTGATATGCAGTGCCAATGTGGTATGCGAGAAATTGCAGAAAACATTGTCCCTGTGCTACTACAGAAACTGATCATTGTCACTATTGGTACGTGCATCTTTCGCTGCTTTGAAATGATTGATGTGGATATTAGGGCCAATTCTGACCAATCTGATATATTCAAATTAGTATGCAATTATACAAAGGGTTTAAGATGGATACCAGGTAGCCTACTTCACACAATGACCCCATCTATGAATTGTGTTTACCACTGTCCTGTAACCTTCTGGTGATAAATTGTATTGATCTATGCTGCACCAACTTTGAGATACCCTGAGCATTCAAACATAAAGAAATTACATGAAAAAATGAAATTCTTCATAAACAATCTCAAATTATGTATATAAAAAAGAGAGGTTTACAGTAACACCGAGTGTTACAACTGTCCCTGTCTCCTATCCTCCTGTCTCTGTCAGTGCAATCTCAAATTCCACCTCATCACTGCCCTTCTAGAACCTACTCAGTTCTGTCACTATTTTTCTTCCTTGTACTCTCCTTATATTGCTTCCCTTCTTCATTCTCCTCTTTCTCAGGTCTTCTTTCATCATATAATAGTCCGGTCATGGACTGCATACGCATGGTGTTACCGCAAACCTCTCTTCCTCTATCTCGTGAACGGTAAAACATGAACTTTGGTGATAGTTATTTCCGTCACAAGTGTCATCTTACTGATGAAAGGAAAAAAATAAATGTGCAGGCTTGCAAGAAGGCTACTACCCTTGGTACTTGTACTTGATTTTCTTTATGGGATACTGTAAAAAACAAGAAATATTCTCCATGCATGAAACTTTTGCAAATCGCCACTTGCATTTAATGTATTGTGTGTACACAAGAAACTTCACACGCAGTTTACTTTTGTGAATCTTGGCTCCCCGTGGAATTCCTGAAAGTTTCATGCACGTGAAAATTTCTGGTTTTACTGTATATCTGGCTGTCCATAGTTCACTAACCTGGAGTTTCTCCACCTCCTCTCCCAGTTCCCTGATCTCATGCTGGAGGCGCTGGAACCGCTGCACTGGTGTCTCCTTATCACGGGAGTCATCCTCCAGCTTGGGGAGAGGGTAGGAGGGGAAAGATGATGAAAGGAGGAACCAAGATGAATTCAACCTGAACCATGACTAGCTGATGGTATACTAGCTCTTGCAGCACAACAGAATATACAGACATAGTTTCTGCACTTACCAAATGAATTATTATCATTATCATTATTATTACTGTCTAGCTTAAAATGCACTACTAAGTTTGTAAATTGAACAGGTGGGAGTGTTTCATCCTCCAATTGGTCCTAAATCATGTGAAAAGTGAATTGACATTCATGACCATCCATCAGGGCCTACAAAAATCAGCTTCCCCAAATGATGAAAAAGGGAGAGCAAGAGAGGGGGGGGGGGGGGGGAGATGAAAGGGAAGGAGAAAGGGAAGGAGAGAGGGAAAGAAGGGGGACTCTTCCCCCCCCCCCCAAAAAAAAAAACAAACAAACAAACAAACAAACAAACAAACAAAAGATACACACACAAATCATAAAAAAAATAAGGAAAATATAGGTGACTATGGACTTACCATTTCATACTCCCTCTTTGGTGCTACATATCCTGTTCTTCTGGCTTGACTGATCCTGTCAGAAAAATCTTGACACAAAGAAGGACAGGACAACACAATGAGGTGCTAGACGATTCTTTCATTCATCTACTGTACAAGCCATACATTTTGCAAATTTCGAAAGCAGCTGAATTCTCAGTCAAGATCCGCTTGGATGCAATGGGAAATACAATCATTCCATTCCAGAATAAAACGTAGTGATTCATAACCTTGTAAACGATACACAGTGCACTTTTGTAATGTTTAGATCTCTTTATCAACTTGCCCAGAAAAGGGTCTTGCCCCTGTCACACATGGCATACATGTTTATTTCGTTACAAATTTCAACACTGAAGTCCCTACATTCTCTTTGTGACATTTATAACACACACAGGAATACGCAAACATGCACATACATTGTATTACCTTACTGCCGTATAGGAACTGATTATAATATTATTCTCTTACCAACTTTCCCAGAAATGACCGTCTTGTCCTTGAATTTATTGAAGGCATCTGCAGTGTTGATTGCTAGCTGCTCCACTACCTCACTGTTCAGCTCTTCCTAATATATCAAATGAAAACAATGTTGGTAGAATGAAGTAAAACAGTCATATGCAATCACTTATATATGTACAGACACACTGATAGGACATGTCTATTTATATATGAATAAACATTCTACTTGTGAGAGCCATGTGACACTTTTATAGATTAGAAGAATTTATGCCACAAATACAGTACCGTACAACAAACTCGTAGAGAAAATTGCAAGCTCAACTAAGATGTTAATTTTATGACACGACCATGACTTCTTTTTTTTCCTCGCAAATTGCAAGTACTAGAAACATACAAGTTTGTGCATTGTTGTATGTTTGAACAAAATTTATACAAAGCTGGCATGCTGCTGAGTTGGGCATGCCATTGTGCATACACAGAGTTTGAAAAAAAAAGCTCAATTGAGGTTTACAAATCTCTGCCAACTTACCACAACATGCTGCTGATCTTCTTCTGGTAGGTCACTCGTCTCATAAAGGTCTGGCTGGTTATCCTGTAAGATTGAAAGAATTTACATAGATGAACAACATCCACTTTATTTTATAAACTTTTGGCAAAGTTGGGAAGAACCCTGACCGGGGGCCCGTTTCATAAAACTTGTCATCAGTGACCAGTTGTCATAGATGTGATAAGCTACTGAAATCCTTGCATCTGATTGACTGGGAGCAAATTTGTCATAGAAATGTGGCAGTTGTCACTGATGACAAGTTTTATGAAACGGGCCCCAGGAGGACCAAAAATTTGCGAATATACAAAAACATGCAAACCCAGATCTGTTCAGTTGTACTTTTCAGAACCTGAACAGCAAATTTTGAAATAGCGCAACATGAATTAGGTCTATCCATGACATGCAGGAGCATTTTTCTGTTAGGATTACAGTGTAACTCACTGGAATTTATGAAAAAACAACAACAACACTCACTAGCATTTTCTTTTGTTCTTTGATAGGGCTAACTAAGAAAGAAAGAAAAAAAAACATTACAAAAATGTAAATGTTATCTAATGCAAGATATAGAATGATCTACTGAAAGCAGTGATGTGGAAGAAAACTCTACCAGTCTAGATAGTCTTAAAACTCTTGCAATGCATCTTCATGATAATATTATTTAAATCTACAAATTTGTGAAAAAAATGTGAAGGTTGCTAGAATCTCATGCTCTATTTTGTATGTGCAAACATTCAGTGTTCAATTCAGAATAGAAAACAGCATGTCCACTGTTCATTTGTTGTAGATAAAAGGGCAGCTATACAGCACTGATAAAAAACAAACAAACAAAATGTTGATCACTGCATAATTCGGAACATAATATATGCACAGCATCTATAAAATCTGCCATTGCATGGTTCAAACATCACTTGTTGACAACATGACTGCACTTTAAAGGGTGTGTACAGTTCTGGTCGAGGTGAGGATTTAGCTTTTAACGTTTTGCGAGATATTCAGAAACCACTCTATGAGATGTCAAAGAGCATGCAGTTTTAAGGGGTATCAAAAGTTTATTCGATGAAAATCGGTTTTGAAATGGCCGAGATATCCAAAAACAAGGTGAAACAAAGAGATCCTAATAAAGTTGTGGCATGTCGCCTTTTATTATTAGCACTTTTGGGGATATCTCAGCCATTTGAAAAACAATTTTCATCAAATAAACGTTGAATCCTTCTTAGAAATACATGCTCTTTCATATTTCATATTAGAGGCTTTTCACTATCTCACTTAGGAATGTTCGAAACATGAATCCCCACCTCAACCAGTACTGTACAGTCCCTTTAACAAGACAAAGACCTCCTTGTGCATGTACTTTTTGAGATTGTAACCAGTATCTAAGTAGTAACATCCTGATGTACAGGACACAGCAACACACAGCAGGGTCATTGACTGACAGCAGCAGGGTCTGGCATTGGAGTTGTGTCTTTGGGAAGGGTACCAGACCAATATGTACTGTCATAGTGTGAAGGTGTAATAACTGTTGTAACTTTGTTGAAATATCAGTAAATGGTACAATTGTAGTGCAAATCAACACATAATTGTTACTCCAAGTGATTCAGAAATTATAGATATGATTATTGCAGCACAAATAGACCATGATCATTCAATTTTATGAAGGCGAGTCAAAGTGTCACGGTCCCCATTGCGCAAAAATATCAATATGTACATGTGTAAGTGCCCTTTAATTCTTTTATTTTTATGTGTGCGTGTTGCACTATTTTTAAACAAAAATATAGTTACTGAAATTAATTTATTTTTCTTTCTTTTCCTTTGGAAACATACAACTTACTTCTTACTTTGACTAGCCTAGGTTCTAACATGTAATAATACAGAGAATTGTTTGGGCCAAAATTGCCAAAAAATGTGACATTTAAAATGTAGAAAGGCTAAGAAATTCACATTTCACCTCAGATCTAGAAAAAGACATCAATTTATCACAAGATTTAATTGCAAAAATTGTTCGAAACATTCATGTTAAAGCCTTTTAAGTTAGGTTCTACCGAACAATACAAAATATGAGCCTCATTTGCTGATTTTCTTTGTTGTCTGCTTGGTATGGTAGTAATGTGTATGGTGAATCTTGGGCATGACTTGTGATTCTGGTACATGGACAAGATGTGAAAGACATTGATTATTCCATTAAGAAAATTGCGATTTTACACCACACTAAAAAGATAACATTAAAGGGGAAGGCTAGTAACTGATCAGTGGGAATCAGTGGAAATGCTGGGAGATGATTGTTCCAATCCTTATGGGATTCATTCAAGAGTTCATTGTATATCTATTGTTGTGTGAAAATGATTTGCTTCAGAACGGTCTCATATTCAAGTAATGTGCAGATTAATGCTCCGTCACTGACCAGGGACGCTAACCTGGAAGTATTAAACTACACATTACTTGAATATGAGACCATTCTGAAGCAAATCATTTTCACACAGCAATAGATATACAATGAACTCTTGAATGAATCCCATAAGGATTGGAACAATCATCTCCCAGCATTTCCACTGATTCCCACTGATCAGTTACTAGCCTTCCCCTTTAACAGTAACACGTAACGTTAGAGGGGTTACTGTACACGGCGAATATTTCGCGAGGATTTTATTTTCACAAATTTTGCGAGTCAGCAGGTGAAATTTCGCGAGAGAGGTGAAATTCATGAAATCAAAGACATGCAAAAATATGGATTCTGATCCTGATAGGAATGTGACATCGCACACATACTTATCTAGGTTACATTTCTCTGTGAATTCAGTTCAATACCGTACTCCAATCTCGTGGTCACACTAACCACTCGCAAAATTGTCGGGAAGTCCCAATTCGTGAAAATCTAGACTCGCTAAATACAATTGTATATGGCGTATATAGGCCCTATAGTAAATTGAACTTTGCCTTGAGTTCGACATTGAAGTCAATTTTCCGAAGGCAAAGCCTTACCAAAAATAGGAATGAATAAATTTAATTTAGAACAAAGTCTAGACCGATCATTTTGCAAAATTCATAATTTTCAGGACTTTGTGAATACTATAACTAAGTCTAGTCTAGATATAGAAAGCTCTAACGTTAGATAGACTAATTCTAAAACTAGTGCTATTTCTTGCCAAAATTTCACCCTCTGTGTAAGGAATTCAGAGCCACACACACACCCACACAAACACAAAAGCGTCCGGTAATACGATCCACATTCCTAGGGGCAAGCATGGTATTATTACCGGACGCATGGTATTACCGGACACACACATTTTTGCGTACTAATGACATTCTGTACGCGCGAGACTTCGTAGATTAGCCTCCCAGAACTTTGTGTGGACCGAAATCGCAAAAAACGCCACATAGGGCCTAATGTAAAGACACGAAAAAATTCACATTTTACGTACCTCAAATTTATAGTTGAGTGACCCGCACCTCGAGATATCTAATAATATATGTATATTTGAATCACATTTCGCGACTGAAATTCTATGAAATCCCACTCACATACAGGAAAAATGCTGAAGATTCCAATACAATAGAACCAAAAGTTCACTGATCGATATCGGAAATTTGTAGCTATCGTCCTCAAACGCGAACGATGCGGAATACATGTAGTTGTGCGCTAAGGGGCCCGCAACTCATCACCCGCGCGTGCAGCTCCCATACAATAGACAAAGCATGTAAACTAGACTGTAGAGTCTAACCAGTTGTCGATTTTTTCACAAGGTTTTATTCTGTGAACTGTTCGAAATGTTCAAGACAGACATTTTACCGTAAAATATGAAATTTTAGCCTCATTTGCCAATTTTTTCTTTGTCATCCGCTCAGTGATAATGTGTACGATGATTTGTGGGATAAATTGTGATTCTTGTGCAAGGATTAGGTGCGAAAGATGTTGATTATTTCATTGCGAAAATCGTGTCCGGTAATACAATGCGATTTTGGCATGGTGCACCGCGCAAAAAGACAACTTGTGAGTTTTGTAACGTTTATTGTTAAAAGTGGATATTTTCTCGCGACTAATTTTTCACGCTAGGCCGGGTCAGAAGAGTTTCGCGTGTTTTTAATTCCGCGGAATCAAGACATCACGCACAGGAACGTATGGCAAGCAAAAATATTCGCGTGTTTTTATTTTTGCGCTAGTTTCTGGTTGCGCGAAATGCGCGAAAATTTCAACACCGCGAAAATTTCCACTTTTACAGTAGGCCTAGAGGGTTATGTTTGAAGCATAATTTTCTAAAAACTGGAGTGAACAATTGACATCAGTTGGCTGAATTCGTAATTTCCAGGAGTCTGTGAATAAGTGATGTTATTTTTAGCCCAAATTTCATCCTCTGAGTACGTAATTCAAAGCCGCGAAAGAAAGCGTCCGGTAATTGGATGTGCTACCCTACCGTCTATGAATGTAGAATCTATATAGTCGCTAAGTTTACGTGCAATTCAAAGCGATCTGCTGAGAGATGCATTGACCGAAATTAACTTCCCGAACCGCCCTCATTCCCCCACACACTTCCTATCGCGGGTCCGAAAATCTGGACACTAAAACGTCTTAGATTGCATGTAATTAACATGTAAATAGCTTGAAATGATCGAATAAAACAAAGCCCGTTTAGTCGTGTCAAAAACCTGGGGTGAAGATATTGAGTGCGAAAGACAACCAAATCTATACTTACAATGCCAGGGAGATCGGCGTACTTTGGATCAGCCATTTTGCCTCGTACTCAGACTGGGGTACGTCACGTACACGTCATTGATTGTTTGTCTGGCTCCCACATGATGATGCGGTGAAGAGTAGATATGAAATCGATCTTACTTTTTCTTTTTCTTTTCTTTTTCTCTGCAAGCCTCTGGGATCCATTTCGACGCAAATCACTAATCAGTTATCATCTTCGAAAATCACTTCCTCTTTCCTCAGAGTTGGCAATAGGATGCTACTTTCTTCTTATGAGAGTACTAAAAATGCATATTATGTGATTGTGATCAACGAATGTGCCCATGGCAGCCACGCCCACTTTAACATCGACTTTCGCTTGGAATTTGCTTTATTGCACATCGGGCAAAACTTAAGGACCACTGAAAGTGTGTAAAAATTGACAGATATCTCAATGAGCTTTCATTGAACTTCAGTTAACTCCGATGTCTTTCATGAATTTCAAAGTGATTTTTCAGTGAATTTGTCAAAAATGTCAAATTATACATGCCCCAGGTAATTCACAGAATGTTATTGTTGTCTATATATCTGATTCAAAAGTTGATATATTTCAGATGTTGTTTAAGTTTTGATAGTATATATTCGGTATTTTAAAAATATATGATATGTTGATTTAGATAGTTTTGTATATACACTGTACAATATATATTATGTATGTGTGTGTATGCATGCATATGTGTGCAATACATATAGACATATATGAATATATATCATATATACATGTATATATATATATATATATATATATATATATATACATATATGAAGAGTTTGTTTGCAAAAACCGATAAGTCCATATTTGCCAAATGGAGATATTTGCGATTAAAGGTCAAGAAAAATAAAGAAAATAATAAGAAATTTTTTGCTTCTTTTGACCATAACTTAAAAAATATACCTTTTTATGTAGTGACCAATATATCATTTAAAAGGTATTATTTTGTACTGTATGACAGAGATCGTACTTCAAAATCTTCAAAAATGGACTTATCGGTTTTTGCAAACAAACCCTTCATATATATATATATGCCTATTCATTAAATGTGTATATACATGTTATTTTGTTTGTAATTATTATGCTTAAAATGATGGTAAAGTATGATTATCATATTTCAGATTTTTGATATAAGAATTGAATTCATTAATCATTAATATATATTTTTTTCATTTTGGATATATGATACATTTCTGTTGATGAGGTGATGTAAGATTGTATTTTTGTATAGAATTATATATATGACATTGCATTATATATATCACGGCACATTATGCCATTTAGATAATATCATTGTTCTGTTAGTTTTTCTCTCTTTTTCTTCTTCTTTCTTTAAAACAACAACAACATTGGTAGATCCTGATGGAAGGCCTGAATCTCGATTGACTAAAAGGGAGAACAAGATCGAGAGCAATGTCCACTTCAAGTCTAATTTCTTTCACTATATATATATATATATATATATATATATATATATATATATATATATTTCAATGAGATGGAAAGAGATAAAGATGGATCACTATGTGCAAATAGATGGATCATAGGTTGAAAACAGTCACATAAAGTGAAAATAAGTCATTACAAAAAAAAATGTGACAAAATGCGTCTCTTGATATAATGAATTTTATTCAACATATTATGCCTCCCACATGGAGCATGAAAAGAAGACAAGACAATATCACAGCATGATCATCACATCAGTACTCTATTACAGCAACAAATACCACACTGTTCCACTTTCTAAATCATCTCAACAAACAAAACAGACAAAAAACACACAAAGAGCTTTTGGAGTATGTGATTACAAAATACAAGACTATAATTAATATGTGACACAGTCACAGAAGTGATTTGGAACAATACATAATTACCTTCAAATTAAACTCTCAAAAGAAACTTTTTTTTTTTTTTTAAGATCAACAAGTGGCATAGATAATTATATTTTCCATGAAAAAAAAATAGAAAATTGTGTGTTTAGGCAATATGTTGTTCAGATTTTCACAGGTTCAGTGTTCCAATATTTTCACGTGAACTCAAAATTTCAGTCCCAGACATAGCCTAACTGGCTGATTTCATGAGAAAACGACAATTTCATATCTTTGAAGGCACTATGAGCAGGAATGCCAATCATGGGAATAATGTTGATGTATTTATTAAATGCCAAGAACAATTCAAGTTTGAATTAAAGTTTACGTTTATTTTTCCTATCTCCAACGTAATCAATAGCCCATACAGAACAAAGTAAATAAAGGAAAGAGATAAACACATATAAGTCATACAAAAAAGCAGGGTCCCCAATTTGAACTTTCAGTGAGAATTAAAGGAGTGAAACATAATTGAAAGTCAAATAATTTCGGGGATGGAGATTGGGGACCCTTTAATCCATTAAAGATGGACTGTTTTTCCTATAATACAATTTCCCATTAAATGGGTTAAGGGTATTCAAAATTCATACAATAGTTTTACATTTTGTGAGGCATTGTTAAAAAACAACAACAGAAGAAATGCCACATGGATTATGTTACAGCACTGGTCTCTAAAAGCTTCAACATTCAAACATCATCATCAGAGATGTTCTAAGAGTAAAAGGGGTGATAGTTCAATGCTACATGCATTTCGGACAAAATAATAATGATGATGATAATAATAATAATGATGATGATGATAATAATGATGATGATGATGATAATAATAATAATAACAACAATAATAATAATAATAATAATAATAATAATAATAATAATAATAATAATAATAATAATAATAATAATAATATTGTTGTTATTATCATTTTGATTATACTGATAATAATAACTTAGGGAGGCTTTTGCATTCTCTTTTCAAGACTTGAGTGCATATCTATTTTTTTCTTCTTGTTATTACTTGATATATGGCTATTTAAAGTCAAATTCAGAGGAAGAAGAGATATCAGAGAGAACATACCTGCTCATTGTTGTCAAAGTTTTAATTGTTCTTTGCTCATTTATTTCTGCTGTCTTCTTTAAAATAGATGCACTTAGTCATATCCAACAGAACCTGTCTGACATATTTTTGAGCATGACAGCTTACCCTTCTACATCAGGGAGAGTTAAATAATGAGTTCATACAGGAGTTTAACAATAAATGATGAGCATATCTAAAGTTAACTAAGATGACAAGGAAAATGATGTATCACTACTGGTTTAATATGCTGATCAATCCTTTTACCATAAATCCTATATAGATTTAAAACTTCTTTAAACAGAAGCATTTAATCAAATTAATTTCCCAAGAAAAAGTACATGTAATCGCTACAGATAAAATAAGAGTTTTTACTGAGAATCTGTCTGCAACTTTAGAGCGTCAATGCACAGAAAGGTAAAGCACCCATTAAAACTTTGAGGATTTCAATTTCTTTAGAACTTTTTGATTTCATTTTCTACTTCTTCTTTTTTTTTTTTTCCCTTTAGGGAGTAGAATCAATCAATCTAAAATGGCCACATGAGTTGGTTGGGGTCGACAAAAAACATAATCTGACAAATCACAGTTCACTTCTTTGAGATGTACTTAACAAAAACAAAAAAACAAAAACAACCACCATAACAGAACTCAGTAGTACTAAAAATTGTGACAGTCATTGCATTCTGTTCTAGTTTCTTTTTCTAACTTTCTGACAGAGCTAGACTTACTTCCTGCAGAAAGACTTAAACACAACACATAACAAGTAACAATAAATTACAACCAGTAAAAATAGATTAATTTTCTCTTTGAGCAAATATGTACATACAACAGTTGACTTGCATTGCATGGGCATTTTGTACTGTATTCCAACAAGCACAAAAGTGTCCATTTTTGTGGGGTTTTGTCTTTTTTTTTTTTTTTGGTCTTCTTTGTTGCATTGAGAAAAGATAGACAGTCCACAAATATTATTCAAATCGCCTTTGAATATGATACTGCCCATCTGACAAGCAGAATGGAAACACATTAAGAAAAAAAATGACCAGCATTCAAAAATATCTCTCTTAAACTCATATCAAAAAGCTACTTAAAGATCTTTATAGTTGAAAATCCTCCTTTCAATCTTTATACAATTATGAAGCAAAATCCTCAAAATCCTCATCTCAACAACAAAACAAAATACACACACATATATTTTGTGTGTTTCCAGATATCAGTAAGTGAAAACACAGCACTTGTGCATAGTCCTGAATACAAGAAAGTAGTGATTCAACAAATGTGTTATCTGTCATGACTGTATGATTACATGCTAACATAGCTTAAACTATTTTTGTTACAGCAGATCTTGAAAGGATGGCAAGTTTGACATGGTATGTCAAATACACAGAGCAGCAAAAGGCAAAAGTGACTGAATTCTGCATATTAAGATACTTGGGTGATAGGCAGTATTCACATGACATGTGGAAAAATAACTTCCAGTTACACAAACAAAAAGACAAAACTTGTTGAAAAGGAAAAAAACAAGAATTGTAATCTGTGAGTTGCAGAAACACATAGAATAACTATACTCCTATACAGTCTGTTGAAGTACTGCCTTGTATTGTGCACTGGATTTGTTTTAGCAATATTTCCAGCCAGTTAATATGACACAAAACTATTCTCAATTACTACAAACCATATTTTTGTGTAATTTCAGAGAGACAGAGGTTCAAATCTGACATCACAAAACAGCAAAATACTGTGTTCAGCCACTCTAAAGCATACCTGAAGACTAAACCATCAAAGAGTGTGAGACACAGAAAGAAACAAAAATAATTAGTTTTCCTAGTTGTTAGATATCATGAAAAATCAGGTTTGGTCTACTTTGCCTTTTCTCGTAATACTAATACCAAAGCATCACCATCATGTACTAACGTTCTTGGGTTTTAAAGAAACATTGCAGATTAAAACTGTTTGCTACTAACAGGGGCATATTCACTATACAGGATTTGAAGAAAGTATCTCCTGATCAGTGGGCCAGGATCTTTTCCACCGCAAAAGTGAAGAATCAAAATCCACCATAAATAAATCTGTAACTAAGTTCAAAAGGAAAATAGTTTAGTAATCAAATTTATTAAATACAAATAGTTCATCAAATTGAAATAAAAATAAGTATTTAAACAAACAAATCATGGAACGATGAGTTGGAGAAAATTTGTGTAAGTTAATGAGTCAAGTACAATCATAAAAGATTCTCATCTCTCATCACAAATTAACACAAAGAGCTGCTTGCTGAAGTAAACATGACATAAAATTGATGATACTCCTTGTAAACGTTTGTTCATAAATTTTCATATACCATGGGGTAAAATTAGCACCTCAGCCCTAATTACCAGAAACATACCTGGTAGTGACACATACATATGTGACCGTGCACCATGAAATGAACAAAAAGTCGCACACACTAATTTTGTGTGAGGACTGAAAATAGGTGAAATGGGTCAACCTATTAAAACCAATCTTGACTTTTTCATATTTTCTGAAAGAGCAAGTCTTCTTCTACATTATGCTAAAATTTGGGATAATAAAACGGGCAGGAAAGTGTGTTTTTTAGCAGTTTATCTTGAACATTTTTTGGTAGAATAGTGTGATTAGGTGTGTTTTTAGAGTCCCCTTTTCATTTCTTAAAAAACTTGTACACACTCTTCACTTTCAACTCTAATAACTCTTGAAAGGATGATGCTACTGCTTTGAAAGTTAGCATCAATTATGAACAGAATGTGTTACTAAGGCATGCTAAATTTCAGTTTAATTTCATAATCCCTTCATTGTTGTTACTCTGGTGGTTTACATCCTGTTTTTTTGTCCCATTCGTTGCACAGCCAGCGCGCCTTGGTATAAAAGATTTAGCGCTTGAATAGACACTGCATTTCAGAGCCTCTTTTCTCAGTTCACACTTTTCCTGAGTGTGTGTTTTCTTTCCAATATTTAGATAGATTAGGGGAGTCCATTTGATTTGAGTTATACATCATATTAAAGCTTAAAGCTCTGCTCTTTTAGATTATGCTCTAAACTAAAATTTCATGTCTGGTGACTTTCTGTGCGTTTTGTGATGCAGGGTCACATATACATGCTCCTATTCCCTGTTTCCACAGACATACAATGTTCTTCCCCACACACATACACACACACACACACACACAAACAGACACTAGCATAATTACACCAACAGAAAATTTCTTTATGACAAATTGCTAGAAACAGTATGAGGAATACCTTTACACATCTCAATTCAGGCAGTTGAAAATGAAACATCCATTTTCATGTAAAAACTACTTTTTAAAAAAATAAATACTGTATACGCTATAATTTTCACGTACATAAACTTTCGCGAATTGCCGATGTCACACATTTTCGCGAGTGGTTAAATTCGTGAATGGGGGACCAGAGAAAATATGAAGTGGCAAAGAAAGTGTGAATTTTCAACTTACTAGCAACGCATGCTACCACAGCGACTGGGCTGTGTATACTAAATGTAGTACCGGTAACCGTTAGTTAGACGTGGACATGCATATTATGTACGTAAACAAGCTTAGCCAGTATGGTCTGTTCGGTACGCCGTAAAATGTTCGTATCGTCAAGGCAAGGGATTCATTTTGGAAGGTAATATTTTTCGCGTGTTGTTAATTTCGCGAATAGCTCCCGACTCGCGAAATTCGCGAAAATAAAACCCACGCGAAATATATAGCGTATACAGTAGTAGTTTCAAAAACCACTTTTTTACATTTATAAATAGTGGTTTCCATGAGAAGGTATGTATATCTGTTATGTATCTGGATTAACTATGAGTGTGAATACATACTTGTTGATGCAATTGTAAGCTGCGCATGCGCTGTGCGAAAATATATGCTTCGGAATTGTAACCCTCTTGAGTGAAAACTTGTTTCTTTCGTCTCTGTACTCAAGTCACTTTAATATTTACTTTAGGGAATACATAACAACAAAACTGGCGACGAGGATAAACTAAAGGGTTCTTTGATCGTTTTTTCGTCATTACTGGATTGAAACATGGCGACATTCGGTTCGATCGGGGAATTTAAGGAGGAGGATGGATCATGGTCCCAGTACATCGAGCGCATGGAGCACTACTTCTTCGCGAACGGAATCACTGATGCTGGGAAACACCAGGCCATCCTTCTTAGTGTTTGTGGAGTACCTCTCTACAAGCTGGTGTCCAGCTTATGTGCCCCACAGAAACCTGGAGAATTGACTTATTCCGCATTAGTAGCACTAATTGCCACTCATTGTGAGCCGAAGCCCTCGGTAATTGTGCAGCGGTTCAAGTTGAACAGCAGATCTCAACAGAAGGGAGAATGGCTCTCTTCACACCTCGCAGAACTACGTCGCCTCGCAGACAACTGTGAGTATGGCAACATGTTGCATGAGATGTTAAGAGATAAAATGGTATGCGGAATAAATGACGAACGCATACAGAGGAGGTTGCTCGCAGAACCAGAACTTACATTCGAAAAGGCAACAAAAATAGCGCTTGCTATTGAATTAGCAGACAGAAACACTGCAGATCTGCGTAGTTCATCTCAAAACTCTCACAAGACATTCATGGGAACACCCAAGTCAACTGTGGTCAAGTGTTCATGTAGATTACGCGGGTCCCGTGGACGGCAAAATGCTTCTCGTCATCATTGGCGCGCATTCAAAGTGGTTGGGAGTTCGCATAACGCAATAATCAACAAGCACAGTCACGATTTAGAAGCTTAGAGAAGTGTTTGCAACACATGGTCTGCCTCACAAGCTCGTCAGTGATAACAGTCCCTGTTTTATACGAGCGAAGAATTCGCGACGTTCATGAAAATGAACGCAATCAAACACATCAGAGGAGCACCGTATCATCCGGCTACAAACGGTCTAGCAGAGCGAGCAGTACAAACAGTCAAAACCGCACTGAAAAAGATGACCGGACCTCTTCAGACGAAGTTGTCGCGCTTCCTGTTGAGCTACCGCACAACTCCGCAAAGCACAACAGGACAGACACCCACGGAATTGCTACTGAAGCGTCAATTACGCACCCGCATCGCATCAGTGGTACCTGATATCAGCGCGACCGTTGAAAACAAATCGCAAAAACAACGTTGCTGCACTACACCACTACATGAATTCGCTGTTGGAGCAACGGTCTATGCGCAAAACCACGGACAAGGAGAGAGGTAGAGATGTTATGCATCTGGATTACCTATGAGTGTGAACACATACTTGTTGACGCAATCGTACGCTGCACATGCGCTGTGCGAAAATATATGCTTCGGAATTGTAACCCTCTCGAGTGAAGACTTGTTTCTTTCGTCTCTGTACTTAAGTCACTTTAATATTCACTTTAGGGAATACATAACATATTTTTTCATAAATTGCCATATGTAAAAGTACATATTTTTGTTCATATTGAGAGAAAATAGTTCTTCCAACCTCCCTACAAATCTAAATCAATCTGACTGATTTGAATGCCAATTACTGACTCCTTTGAAAAAAAAGAAAAAAACTAGAAATGTCGCTTTGGCGACTGGTATGCCTCCGCCATAATGCATGATTTTCCCAATAGGTCTAGATAGTATATGTGGACACTGTGTGATTACATTTTCACAAAATTGGCAAAATATTGGAATGCCAAGTTTGTCACAAATGTGTTGAATGTTCACCTTCCTTGACGTAGGTTTAATTGGATGAATAGGAGAGCATGTATCTAGGGATTTAAGGACTTTAACTTGACTTTGACCCATTCATACATTTAGGCACTGAGTAATTTTCAAGGTATAGGTGTGGAGAAAAAGTGCAATTTCTGAATTGAATAGTAAATTGTTACCATTTTCATCTGGCCCTTGACCCTAGAATTCATAAGATAATTACTTTCAGGTAGAACATGCATAATATGTACTAAGTTTCAAGGTAACTTGAGCCACTTCCAAGATATGGAGGAAAAAGTTAGTTCAGCACTTTCACTTGATCTTTGACCTTTTGACCTTTGAGGCAAAAAGAGAAAAAAAAAACTTTCCAGAGAATTTCTATTAGGTTACACACGCATACACCAAGTGTAAAAAAAATAACCCTGCTGGCATTGCATAAATATGAGAGTAATAGTAAAATTTTGAAGTCTTGCACTTGACCTTTGACCCCTGACCTTTGACCCCATGAACCCTACATTCTCTAGATAATCACTTCCAGTCAGTACATGTATATACTATGTTCCATGAAGATACCTTGAACAATTTTCCAAGGTACGGAGAAAAAAAAGAAGTTTTAATATTTTTACTTGACCTTTTGACCTTTCACCTCATGACCCAAACTTTCACCAGAGAATCTTAATTGGGTAATACATGTATACACTAAGTTTCAGGAAAATATCTTCAGGCATTCAATAGATATGGTGGAAATAGTGAAATTTTATGTATTTGACCCTGACCTTTTGACCTTTGACCTCATGACCAAAACTTTCACCAGAGAATCTTAATTGGGTAATACATGTATACACTAAGTTTCAAGAAAATATCTTCAGGCATTCAATAGATATGGTGGAAATAGTGAAATTTTATGTATTTGACCCTGACCTTTTGACCTTTGACCTTTGACCTCATGACCCAAACTTTCACCAGAGAATCTTAATTGGGTAATACATGTATACACTAAGTTTCAAGAAAATCTCTTCAGGCATTCAATAGATATGGTGGAAATAGTGAAATTTTATGTATTTGACCCTGACCTTTTGACCTTTGACCTCATGACCCAAACTTTCACCAGAGAATCTTAATTGGGTAATACATGTATACACTAAGTTTCAAGAAAATATCTTCAGGCATTCAATAGATATGGTGGAAATAGTGAAATTTTATGTATTTGACCTTGACCTTTTGACCTTTGACCTTGAGCATGTGCACCCAAAAGTTGATAGGCACAACTTCTCCCCCTAATACACATACATGCCAAGTTTCATTAGGATACCTCAACAGGTTTCGATAGTTACCTTGTCCACAAAATTCATTACGGACGGACGGAAGGACGGACGGAAGGACGGACGGACGGAAGGACGGACGGACGGACGGACGGATGGACAACCCGAAAACATAATGCCTCCGGCACCACTTCGTGGCGGAGGCATAAAAACACCATCTTTTTTGCAACTCTCTGGTATAGTAATCTTAAAACTGCAGCACAGAGTTCTCAAAACTTTTTTTTTTTGCTGATTACTAACAGTACAAAAATTTCTGTTTACTTCCAGGGTAGTGTATATCCCATATAAACTTAAGCATACGTTACCATGACATATGTGTAACATAAAGACACAGCTGGCATGTGGTTCAATCTTCTGCATCTGACAGCAATGACTTGAACACAATTGATGACACAGCATTATACAACTAATGCATATCAAATTATAAATGTGTAGATTTCACGATATCAGTTCTTAGAATTAGCATGAAAAGTATCTCCACCAAAGGATATCACATCAACACTAAAATCTTAAGATCTTGCTCTCAGGTCTTGGTAGTTACTACCTCTCCCCCATCAAAAAAAAAAAAAAAATAAATAAATAAATAACTAAATAAATGTAAATAGCTCAGTTTACAATCAAAATCAAAATAGTGACATGAAATGCATGTGATGCTTTTATTTTAGCTCCTGAAACAGCACCACATTTGAATTCAGGTACTTTTGTTTTGGTTCTTTTAGTTTTGGTTTCATAAAATGTAGTTGTCTGTTCATGGGGAAATAGTCTCACCACAGGAATATATTACCATTAACAGTACATAACATCTGGCAGGAGGGTATCAAGGAGTAAACATACACTTGTACACATGTGGCAGGATTTCACAAGAGACTTTGCAAAGAAAATGGAACAAACATGCATCAGTAAGTCTGGCAGGAAACTACTTCTCTTCTCATATTTCTTCTCTCTTTTTCTAATATCCCTATCACGCTTTACAGCAAATGTCACTCTAGATCTCCCTGGTTCACCGAGAAGATCTCTTTAGTATGCAAGGTCTCTCAGGTAATAGCCCAGGTAAAATTCTGGGTGACTTCTCAAAACTTTTACCCTCGAACCATCCATGGTAAACTCGTTCCCAGGAACTTTCAGGTGACACTGTAATCTGAAAGGCATCGCAGGTGAATCCCGCGATGAAAAGCAAAGGGCAGTATACCAACAGCATCTAGCGGGCCATTTTGCGCTTGCGAAATAACATTTTCTTCCACTGCAGAAGAGCGAACGAGAAAACACTCACCGCGTGCGTACTTGCTAGTCTGAAAGAAATTTTTTGTGGGTGTTCCACATTTGATTTCCGCTGAATCTCCCGGATGACTGGAATGCCAGTGAGTAAAAGGAGGCCTGTAAAATGTTTACATTACTACCATATAGATTCAATCTCTCAACAACTTGCTGACAAAAAAAGTGCACATTTCTATGCACGTTCAATAGTACAATGGGAGGCATGATCTCGTCCTTTCTTTGTTTAAATACCCAAAGTCCAGTGCCCTCGCTGGCTGAGACATCATGAGCAGCATCCAAATCTTCTCCGCGCAATTTCCATGTGAGTGACCACCGTCCACTCGTCCTTCTCCTCCTCGTAACGTTCCACCGAGCGCAGACCCTCCTCCCCATCGTAGCCGCCGACGGCGAAGAGCCGATTGTGCACAACGGCCGCGCCCACTCCGCTGCGCGGATGCACGAGGGGCGTGACCTGGGTCCAGAGGTCAAGAGCTGGGTGGTACACCTCCACAGATGACAAGCTGATGGACAAGTATGAAACAGGAGCACATAATCAAAGACATGCTACAGAGATACTCTTTGCACAATATGCAGTTTCCAGGTTGTATAAATAATTCAGGTTTTGAGTTTTCAATTCATCTTTTGGCTATCTCTTGTGGTTTATAAAGATGTATAATAAACTGCTAAAAATATTGTAAAATGCATGCAAGAATATCATCATTATTGATTTTAATACAAGACTATCACAATGGAAAAGTAATATACTTACAGTGTAGAAAGAATCTGATCTTTAAAAGTGCAAGACTGTTACCTTTTTGATTGCTCTGATATAGGAAGAAGATAAACCTATATTGCAGGGATGAAACAAACATACTCGTATGCAATTTTCAATTCCCAACACAGAATATGATTCATGCAGAGAGAGTGAGAAAAAGTTGATTTTGATCACAAATTGTACATGCAAGGACACTGGTCAATTAGACTCCCTCCACACTCTGTCACTATGGGCCCTCCCACATCTCTGCCATACAGTTGCCATTACTATTCTCTCCACTAACCTTCGGCTGTGCTCGCATCCTCCAATGACGTAAATCTTGTCCTTCAGGCACGCCGTGGCAGCCATGGATCGTGCGACGTGCATTGGTGACACAAACGTCCACATCTTCAGCTGCAGATTAGTGGGGTGGACAACACACATGATGCACATCATTTAAAGGAGGAATTCAAATTAAGCTATGCATAGAAAGCATTAGGCGTAACTCATGAAAGCATTCTCAGGGCCTCAAAATCAGATAGCTTCCATGAACAAATGATTAAGAATAACAGTAAATTTTCAGTATCCTGATCATCAGCCTCCCTACAATATTACTGGAAGGTATCATATTGACCATTTGTTTCTGTTATATGGTAATGCAAGGCATATCCCATTTCTGAAGGCAAGTGCTCAGAAGCAAGACAATCAAGTTCAGTTTAGGAGCCAACACATTTTCAAATGTCATAGGTCCTCACCATCAAGCAGCTTCAATGCACAAATGACACTGAATACAACCCAATGCAATTTCTGTATGTCACCAAGTTTAGTGTCACACTGTGACAAATACATGACTAGCCTTGACATGAACACTGATTAAAGGACATCATTCTGACAGGAATTTACTCACTCTCATCATAGGAAGGTCTCAAACTATCGAGACGTTGTAAAGTCTTCAATAGATTGTGACAGATTTCATGGGTCACTCATGCTCTGACTACAAATCAGTCAACACTGAACAGTTGTACCGTACCTGTTCAACCTCTTTTGAAATATTTCACTGAAAATGAAAGGGAATCAGAAAACACTTTTATCTCATGGTGCATAGATCATGTGAAACTCCCTTCATTAACCCGTTGAAGACGGTTTGATTTTGCTACAACACGCATTCCCCATGGACACCTGCCCGAGTATACTTGGGACTCGTCCTCAACGGGTTACGGAGGTCATGTGATACACCTACTGTGGGCTGATAGCGCTCCACTATCTTGAGGTCTGAGGTGCCGTCGTAGCCGCCAATGACATACAGGTCTTCCCCGTGTGACACGGCAGTGGCCATGCTCCGCTGAGTCGCCATGTCTTTATTCAAATACCATAGGGTAGCAAAGAAGAGGAGAAAAAAAAGTAAGAGCATAGATCTTCCCTTAAAAGGCACAGGTATTTTTTGGGTGACAGATTCACTCTCAAAAAGATACTGACATTTTCATACACACTTTTGTTAGGTCCTCAAAAACAATTTTTAAGTAGAAATGTCGCTACGGCGACTGGAGTATGCCTCCGCCATAATGCATGGCTCTCCTAATAGGTCTATAGTACAATGTGTGATGACAGTTTCACACAATTGGCAAAATATTAAAATGACAGGTTTGCCACAAATGTGCTGAATGTTCACTTTCGTAGAACTAGGTTCAATTGGATGAATAATTAAAACGTCAGAGTGCAGGTATTTGGGGGAACTAATGATTTTTACTTGACTTTTGACCCTTTTATAAGTTTATGCATTGAGTTATTTTCAAGGTATTGAGAAAAAGTATAATTTCAGTATCAAATGGTAAAATAGTATTATCTAAACCTGGCCTTTGACCTTTGACCTCTTAGTTCCAAAGAGAATCAGTGTTAGGTAGAACATGCATAAATATGTAAGTTTCATGATAATACCTTGAGTTACTTTTGGGGTAATTCCGCAGTTAGGTGGACATGACATGGATAAAAGAAATTTGCCTCTTTATCTTACCCTTTAATCTAGGTATCAACTAATGCCATGGATGTTCACCAATCATTAGGGTCTTTCAAATTCGGTAGATTTTATTTTTCGTATTCATTGATTTTGTGAGATCTAAAAACATCATTTAAAATGTACATGTGAGACTGGGGACGCTGAAATTCACTTAAATGCAAATTACAGTGGGTTCCTTTGAAATTTTTCCTCAAAGTTTTGCTAAAGGGTAAAAGATGAATACATTTAAATACTCCAGAAGTCATGTGACATTTTGTCAAGTACAAAAGGGTGAAATGACCTGCGGAATTACTCTGGACAAATGTAACGTTACTAACCGTAACGTTACTAACCATGCTTTTGGGGGTCTAGCTAAAAAACTATTGGTCGAACTGCTAAAAAATTTGCATGAACATTTGTCATGATGCAATAATTGAAATTAAGGCAACACTTTGTTTGAAGTAACTTGAATTTTTGCACACTTTTTGTTACAAGACATTGATTTTTTTGTCATGTCCTTTTTTCGTAACGTTACTAACCAGCCCTTTAAGTTGCTATAGCAATTCTAATATTTCTTGGATTGTGTTCATTCTTTTCTGTATCATAAACCTGGGAAGGATGAATATGTTTTTGACATAATTTTGACTTGAAGTGAATAAATGGTAATTTAGTGGTAAAAACAAATATCTAAATTTGTTCAAATGTAACGTTACTAACCGCGGAATTGCCCTTTGAGATATGGAGGAAGAAGTGCAATTTCGCACTTTCACTTGACCTTTGACCTTTTGACCTTTGACCTTTTGGCAAGAAACTTCCCACAGAATATATTGGGTTATACATGCATACATCAAGTTAAAAAAAAAATCCTTCAGGCATTGCATAAATATCAGGAAGTAGTGATATTTTGAGGAGCTGACCTTGACCCTTGACCCCTGACCTTTGACCCATGACCCCCAACTTCCCTAGATAATCACTGCCCATCAGTACATGCATATATACTAAGTTCCATGAAGATACCTTGAACCATTTGCGAGATATGGAGAAAAACAGGAAATTTCAACCTTTTTTACATAAAATAACCTGTGACCTTTGACCTTTGACCCTGTGACCCTAAAATCCAAACAAAGTATCATCCCCCCAGGATATACCCTCATACCAAGTTTGATGCAAAACCACCACACGGTTCTTGAGATATCGACAAAAACAAAACGGGACGGACGTACGGACGTACGGACGGACGGAATACCCGAAAACATAATGCCTCCGGCCTCTTCGTTGGCGGAGGCATAAAAAAAATTATGTGTAAAATCTAATTGGTATACATCCGTTTTCCTCACCAAGGGCATTCATCATGCTTGTATCAATCATGCTGAGTATGCATTTAAACTGCACACAAACAAACTTCAGGTAAGGATACTCAACCAGTACACATTGTATCTAAAGTGAAGTGTGGGTATAAAATATTTCATGTATAATATGAAGCTGCACTCCTCGGGTGAGAATGAGAACGGCATTAAGTTGGCACTAAAGCCATAGTGTTTGAGACACCTTAACGTCCTCATTCTCACCCGACGTGCTTTGCGGTATATACTTCACCTTTGATGTACTTCCACTCATTGAGGTTGGGATCGTACTGCTCCACAGACTTCACACTCCGTGACCCGTCGTACCCCCCACAGGCATACACCTGTCCCCCAACCTTCGCCACGGCGACGCTGCTCCTCGCAACTTTCATCTTGGCCACTTGCCGCCAGCTGTCCGTCTGCGGATCGAAGCACTCCACGTCGCGCAGTGGCGACGCATCGGCGCCACCGATGGCGTAGATGATGTTGTCCACCACGACCACACCCACTCCCCGCCTGGACTGCTTCATCGGTGGGAGCGGCGACCAGTTGTTGATGGCCGGCTGGTAGCACTCGGCACTGCAGAGAGTGTTTCTACTAGGGGATATTTCTCCACCTGGAAGATGGTAAAAAAAATAACAACAATCAATAAGAATAACAGAATGTTCCCCTGTTTTACCAAAGGAATACATCAAATATTGTCTTTCCATCCATAAAATGTTTGTACACCTTTAATTTTTTTTTCAGCTTTGATCATTATTATCATGATTAAGATGTTCCCCATATACAGTAACTGTTTTCTTTTCTTTATTTTTTTGTTACAGGTGTAATATGCATGCAGAGAATTGCCTGAAATCAACATTTTGCTGGTATGCTTTTTCTTTTCTTTTCTTTTTTTTTGTGAATAATTTTGATGATTGTTTACCCCTGTGCTAGGGACATTGGACAGTGAGTAGGGATTTCTGTGCCAATCACCACTAATAGCACACAAACCTGTTGAGGATGGGCTGATTTTACTACAACATGCATTTCTCAAAGACAACTGCCCAAGTTTAAGCCTACTCCGGACTTGTCCCGAATGGGTTAAGCAGGGCTCGACACTAACGGTGGCCCGGTGGCCCAGGGCCACCAAAAATGAAAGTCGGGCCACCAAATTTCAAAAAAGGGCAAATTTGGTGGCCCGCTTCGGGCCACCAACATTTTTTGACAAGTATGTCAATAAATTCGTAACTTTTTGCGCTGGAAATTAGCAGTTAAATTTGTTTAAAGGATGGATGAAAAGGACTGAATGAGTGCCTGAGAGCAGGGAGGTGAGACTGAGAGTGAGTGTTGCAAGTTTGTCGAAATTGATTCATGAGTAGATATGTCCAACTTTTAATCTTTACTATCATAAAACTTAAATATTTGACTCATTAAAAAAAAAGGACTTTTAATGTTTTTTTATTGTTTTTTTTTCGGGACACCAAATTTTTCTCTCGGGCCACCAAAAATTTGAAATTTAGGATTTTGGTGGCCCCATCGGGCCACCAAATAAAAAAGTTAGTGTCGAGCCATGGGTTAAGTGTCAGACAGCATTGTGTTTTGAGATGGTACGTCTGAGAGGCTTAAAGACCTGGTAGCATGTGGAAGAGAAGGTTGGTCCAACTGAATCGATCTTCATGAACTGCATGTCCACCAGGGGAAATTTGAAAACCACTGATATAACGCACGCCTGCTAGAATAGAATTGCCTGTCAGCGAATATGTGCATTGAAGCATTACAACATTCAGCAGTAATGGTTGACTCCAGTCAAGATTTCTCAGTTGTGTGTGTACTTAATAACAAAGAAATCAGTGACAAAAGCTGTAAACAATCTGTTACTGGGATTCCCAAATATTTCCGAGTCGGATCAGCCATCCCAATACATGGCATCCCCACACTACTGGGTCTTTAATATGTTTGACTCCCATCAATCACCAAACTCAGTACACTTCACCATGCTCTATAAACTCTCCCTCAATGACAAAAGGAATCTACTAGAGCTTTTAAATCTGGAGACTTCCTGTATGTATATTAATTATATTTTATGTCGGGCTACAGATGTCCCGGCAACTGATTGGCTGTTTTATACTACAGTAGCTTTCACAACAAACGACTATCAATAATTGAACCAGTCAAATTAGGCTACACTTTATGACTTCTAATGTCATGTCATAAATGTCAAAGAAGCAGTGCCAGGAGCTTTACTTTTCATTTCATTCTCTGTTTTATTGGTGGGGTACGTGACATTTTGAATGCAAAAGAATAATACCAAGACAGATACTGTTCTGTCAAAGAATCCATTGTACAAGGGTCCTTATTGTATCTGCTGGCTGGGGGCAGGCCTTCTAACAAATGAAAACCAGTCCAATTGTTATGTATTTGATTACCTACATTAAAAAGGTCCATTATTATCGGAACCTTGAATAATTGTCTGATAAGAATGGCGTACACTTGCCCATTGTGGGTCATCAATGGGGTCTGACACCAACCAAGAATCTGTCAACTAAAGTTTGTCTATCATTCCTCCTTTTTCTGAGCTGCATTTTTGTCTTTTTATTCAAACACCATAACAGTTCCAGGGTGTCTATTGTATATCTGTGTGATTTTCTAAAAATGAACCTTGACAGACCTTTTCCTTGGGAACCCCAACCCAAAGAGATCCTGCTTGCAATTAAGCGATGTTGTGTGTGTGTGTGTGTGTGTGCTTGATCTTTCTTTAATGACCCTAATCTTTTTAGAATGTTTTTTGATTAGGCCTGTGTTGGAGGTTGATACACATGTACACAAGAAACAAGTAATTCTATTTTGAAGAGTTAATCATTTTCTGCATGTAGGTTTTAATGAGTGTAGCAACTTTCTTGTTTTATGTACATTGTATGTTGTACCTGCCCAATACTAAGAGCAATATTATCTCAATGCTGATGGGAGTCAGACAATAATTTTGCAGCAATGTCATTTCTTAATCTTTAATACATTTCTGGATGTCTCATCATGGGCCTTACAAGCTTCCTCTACATTTGAACTGGGACTGTCTTTACTTGGTCTAGAAAAGGAAGTATCTACAATTGATCAAATCACTTTAATAGTGATCAAACAGCACAGAGTTGAGCACTGACAGTGACAAGAAATCCACTCTTTTCTGTGAAAGAAGAGTACAGGTCATTTTGTTGATGTTGTTCTTCTTCTTCTTGTTGGACAAGAATTTGAAGAGAAATGGAAGAGTGGGAGTACAATGTATGCTGGACAGTGCAAGACTTTCATCATGGTAATTGCGCAGCTGATGTGAAGAATACTGTATGATACGTGGTATATTTACTTCCGCCAAGGAAGGTTATGTTTTCATTGCCATTTGTTTGTTTGTTTGTGGGTGTGTGCAAAATAACTCAAAAAGTTACGAACGAATTTGAATGAAACTTACAGGAAAGGCTGAGAACGACACTTAAGGAACTGATGATTAAATTTTGGTAGTGATCTGAGAATTTTTATGGATTTTATGAAGGATTTTTGATATTTTGGCAGGTAGGGTCAATGAACTTGGGAGTTCAAGCTGCATATTTTTTTGAAGTTTGCATGCTCTAGTTTCTGCTTGAGCGAAGTGCCGCACAGCTGAAAGTTGATGAAGTAACAAAAACCATCTTTCTATATTGTGAATTAAATCGGGCGATTTTCAGCACGCAACTTATGGGTGAAATCACTGATCACTATGGAACAACAAAGATCAGTGGTAGAAATGAGCTGCTTGGCGGAGGTCTTTCTCTGAGCTCTCAGAGTGCTTCTCCAGTTTCTAGTGTTTCTATTTTTACAAACTCTGTGGGTTGACAGATATTTTCAAAAAGAACAGCTTGCAAAAATACTGATTTCTGTATTTCATCTCCATGGTGGGAAATATTAGCATACTTTTCTCATGAAAACTAATGGTACTTTATACTTTTCATTTCACCACTATGGCTCCCATTACAAATTCAACTACTGTAATCATGATCCCACAAGCCCTAATTAATTTACAATTTTTCTTTTTTGCTTACGAATAATAAATGGGGTATACAGTATACTGAATATGGATAATGTAAAAGGTACATAGAGTGACAAAATCTTGATGTACAAGTATGTAAATGCTAATAGATCTCAATGCAAGTGATAGAGAAAATACCATTTCTCATTGATCTGCCTACTAATGTTTTGAAGTTTAGCACTATTGATAAAACAATTTACCTGGTATATATGGTGGAATTCTTTTTCACCACAAAAATAGTACAGTTGAGAAATCTATTTACAACATTTCACACTGAAGATACAATATTCCACGTCATCAAAATCTCACAAGATACCCCGACTGATGTCAATAACCTACATGCAGACCACGCAAACTGAATAAATTAGCTTCACTTGCGTCAAATGACAGTTAGAATATACAAGTGTATGTCAATACTTCAAAGACTGATGTTCTGCCTAAAGATGCGACAACTTTCCAGGCTGACTGATGGCAATGATCTGCGCACAAACGGTCACTACGGCAACCGAACATATTTCTATTCATCATGGGGGTGGGAGGATATTCCCATGTACCGCTGATCACCTTGCCATCAGCAGTTAGTAATAGGGTTATCCATCAGCCAAAGATTGCGCAGCAAATGAGGAAAGCAGTCTTCCTTTTTGAAACCTATTTCTCCCAGCCCCTCCCCCCCACCCCCATACTGTAATTCTCCTTTTCATCTGGCTTGACGTCCAGTCTAAGAGTAAACTAATAGCCCACCAAATAGCACAAATTGTCTGTATACAAATGTAGTACATACCAGTGTTTTTGTATGTTGTTCTTGTTTTTTTGCATTGCCATTATTAGCTGACCAGAGTTCTCTATTTTCAGTGCTTTAAACACTTTCTAAACTATCGATTTGACCGTGATGAAACTAAATTCCCCTTACCACTAAACCATCAAAGTGAAGATTACAAACTGCAGTGGAAATAATTTACTGGATATGCCATTTTTAGGTTAAGTACACTGACCTTTGAACAACATCACTTCGGGTACAGTTAGTAATTGTCTCATTTTCACTCTTTTTACCAATGAATAAATCCACTGCAACTGAAGTTCCATCTGAAAATGCCATTTTGGTCACAATTTATTGACCTTTAATAGTGAAGAACTTGTGAAAAACCTGCTCAGCGTATCTCATTTCACATGATTCCTGAGACAAGTATCCACAAAAGTTCAGAAAAACATCTTTTAAAATAGTGATCATAAGCTCTGGGCTGGATGGTTGTACAAATTAAAAAATGCCCCCGCTCCCTATTGGGCAGAGGTACAAAAAGGAAATACAGTTCACATACAGTGTACATGTACTAGCTGGTTGTACCGGTATGCACCATGCAGCTACAATGGTTATGATGTGTGCTCCACTGCAAATATGAAATATGAAGATCTTCTGTCAGGCCTTGTTGAAATTGTAAACATGAATCTTTTAGTATTTAAGCGAGTATTTCAATCCCCAGAACATAAACGCTATCAAAGTTCCAAGTACAAGTGTAATTTGACGAAAATGTGTCCAACAATCAGAAACACATCAGAGAAAGCAGTCCCTTGTAATGACCCCTATTTATCACGTCATCTGCCTTTATACAGTCACTTTCACAGTATGAGCCACTCCAGCAGAATTACAAATTCCAATACTGATATTCATTTTGTATCGAATTTGATTGGTATTGGAGATTTCTTGCACGGACAAAACACTTTTAAAGGGGATGGCTAGTAACCGATCAGTGGGAATCCTTGTTAAGAGCACATTATATATCTACTGTTGTGTGAAAATTATTTGCTTCAGAACGGTCTCATAATTCAAGTAATGTGCAGATTAATGCCCCGTCACTATACCAGGCACGCTAACCTAGAAACATTAAACGGCACATTACTTGAATATGAGACCATTCTGAAGCAAATAATTTTCACACAACAGTAGATATGGCCCGTTTCACGGTTAGGCGCCACTTTTTGTCAACCTAGGGGTCAAAATTTCAAGTTCTCTTTAAGAGATGGAATGTCTTGATTTTTTATTCCTAAGAATGTGAATTTAATGGAAAATGTAATGCCAGAGCTTAATTATTATTACAATATCTGATATTATGAATGGTTCTATAGGAGATAAAGGTAATTTTGCTGAAAGATAACACTATGATACCATGGACAGAGCTGACACACTTTGTGTCCAACAGGTAATTTGATACTGTAACATGATTAAGTGATATTTAAGCAAACTTCGTGCCAGATTTTGTGTTCTTATTTGGATTTTATTGGAAAATTGTACCGCTTTGAAGGGAAAATATGGTGTGAAATAGAGTAAATGACTTCAAAAAGCTTCTCTTGTTTTACACTTCCTCATTCAGGATGTGTAATATTTCATGGAGATAATGCTTATGTTGGGGGACATACACACACCTAATATTAACATTGTGAGTGTCCAACCTTTACATTTAAAATTTCAGCTGGAGGATGGGTGGATGTGACAAAAACAGATGTGAACGGACATTTTACACCTTGAGCAATAAACAAAAGAAATAAGCCAAGTGATTACCGAATGAACAGTCAGCACAAGTCAGTTTACAGTAAGAAACAAATTATGTTTCACAAGAAAGCTTCTTTTTTTTTTGTCAGCATAAATAATATCAGTAATATCCAACACAGTGGATGTGACATGTGAACGGAACACCAATTGCCTTATTTTGTTTTCCTGCACACACTTTGCATTGCAACCAATGATTACAATGCATGCAGTACCATCAAGAATGCTGTATTCAAAGTACAAGTCACTGCTGACAAGGTTCCATGTCCTGTAAAAGTTATGAATGCCTGAAATTCCTTATAAGTGGTGGATGTGACGGATTGGAGATGTGAATGGACGTTTTTACTTTTCTTCAATTTATACTTAATAGTAATAGTTGAAATCATTACTAACATTTCTATTGGCTCACATGCACTGAATGACCAAAGTATTTTTTAGGTCCTTTTGCAGACATACATGTACACTGTTAATTGTACTGTTCACTTAATTCTCTTAGAGTAAATGGGATCCAACACAGGGGATGTGATGCCAAAATTGTGAACAGAATTCCGAATTTTAATCTTTCTTTATCATAAACTGGTAACTGTAAACAGTAATCCTACTTGGAAGAACCACATAGAAAAACCACATTTTAGAATGCAAATCACTGCTCACAAGGGTCCACATACAGTGGTATTCCCAAGTTTCAATGTATGAATGCCTGAAACTCCTTGGTGCAGATGTGACAAAATCAAATGTGAACAGACATTTTTTTTACCTTCAATTTACTGTATGTGAACTGCATATTAATAAAACAATAAATTCATCAACATAGTAATGACATCCTTACTCTTTAACCAATGAAGTCATACATAATGTTTCTGATAGAGCAATTATGCACTCAATTTTTCTCACAGTAAATGATATCCAACATGGTGAATGTGACATTTTTATTGTGATCAAAATCCCCAATGTGCAGTTAAGTGTTTTCCCAGGGTATCGAAAAGAAAAGGTACAAGTAATGTGAGTTTCTGCCGATGACAAACTTTAAAAGTGAAAACCTGGTATAAAGACCAATCCTCAATGATAATAACAAAAAATGCAGATTATGTGGTCATGACCCTGTGTGCATTATGCATTGTAAATCTACAGCACAGGCAAAAGCTACAATAACTCTCGCATATGTCACCTACCAGGATTCCACCCATAAACTTTATCATGTCAGTTAAAAATCACATTTCTAATTTGCCATAGTTTGTTGATATTGAAGCACCACTGTTAGTATGTTAATGCACAGGGTATACATAGGCCCTACATATTGACAAAATGAAATCTTTATTTGTATAGTTTGTGTTCTGTAAAAAGAAGCATTTTCTCCTCCTCATCCATATACCACTCTTCCACCTCTCCTACATCATCACCAGGATAAGCCATTCTTTGTCAATTGAAGACCATTCATTTTTTTTTTTTTTGTGGAAATAACAAACTTTATTTCCCTTTTTGCTTTATGAGTATCATTATGTATTCAGATTAAAAAATAATAATTTAGGGTTAACAAAACTTGTTACACCTTCAGATGAACAAACCTTCAGAATAACATGCCTTATTTCATATTTGGATTTTAATATGAACCTTTGGAATAATGACCTTTATCTAATTCTTGGATTTACAAAGCCTCAGAAAAATAAACCCTCTCTCATTTTTTCGCTGAAGGAACCTGTAAGTTAAGGGAATTTGTGTGTTTCAGAATAACAAACATTGGGAATAATGAACAACCCTACATGTAATGAGCTTTTGATAGCTGGCTATAACATGTAATCTTGTGAAGCACATACAGCAAGTGTTTTTTTTTTTTTTAAATCATGGCAAATACTGAATAATGCTAATTTTTGTCAACAACGGGCAATTTGTCAGTCAGTTGCAATAAAAACAACTTGATACAAGGGTTTATTCATTTGCATAAATATTGACTTACCCTCTGCTAAAAAGAATTGGAAGGAGCACTGGTTGGCTGTTGGGGTTGAGGCAGTTTAGTGGATATGAATTACAATGCCTGCCTAATAATCAGGAGCTTGTTGGTTCCAGAGTTGTATGCCCATGATTTTTTATTAGGACTACAACTATAAACACTGAATAATTGGTGCTTATTGTACATCGACAAGGGTCAATTTGTCAATCAGCTCCACTTAAAAACAACTTGATGTAAGAATTCATTTATTTGAATACCAGGTAAATACACAGTATCTACTGCACAGGATCACATACATGTACATTGTAGAACTAGCACGGGCTCTGTAGCGGAAGCTTGGTAGTCTAGTGGATATGACGCCAGTCTGGTAATCAGGACATGGTCGATTTAAATCCAGCTTGAGTATCATATGGCCATGATTTTTTCATCACACATTTGGTTATACTCCTAAAACACTGAATAACTACGCTGATGCAAGAATTCTTTCTTTCTAAAAATGCATTGGAAAGTGGGGTTAAACGGACCCCTTCAGTGAGATGGACCCATACCATTATCTCTGTGAATCACCTTCACAGTACCTTCACTGGAAACTAAACATCAGGAGATATAGCTGGTTTAAATCTGACCCAAGTTGAATGCCCATTATTTTTTGTCATGGCTACTACTAGAACACTGCATAACTGGTGCTTACTTATGTTGAAGGGCAATTTTCAATCAGTTGCAGTAAAGTGATATATAAATCAATTTAACTTTTTTTTTTCACCCCTCAATCTAAGTTAACCATTCCAATGGTTGTGGATCATTTCACACTGTGTTCAAGTCTTGATGCTGCGTGAAGCATTGGGAACTAATGCTGAAAAATGCTGTGCGTTGGGGAGATATACTGTGTGTCCGTTCACACCCCAAAATGTCACATCCACCACATATTCAATCACTTTTAAACTTATTAAATACAGTATACAGGAGAGGTCTAATCAATGTAATTAAACAACATTTATATTCTTTTGCCTTTTTGAGAATAATTATCTGGAAAATTGATTAGAATATGTAGAACATCAGTTTTCACAGTCACAGTGACAAAATCATACTACATCCTCACTGTGAACAAGTATTCTAATGTAAAATTATAGTGAATGTGGTATAAAAGTGGGTGTCTGATAGCTAGATATCTTGGGAAAGACATGTTTTTTAAATCTAAACATATTTTGTCCCCCCAAAAATAAGTTGTCCCTAGATTTTACTTGATATTCACGGAAATGTCCGTTCACATCTTAAATTGTCACATCCACCAGGGCATTTCACATATTTTTTAAGTTTTTCAAATTTTTAGTTTCATAGTAATCTCAAAATCAGTGGCATTTGTAAGGTTACTAAAGAGTCTAAAATGTGTTGAGATTTAAAGTTAATTGGACCAGTATTTACTGAGATGCACACCAAAATGTGTTTCTGACAAGAAAGGCTGGTGGATGTGACATGTGTGAACGGACACCATGTTTTGTGAAATAAAAAAAGCATTTGAATTTCAAATCCTAAATTGTTTCAGAGGGATAGCCACCCAACTGTGTATCATTGATTTATGCAAAAATTTTAGAAATAATCTAAACCATTAAAAAGTTATAGATTTATAAAATCTAGGTGGATGTGACAAAAATGTGAACGGACATTTAAATTTTGTTTTCAAATTACTGTCATTTCATCAGATGGAACTGAAGCACAAACAAACTTTCTACAGTCACTCATACAAAGCTATACTTTACTTTTACATTATTTTCCTGAGACTTGCTTTTGTTTTCTTTACTTACACAACCCATATAAGCAGATGATTAAATGTGAACGGACAATGTCACATCCGCCAAGAGAATTTTGGGGTGGAAAAAATGTAACAAAAAGGAGTTCAAACTTTTTAACTCTGATATGATTCATTATGGCTACTCATACACTTAACATAGATATGTTCACTTAACTCATAGCTAGATATGATACAGAATGGCAAAGTTTGCAAAAAAGGGATGTTTGCCAGGTTGACACACAGTGGGTCCGATTTGGGCACATCTTGCCTCACTGTGAGCAAATGCTTTGGAGTTGCATTTTCGTTATGCTATGGGAGGTAGACCCCATGGGGGTCTAACATATGCATATCAAAACATTTCATGAATCTACTCTTATTCTGTGTAGTAGACTGAAAACTGAAAAAAATGAAAAGTGGCGCCTAACCATGAAACGGGCCATATATAATACAGATGTACTCTTAAATGAATCCCACAAGGATTGGAACAATCATCCTCCAGCATTCCCACTGATTCCCACTGATCAGTTACTAGCCATTCCCTTTAACGAAAAGGAACACCAAGGATGCCAACCCTAGCTTTACAGTATTATAAATGAGGGCTGGATAGGCATATTTCTGGTTGAAAAACAGTAGTTTTACCTATCAGTGCAACAAACACATTAATAAAGTAATTAAAAGACATATTTTCTTTTATTGAAATTATGCAGTATTTTTGGCAAGCAACAGCTCAAAATACTGCACAAAAAGTAACAGTAATGCTGCAAAAATATGAATAAAGTAACAATAATGCTGCAAAAAAGACTAGCAATAACGTTACCCCCCAAAAATATCAGTAATACTGGAAAAAAAAAAGTGACATGAATTGATGATGCAAGAGTGTAGAATTTGATATATCTGCTGGAAACTTGTAATGACTACAACAGACACTTGATGTTCCCCATAAATCACACCTAAATTTGACAACTCATAATAAGTTACACAAAAAGACAATAAAGCATGCAAGGAGACTTCCTCACCCTGGTGACAAGTCATGTGTAACTATTAAATGCAAAATACAACCAAGCCAGGCAATGAGATTTCGGGGCCTAGTGACAGGTGAACTGGAGATGGGGGAGTTGTGCGTCTTCTGTATGAAAATGAAACTGAAATTGTGCATGCATCATATGAAATTTGTCCATTTATCATAAGCAATAATAGTCTTTGAAAAAGTCCTCAGCTTTTTTTTGTCTGAATTTAACACAAAATGAGCATGCCATTTTTTGCCATATATACCCAATATATTCAACATCAATGGAATTTTCTTGTTGTTGTTGTTGTTAGAATCCTATCAAGGACCAATGGCTGTAATACGCTGACATACAAAATGTAGTATTTCTCAAGCGTTATATTTTGCAATTGAAAGCTGCATAAAGGCGAGTATGTGACTGGCAAAATTTACACTCAAGAACCACAACAAGAGATGATCCCAGGTGAAAATAAAGGGATGAGGTAATATGTAATACATGTACTTCTCTGCATTTATTGCATTGCAACAAGTGATCATGTACACTGTATGATGGACAAGCCACAGGGAATAAACACCAGAAATATCGAAAGGTTGTCTATCGACTTCTCTAATAATCTGTGTGTTTAATCTGTGTATGTGGGTGTCAGACTAAAATTGGGCTTTTAATCAGAATGAAGTTAGACCTCACAAACAGGATGTACCCAGGGGAAATGCAATGCCATAGATCTGGTCCAGCCTAAAGAGTACAATATATGCATTATACGATGCACATGTACATAAAAGGAATGAGTAAAAAAAAAAAAAAAAAAAATCACTTGAGACATTCAGGACTTCAGACCAATCACTACATAAAAGTATGGCTGCATCCTTTACAATGATGACAGTATATAAATTTAGATAAAACTATTATACAAGCAAACAAGCAAATGAAAAGCAAACAAACAAACAAATGAACAAATGTACACTGACCCTCTGCACAACCACTGTTCACAAGTGTACATCAGTAATTAAACAGTATTTTTATTGCAAGATGACTTATAGATCATTAGAAGCTTTCTCAAGTGTGCATGTGACTCCGCTTTTTCAACTACACAACAGAGAGAATTGCATTGTAGCTTTAATGCTTATTTTACAAGTCAAGAAGAGAAAGGTCTCACCAACAACATAGATGAACTGCGCCCGGCTGCAGGAGTGTCGCGGCACAGTCCGCATGCTGACCTCCCAGTGCAGCCCGGGGTAGAACTTGCTGCCATGGTAGCGGCGCGCCTCGTCCACAAACTTCCGGAACCTCTCCTCCTCCATCAGCACCTCCTCCTCGATGACGCGGGAATTGAGGAACTCCCAAGCAAGGAGCGGGAGGCGCACGTGCTCGAAGATGTCGGCGATGTGGGTGCGGCGGGCAGCGAGGTCGTGCCGCAGCCAGCACATGACAGCAAGGTAAACCTCTTCCTCTTTGGCAATATTGAGGCTGTCCTTCTCAATCAGGGTAATGAGGTCTGCACGAAATATTGGGCAAAAATTAAAAAAAAATGCAAATTTTTGTAATGGAGTAAACAAGTTACTGAAAATTAGGGCAAGTGGAGCACTTTTTTTTGGGGGGGGGGGTGGTTGCTTTCATTTTTGTCAACCATATACAGCTGTATTGAACTGTTGTTGGTTTATACTTTGTCTGCACTACAAATTGTACTTCACCAATTACATACATAACTAATGCTGAACTTTCGGAGAACACTGAACAGAGTTTTAGGCCAAACTTTACCGTGACATTCACACTGCATGACAACATGTTGAGGTATGAAACTCATTTGTTTCATTAATGTTAATAATCCCATGGTAAAGCACACTTGAATGTGTAATGTTTATGGAAAATGGGCTATACAAACGTATTATTATTATTATTATTATTATTATTATTATTATTATTATTATTACTATTATTATCATCATCACCATCACCATCATCACCATCATCACCATCATCACCATCATCACCATAATCACCATCATCACCATCATCATCATCATCATCATCATTATTATTATTATTATTACATAGCTGCCAGGTGGTTTTAGCTCCCGGAACTAGCACATAGCATAGCTACAGCAGCTAGCTGGATAGAGCATGCCTGTGCTATGCACCATGGATTTAATTGAGCAAGATATGCTGCAACACATGTATGGACTGTCTTTCAGTTAGTAAAGGGGCATTGGGCATCCTCACAAACCAACAAAGTTTTAAAATGTCAAAACTCTTTCCAAGTAGTGTCAGCAACACTTCTGAGTTTTCTCATCAGCAAATTTGATCACGAAGGCAGAATGATCATGCACAATATCGATAGCAATGAAAAAAAAATAGCAACATAGGGTCGGGAATATTTTTAGGGTAGAGCAGGTTACACCAATGCAACAAATTTTGGGGGGTTCTGGGGGGGGGGCATCTGAGGGTCAGTGAGGGAAGTGTGTAGGTTGAATTCATAAAACTGTCTCTTATTCTATCAGATACAAGTAAAAAATAACAGGAAGTCCTTGGGACCATGACACCCTGTTTTATCATTATATCAGTGATTTTATGCCACTTGTCAAACAACAAGTAAAACACAATAATTTTGCTCCATTGAGAAGTTTGTTCTACACAAAATAAATATGACCTCAAGCATTCATGTATTGTACCTTTAATAACTTTCAATTTAAAATAAGCGAGGGGATTGAATATAACATAAAAAAATATTGTAGGCTGCTGGATTTAAAATACAGTATGTCAGATGACAAGAATTTATAACTACACTAAATGTAGATTACAGCTTGACTACAGATATCTTATCACACAAGGCGCATAGTGGAGAACTATAGATGCCACTGTCAATTCTCAACGTAAATTTTAATTTGTGTACTTTCATAGCTTTACTATGGCTTTAAACCACAGCTTGCTGGAAATGGTAACTTTGACCATTGACTGCCCCCCCCCCCACCACACACACACACACACACACACACACACACACACACCACTAATGTCCTGCGGCCCTGTTTTGTGCTATATTTCCATTAGTATCCAGTAATAAATCCACACTTGACCTGGGTCCCATTTCATAAAACTTGTTATCAGAACATGTAACAAGTTACGATAGTTGTTATAAGCTACTGATATCCCTGCATGCGATTGGCCGAGAGCAAGTTTGTCATAGAAATGCGGCAGTTGTTACTGATAACAAGTTTTTTGAAAGGGGAACCCTGGTGTAGATAAAATTAACAATCCTACAAAGCACACATGCTGTATGGTGCCTCAGTCCAAGAGGTAAGCAATGGTGATATGGTGACACAAGAAGGATTGGGGGATTACATGTAGGTAATTTCTATTGACAGGCGTTTACAGGTACAAATGTACATGTACCTACAGGTGTCGATGGGTGAACAAAGCACAAATACGCTCAAACTAAATATGGCACCTAACATCTTTCTTCAGTGACATGATCCCTCAACCACAAGAGGCTTTCAAGGACTTTATCTGATCCAATGTAACACACTTCAGGTAGCGCATGTAATGAGTGTAAAGATTCTGTGCAGGTAAGCAAGAACCAGCATATATATCACACAAATTTATGACCCTGCCAGAAGCATACAATAATAAAATGTGAAGAAAAAAAAACTAAATACAATACATATCCAGTTGCAGCATATTGTCATTACACAAAGCGTAGAAGTGATGGACAATGTCTTGAGATGTTTGTGTCTTTTTCTTAACTTTGAATTTGATGCATTACTTAAATCACTTTGTCTGAGATATTACATCAAATCATGTATACATACATTACTTCTTTTCATGTGATTGTGAAACAAACACTGAATATTTCTAAAGCTGCATAGTCATTTTTTTTCTCTGAAAGCAGATTACTGAATATCAGAAGGAAAGAATACAGCATTAAACTCATAGCAACCTACTGCCATGAAAATGAGTGAAGTCATGTTAGTTTTCAGAAAATCCTGACATGGTGTGCGTTATGTCAGCAATTAATTTTTCATCTAGCATAGTGTTCACTAGGAGTTTGAAATACAAGTATTCTTCTTTCTGACTGATGGTGCTCACATACATTGTAGGGCATACAATGCATACCCATGTGTAAAGTATTCAAGTGAAGACTTTATGTGAAAATGAAGAAAACTCTTTTCACTCTTTGGCATTTTGGCAAAAACATGTTGTTGGAATATTCTGAGCTGTGGTCTTCTGGCAAAGGAAATACCTAAGGAAGTGACATTTAAAACCATCAAATAAGCAATCCCATTTTATTTGCATTTTATAAGTGACTTGAGCGAATTTATTACTATTGTTGGAAAACTTCCTTGCATGAAACTTTAATACTATTTAAATAAACTGTTCTTGTTTGTCCAACTTCTATTAACATATTTTTCACTAATTCTGTTTTTTCACTACGTGGTGGTTCTCACAGCCCCCTTTCATACAGAACAATATACTGCAGACTACGTTAGACAATTTTTTGACTTATAAAGACTGTTTTACCTTTACTACTGAGCTGTAAAAATTCCTCATGGGCAACAACTTTTGTGAAATTCTGCTGCACAAACGCATCGGCTGCTTCCTTTAGATCAAAGCATCCATGGAGGACGGCAAAGTTTCTGATCCCGAGACAGTTTGTTGGATGCAGCTGGGTCTTTAGGAACTCACAACAGAGATTAATGACAGGTTCAATCTGCAAGACGCTTGCGTTGCTCAAGACGCTCTGAACATTGTCCTCGTCGATGTCGATGGTGGCGCGGTAGGCAAAGTTCACGATCGCCTCCACGGCGTCCCCGTTCATGCCCCGCAGCGTCACGACTTCCGCGGTGGACTCGCGCAATTTGCAGGTGAACATGGCGTGGAAGTACGGGCTGAAGGCGGACAGGACCAGGCGGTGGGCCGGGATGAGCTTGTCCTCCACGGACAGGGTAACATCGCAGAGCTGCTGCTGCTCGTGCATGCTGCGCATGAGCGCGAGAACAGCCATGGCGTGGCGCTGCTGCATGAGGACGGTCTCGTCATCCTCACTGCTGCTGACCGCTTGATCCTGGATGCGTGACCTCTTGGTGGACGCTGTCCCTGGACCTGGGTCCAGCCTTGCACTTCCTGGTGTCTCACCTAAATCCATGTATATGCTTTCTGCCCTTAGTTGGTCTGGTACAAATGGGATGCCTCATCTAATCTGGTAAGAAATCAGGCAAGCGTGAAACCTTTTCAATAAAGCTCAAAGCATTATTGTATGCATGTAAATAAAAAAAAAACACACAAAAAAACAACAACAACAACCAAGAGGCAGATTGTCACAAATGGTATCTCTGGTGACACTCACATGTTCCTTTTTAAATTATATAAAAAAAAAAACTAGAAATGTCGCTATGGCGACTGATGCCTCCGCCATAATGCATGATTCTCCCAATAGGCGTATAGTACAATGTCTTCACAATGTGTGATCCATGACAGTTTCACATAACTGGCAAAATACTGAAATGACAGGTTTGTCAGAAATGTCTTGAACTGGGTTTGCTATAATTTTCTAAGAGTGCAGGTACACATATTTGGGGAATTGAGAATTTTTACTTGAATTCTGACAGACCTTTTTATAAGTTTATGCATTGATTAATTTCCAAGGTATGAAGAAAGAGTGTAATGACGGTACAAAATAGATTTTTAATTTTTTAATTTTTTAATTTTTTTTTTATTTATTTATTTTATTTTTTTTAATTTTTTTTTTAATCTTTTTTTTTTTTTTGGGGGGGGGGGGGGGCATTGAAACCTGGCCTTTGACCCTTAACCTTTGACCTTTGACCTTCTGGCTGGAAATTTCCCAGAGAATCTCCATTAGGTAATGCACGTATTAAGTTTTGAAACTAATAATGCAAGCATTGCATATACTAGTATATGAGGGAAATAGTAAAATTTTGAGAGTTGACCTTGACCTTTGACCCTTGACTATTGACCCATGACCCCTAAATTCCCTAGATAATCCCTGCCAGTCAGTACATGCGTGTGTACCAAGTTCCACGAAGATACATTGAACCATTTGCGAGAAAAGTGATATTGCAACATTTTCACCTAACCTTTGACCTTTTGAACTTTGACCATATGACATGAAACTCTCTCTGGAGAATCTTTACGCAGTATTACATGTTCACACCAAGTTTCAAGAAAATACCTTCGGGCATTGCATAGATATGGCGGAAATTGCAACATTTGTAGCATTTGACCTTGACCTTTTGACCTTTGACCTCTTGCCAATGTCACTAAAATCTACTCAACTAATTGTCCCATCATACATCATCCTTGGACCAAGTTTGGTGAAAGCTGCTTCATCCAGTTTTGAGTTATCACGTAAACAGATAAATTTTAGGATTTGACCTTGATCTTTGACCTTTGGCCTCTGTCCGATTTCACTGAAAAACTAATCAAGTAATTGTCCTATCATACATCATCCTCCTACAAAGTTTGGTGAAATTTGCTCCATCCTGTCTTGAGTTATCGCGTAAACGGATACAATTTCATGATTTGACCTTGACCTTTGACCTTTGACCTTCAGCCGATTTCACCCAAAATCTAAGCAAATAATTGCCCCATCATACTTTATACTTGGTTCAAGTTTGGTAAAATTCCAATAAATATTACTCAAGTTATCGTGTAAACGAAAGCGGACGGACGGACGGACGGACGTACGTACGGACGGACAACCCGAAAACATAATGCCTCCGGCACCACTTCGTGGCGGAGGCATAAAAAATCAGTACATCAGTACAATTATCTTGACTAATCAGTAACTGTTGCTTACTTCCTTGTAGTTGTCACTCAGTTAAAGGGACTGTACAGTACTGGTTGAGGTTGGGATTTTGAACATTCCTAAGCAAGATAATTAGAAACCTCTTATGAAATTTGATAGAGCATGTAATTTTAAGAAGGACTCAACGTTTATAGGATGAAAATTGGTTTTGAAATGGCTGAGATATCCAAAAAAAGTGATAATAATAAAAGGCGACAGGCCACAACTTTATTAGGATCTCATTGTTTCACCTTGTTTTTGGATATCCCAGCCATTTCAAAACTGATTTTCATCAAATAAACTTTTGATACCCTTTAGAATTGCATGCTCTTTGACATCTCATAGAGTGGTTTCTGAATATCTCGCAAAACGTTAAAAGCTAAATCTTCACCTCGACCAGAACTGTACACACCCTTTAATATAGCATGTTATAAAATGGGCTTACGAATCTCTATAATCTGAGTAGCCATGCATTGATTTTCACTGATCCGCATGCATGGCCATGCATGCATCCAGTGAAATCCAAAGCATTACTCAAGCCTTCCATCGTGTTGTAGACCTGTGTACTGGACGCATGATGGGGAAAATGGCTGAATTTAATTCATTTACGGGCCCATTTTATAAAACAAATGATGCACAGGCCTACTATGTATTTTCTGGATTGGTGAAAATTTGATGCTCTCATTTATCTTTGGAAACAGCTTAAATTCTAAGTATAGTATCCCTGTGCTCGTGAGATTAAACAGTTTCAAAAGTTAAACTCACTTAATATCCAATTCTCACCAATCCGATCTGTCCTGTACATCATTTGTATGGGAATTCCTTAAATCCCTGCCACTGCACAGCAACCAAGGTCACTGTGAAGTTACGGTCTGTAATATAACAAAACTACTGTATAACATGATATATTCGCGGCACGAAATTTTCGCGAATTGGAGCCGACAGCCTTTTTCATGGCATGAAATTTTCGCGAATTGCCACCGGCGTTCAATGCATATAGTGTAGACAAGAAATTTTGCGTGCATTTTAATTTCGCGAATCTTTGTGCTCGCGAAATTCGCGAAATTAAAATGCACGCGAACATTCCTTGTTTTACAGTATAGTATACTAGTATCTATGTCCAGATATCTTGACCTGTCCTAGAGCCCCTTATTATCACAAGCTCGCCTGTTGTGTCACTTTTCCAGATTTTAAACCCAGGGTACCCAGTCAGAGTGTTGCTTATCTATGTGCAATAACCAGCTCAGGAAGGAAAGCTGGACATCCACTGGATATGGTCAGAACAGACACTAGATTTGACTAACAGCCTATTTCATAAGAAATCAGCCTGGGCCTTGCCCATATCAAATGGTTGACTGGTTGGCTTAATGCCTAACAGTCGGGCAGCGGTGTAGCACAGCTCGCTGGGTCAAAATTAGTCTCAAAAAGCTGTATGGTGTCTTCAAGGGGACATATTGAAAAAGAGTCCAAGCACATGAAGAAAACTGATCGAAATAATACGAAGAGAAATGAACCTAGAGGATAACATGTAACACAATAACTGGAAGAGAAGATGATAGAATAATGTAAAGAAAAACAATGAATTACAGAGAGAGGATAGAAGGGGAGGAAAGATGGAAGAGGAGATGAAAGAATACAAGAAATAAGATAACAAGGGAAGGAAAGTGGGAAAATATGACAAGATCATGACAGAGTGACATAAACAAATTAACATAGATAAAGATTACCAAAAGCACAATACTGTGTAGACCTTCCGTTTACTTATAACTCACCTCTAAAAGATGAAAAAAAAAATTCTCAATAAGATGGAGTTGCATTTCTCTGGTATTTTGAATTATTCTGCTACAAAATGGCATCATTGATGAATTTCACAATTTTGTAATTCTTTAATCTGCCAACTAGCCCAATCAAATGGAAATCAGAAATGAAATCAGATAAAAATGATGAAGAAATGATGGAAGGGTAAAGACTGACAGTACAAATGGAAGAAAAAGAAAGAGCTACTTTCACACAAATTGGACACACTCAAAAATGAAAAAGAAGAGCTTTTTTGTTTACAATTATGATTTGTTTTTAACATTTAAACCTCTTACAAGTACAACATTGACTGATAACAAAGAATTATATAGGCAGCTTAAAGCACAAGGAAGAGAGAAACATTCCAGTAATTCAGTGATGGTGATTTCCCAAGACATAAAGTACAAATAAAATAGCACTCTGGTGCTTCATGGACTGGAAAGCATGCATAGAAATGTAAAACAAATGATAAGTTCAATATCAAAACAAATATTGGGGTTGCACAAAACCTATGGTATGGGAATGAATGGAGACACTACATTGAGTACAATCAAGAAAATCAGAAAAGCAGAATGCCAATAGTTTAAAAAAAAAGTTAATTTAGAAAATAAAAGACTGCGAACGAGGAATGTCCTCTTGTTATCAACCGATGTCTTTTATAGATGCAATGTTTACGATGAATAGCCCCTTTGAGAACTTACTACACCTGTTTGAAATTTAAATTGTATGAGGACGACAAAGGAAGAGACTACATGGGAAATGGATCTGCATTAGAGTGACACTATACAAATTGTACATCATTGCTGTATTGCCAAAACAGGGATTCCCAACTCATTGGGATCTTTAAATATAATCAGTCTTTGCAACTGATTGACAAATTGCCCTACATCGACATAAATAAGCACTGAATTGATCAGTGTTTTAGTAGCAGCCATTACAAAAGAAATCATTGGCATACATACTCCAGCAGGATTCAAACCTATGACCTCCTGATCACTGGACAGGCATCATCTCTACTATTTACATCGATATAGGGCAATTTGTCAATCAGTTGCAATGAAAACATCTCGACGGAAGAATTTCATGAATTTGAATAATCAGTCTTATTGTTAATGTTACTGACATTCATTATTCATGAATTCAGTACTCATTCTTTCATTAAATATGATTTGTTTCAAATTTCCATTTTTTTTTTGCTGTATGATACCAAACCACTTTAATTTGAAAGGGCTAGGTCCTAAATCATTGTTCATCAAAAGCATATTGCCCATAACAATGTTATGATTTAATGGCGCACATCTTGAGAAGGCTGCCACTAGGCCGGTAATGTATTTACGTAGATGATTTTTACGATGTGTCTTCTTGAAGACACCATACAGCATTTTGGGGCTAATTTTGACCCAGCGAGCCGCGCTGTCCGTGCCACAACTGGTTAGCATAAGCTGACTGGTTACACAGACACATTCTGCCTCTTGCGTTCCTTTAAACCAGCTAGAGTTGAGAAAAGTAGCATACAAACTAAAGCAAGCTGCTTATAACTTGACCATAAATTAACACCATCCAAAATTTGGCTGTCAACCACGTGTAAAAACCTTGCGCGCTGTCGAATTTTGCTTTGGCATGTGAGGTCGAACCTTGGTGAGGGTTTTTCATATCAAAAGTCAATTAAATTTTACCAAATCTAAAAAAGCTAAACGTCAGTCAAATGTTATCAGATCCTTCTAAAGGCAAGTTATAGCATCTAGAAATGTTCTAAATTGTACATTTTCTCACTTAGGCCTAGCCCTCTTGGCTCTAGCCCTACATAGACCTACTTGACTCTTCTGAGTTCTGTATCTAAATTACTGTTTATATAGCCCGACCAGACGCCCTGCGAAGCTATTTATACAGCAACTGGGCTGTGTATAGTTAGGCCTAGCCTACTGTTTATTGAAATTTAGCATCAGTGTTAGATGTTCAATATGGGATGGCTTCACTGCTTCCATGATTTGATTCTCTCATTTGTTCTCAAACCCAGCTGGAAGAGAGCCCGATTTGAAAAACGCGGACGGTAAGATTAAGCTATAAGAAGGGTGTTTCATATTCGACTAATATTATCATAGAATACACATCAAACACTAATTAATTCACACTCTAACCGGTGCTAACGTTAGTGACTAGATGTCTAGTCAAATCAACCCACTAATACTGTCGATAGAAATCTTTACATGTGCAGGGAATAATTTTCCTGGTATCGCATCGCAATTTGCTATGCATTTCTACACCACTGCTACACAGACTAACTTTTGTGTAGCTGTTTTCTTCCATAGAAGGGTACAGGATACCCTTTGAAACATTGTTCATCAACCCAAATTGCTAATCAAATTTGAGTTGGTTAATTATTCCCTGATGTGATGCTTGTTTGTTATTGATGATATATCAAATTATTGTGTGTGCATTTTTCATAGTTTACAAGAACATTCGTGATAACTCTGGGGAGTCTAACGTTAGACACAGAGAGGTACGCGGCCACGCGCCACACGGTTAGCCCCATGCATGGCCCCAGCTATAGCTAGCACTGTACGTACGGCAGCTCCGCTCCAGAACGTCGATTTATGGAAGCGGAGGCCGCCTTCCCCGCCCGCCCCGCCCGCCCCGCCCGGCCCGCCCGGCTAGCGCTCCAACAGTACTGTGCTACTATCAGGTTCGCGGCGATCCGGGAATGGTAGACTAGCTACCAGTAGCTGATGCACGCCGCGGGCCGAGTGAGAGTACACTATCCTATACAAAACAAGTAAAAAAATCTTGCATATCATGATTTAAAACTTCAGAAGAAAAATGGCAATTTCTACTTACCAGATATGCTTGAGGTGATCGTGACAGTCAGCACCCCAGCGGTCTTCCTCGGGGAACCAAACGCGATCTATCAACGTACGTACATGTACGTACATCATTTCTACCAATCAAAAACGACGTACGGGATCGACCTGGCGCAGACTTCCCTAGCTAGCTGCTGTCAGTGCCGTATATTAAGAGAGTCTGGCCAACTCATAAATTGAACGCCATGTCGTTACCCAGCGTACAGTGCGCTTATGGTTTTAGCGTGTGCGCTTGGGGGTAAGCGTGTACACGCAGGCTTCCCAAAGGCGCACAGCACTATGTTGCTTGACTTTTTTATTGAGAAAGAGAGAGAGAGAGAAAGATTGTAGGTTGTGGGAGGGACATTCTTTCCATCCAATGGAGTGATTGTTGGCTTTTGTTCCACATGGCATGTGGAACAAAAGCCAACAATCACTCATTTTTACACATTCAAATAGACTCAAGCACATAAGGAAGCTGTCTAAAGGACATAATTCCTGAATAGGTACCCTACCAATATGATAAATTGTCGCTGCAAAAATAAAAGAAGAAGCCACATTATGCCGTGTCGTTAACTAACTTTCATTGATTTTCATTTTTTGGTGGCCCGAAAGTAAAATCTGTCGGCCCGAGAAAAAAAAAAATCAAGAAACACATAAGAAAAACTAAATCGGTCATACTTAAGATAGAAAAATAATTTGATATTAAGTATCATTGAAGTGATAAAGGTACCCATGTTTAAAATAAATGAATAGAAAATTCAATCATCTTAACCGTTATTCTGAGTTCTAAGATTTAGCAAATAGGCTTATAGATTTTTATAAAAGTTGATGCCTATTCAGGTGGTCAAAACTTACGTTTGAAATGAGAAAGTGGGAGCATTTGCAAACATTTGTAAACATCCGAAATTTGTTTTTAGAATTGTAAAGAGCCGAAAGTTACCGTTATTCATTTCTGATAGTAAAAGCACTCATCCAACATTTACTAGTATTTTAACACCTTATACGGAGCCGAATCAGTGTTACCGTTAGTCATTTTCAAATATAAAAGCAAACAACCGGTATTCATTTTGGCATTTTACGGAGCTGAATATTATCCTTATTCGTTTCCCAACGTGAAAGCAAACATCCGCTATTCATTTTAGCATCTAACTGAGCCGATTCATACCCTTAATCATTTCCAAATGTAAAAGCAGTGCCTGTTATTTATTCTACCATCGTACGGAGCAGAATATTACCGTTATTCATTTCCAAATTTAAAAGCAAACATCCGACATTTATTTTATCATCGTACGGAGGCAATATTACTGCTGTCCACTTCCGAAAGTGAAATAAATCAATTATCTTAGCATCGTACGGAGCCGAATGTTACTGTTTTTAATTTTTGAACATCAAGGCATATATCAGACATTTACTTTACCATCAAACGCAGCTGAATGTTACTGTTATTCATTTCGAAAGCATCATGGATCAGAATGTTACTGCTATTCACTTCCAAACGTAAAAGCAAGCGTTTGACATTTATTTTGGCATCTTCCGGAGCCGAATGTTATTGCTATTTACATTCGAAAGTAAAAGCAAACATCCGACATTTATTTAACCCTATCTTAATTGGGCTATTTGAGACCAAGTTTTTGCTGGGGGTTAATTTGACACCCCCCCCCCCCCCCTTCAGATCTCGGCCGCCGATCGCGCGATCGCCGCAAAATTTTGCCTGAACATAGAGCTGGATGTCAACTACAAGATTACATGGTCATACAATAGAACAATGCTGATTTTATATTTTTGTGATAAATTAATTATGCAAATTTCTGCATGGAATCATATCACCTATAACTCCATCAAAGAGAATGAAGGATTGCTTTTTTTTGTGTCAGAGTTCCTCAAGGGACACATCAAACAATTTTCTTGTTAAAAAATAGCGCAATCAAAATCAGTTTCTTTTGTTTTTTATTGTTTTGTTAGTTTCTTATGTATTTTTTGTTTTTTCGACCTTTTGTTTTTTATTTTTTTGCCAAAATCTGTTGCAGGCACTTTTTCAGGCTTATCTACGTTAGAATTGATTAATTTCAACGTTCAAAAGTTGAAATAATCTAATTTATATCAATTAAACCAAAAAAAAAAACAAAACACAATTTGCATTGGATTTGCACACGAAATCATGAGTTTGAGCTGTTTTCGGGTTGACATGCATATGCAAAACATTGCGTAACTTCAGAACGGTGTACCTGGACGTCGCAAATTTGGTCTCAAAATATGCGGGAGATGAGATTCAATGAAAAAAGTCATGAAACGACGCGGCAAAATAATTGCGCGTTGCCGAATCGTGGCGCGAAATGTCGAGGGGGTCAAAGTTGACTCCTCCCTCCCCCCCCCCCCCAATTAAAATAGGGTTAATCATCGTACGGAGTTGAATATTATTGTTATTCATTTCCAAACATCAAAGCAAATATCCGACATTTATTTCAGCATCTTCCGAAGCTGATTGTTATCCTTATTCATTTCCGAACGCAAAATCAAATATCTGACATTAGTTTTAGCACCGTACGGAGCTGAATCTTAAGGTTATTCATATCCAAAGTATAAGCAAACATTCGGCATTTATTTTAGTATCATACGGAGTCGAATATTACCGTTATTCATTTCCAAACATAAAAGCAAACATCTGACATTTATATTTCAGCATCTTACGGAGCCGATTGTTACTGCTGTTCATTTCCAAAAGTAAAGGCACACGTTCGACTTTTTTTGGTGGGTCGATTGGGCCACCAAAATCTGAAGAAATTTTGGTGGCCCGACGTGCGTTTTTGGCGGCCCCGGGCCACCGGGCCAACGTTAAAAATCTTTCCCTATACGCGTCATTGTGTAGTATTAAAGGGTGTGTACAGTTCTGGTCGAGGTGAGAATTTAGCTTTTAACGTTTTGCGAGATATTCAAAACCACTCTATGAGATGTCAAAGAGCATGCAGTTCTAAGGGGTATCAAAAGTTTATTCGATGAAAATCGAAAAAAACAAGGTGAAACAAAGAGATCCTAATAAAGTTGTGGCATGTCGCCTTCTATTATTAGCACTTTTTTGGATATCTCAGCCATTTGAAAACCAATTTTCATCAAATAAACGTTGAATCCTTCTTTAAATTACATGCTCTTTCATATTTCATAAGAGGCTTTTCATTATCTCACTTAGGAATGTTCAAAACATGAATCCCCACCTCAACCAGTACTGTACAGTCCCTTTAATGATGGCATGCAAATAGGGCCTATCAAATGTTTGGTTTCAAGTTGGTGCATTGGGTAATCTCCGAGGTATGGAGGAACTGCATGGGTAATAATATTTCTACAATAGATAGAAGAATTTTACCTGACATTGGTCCTTGACCTTTATGCCCCCATCCCCCCGCCCCCCCCCCCCAAAAAAAAAAATAATAACAATAATCACAAGAGAATCACGGTCGGGCAGTACGTTTCGTCTGAAAATACATGCACTCACCATCAGAAATTGTATATATAGATATCGAGGAAATAGTAATATTCTCAGAATTTAACCATTATATACAGGATTTTCTCTTCCCACCTCCCTGTTTTGACCGTTCACCTTGAGCGTGTTTACACGAAAGTTTACAAGCTAAAACAAAACTTTGTTCACTCATATACATGCATACATGTCAAGTTTCACAAATGGTGTCCACAAAATTGATTATGGTATGAAGGACGAACAGGCGGAAGTACAGACGGACAACCAAAACAACTGCCTCTGGCGACTATTATGTTATGGCGGTGACATACAAATGTGAATCAAAACCCGAATAGTCTGAAAGACACCGCGATCGAGGAATCCAAGGAAAGCAAATCATATAGTTCTCTCGTCGCACTCTGATTAACCACTTTTTTTCCTTCGTGAAGGAAACCGGTGCATCACTACACTTGAGCCAGGTCGATTCGCGAACGCCATGCTGCACATCAGGAATTAAGGCGTGACGAATCTTTAGTTTATCGCAGCTAGTTATCAAAATATCTTTCGTATATATATATATATATATATATATATACTTTCTACTTCAATGAGTGGACAACGGCAATGTGTTTTTTTTTTTTCTTCTTCTTCTTCTTCTTTTTCTTTCTTTTTTTTTTTTTTTTGTCCCCGCTGCACCGTGACTGATATTGGGGATGTCCCAAAGGCAGGCAATATTAGCGCGTAGCTGCGCAGGATGAACAATGGGCACTGCGTATGAGCTCTGCCTTGCGCCCGCGTGATTGACTTTGGTAACAACATGGCGCCTGTAGATCACGGGACCAGCTTTTGACCAATCACAGGCTTCAAAACACATAAGCTGAAAACCGAGTTGGCCAGACTCTCTTAATATACGGCACTGGCTGCTGTACAGCTCACCGAACTAAAACATGTTTTAGTTCGGTGGTACAGCTACAGCTCTGATGTGCGCGTCGTTTTTTCCTTGTTGGTGCGATGTTTTGCCATTATCATATTGCGACAGACCAAGAGAGGGCGCAAATTTTCTCTTTTATTCCGGCGGGCGGCGTTTGGGGGGCAAAAGAAATACATGTAATGCATGGCCGGCGCAGCCGTGGGGGCCGTGGTAGCCTGTAAACAAGGCGACTCGCTCTGCGTGCCCCCGTAGCGCGTTTACCCCACAAACCTGTTGGCCGGCGAGTGGAGCGAGCCACTCGCCGGCCAACAGGTTTGTGGGGTAAACGCGCTATACGGGGGCACGCAGAGCGAGTCGCCTTGTTTAAAGGCTAGGGCCGTGGGGGCTCGGGCCCCCACACTTTTTGTGCACCATACAAAGGAATACATAAGGTGTCATCACTTTGGGCCCCCACACTTTTTTTAACCCGGAAGTACGTACGTGGCACTAAAATAGAAATAGATAGGGATTTTGAAGTATGGCGGCGGTAAGGTTATGTTTTTTCTCTGAAGACCTGTTTTTTTTTTTTTTTTTTTTTTGCTTGTCAGCTAAAGAAACCCGGAAGTGGACGGGTAGAGATGAGCTGAGGACCCTTTTTTTTTTTTTTTTTTTTTTTTTTTTGAAAACACTGCGCCGGCCCTGTAATGTGATATAATATGGGAGGGGTGTGTATTTGGAAACTGAGATCCCTACAAAAGAAAAAAAAAAGAAGAAAATAAGGTTTTGAATGAGCTCCCTTGTTATGGGTATTGTGCAGATGTGTCTCCTCTCCATTGTGGATTTAAATGTCTCGTGATGGAATAATGTATGTTTTCTGTGAGGCTCGGTGTGCCGCGGGGGGGGGGGGGGGGGGGAAGGGCAGTACAACTTTGGGCACCTCCCACTTTGTCTTTGAATGTGTACCATATTATCATAGAGCAATGTCTCTGCTATACGATAATTAATTGCTATTTCATGACATTAAAAGTATCTTCGCTAGGAGGTTGAAACGAGGTTTACTACTCACACGTGTCTCCTATATCATTTCCATTATGAAATGAATTAATTGTCTTTTGCTATATTCTGCAGAGTTAGATTCTTTTTTTTTTCCGAAGGGTTTTTTTTCCCCGCATCACTCGAATAGTATCTGAATTGTTATTGAACAGCGCCATCTTGTGGAAGACATTGCCAAAATTATCATTACTGCACACTGTTGTCATGTTGTATTCCATTTGTAAAGGAGCGTACCCCCCAAAATTGGGGGCCAATGCGGCCCTCACTTTTGTTTTTGAGCGCAAAACATAGGAATACATAGTAATACATATTCAATTCAATTCAAATCAATTTCAATTTATTTCATATTTCTCGATGAAAAAAATACATCAAATATAACAAAATTGAATGAAATACATGATATCCAGCTAGGAGACATACATAGAATATTGCAAATATATAAAACATATTTAGTGGTCGATCTATGAATTGGAATAGGGTGAGGGGCCCCACTTCTGTTTTACCCCGGAAGTGGCACCAGCAAAAAAAAAAAAAATAAAATAAAAATTAATAAATAAAAAAAATAAGTAGAATGTGGGCTAAAGCTTTAGCCGAAGGCATGCAATTTGTACCAGAGCGATTTTTTTTTTTCTCAAACTGATGATATCCGGAAAAGGCACCAGAAATATAAACTGCCCCCCCCCCCCTACACACACACACTTTTAAAAACGTGGCCCCGGCCGTGATTGTCCGAAAGCTTGATAAAAGGGTTGCAACACATACAGCTAAACGTCCCCGCTGCAAGATTTGTTGCCAATATAATTATACATTTAGGCCTCCTTGCACCACCACGCCATGTTCAGTTTTAGCCCATTTCCGCAGCTACAAATATATATATATATATATAAATTATATATATATATATATATATATATATATATATATATACATATATATATATATATTATATATATATATATATATACATATATATATATATATATTATATATATATATATATATATATATATATATATATATATATAATATATATATATATCTAATGATAATACATTCGATGCAATTTCAATAAAAAATAAAAGTGTCTTAATTATTGCTCTACGGCCGAAAAGATTTAAAAAACAAACAAACAAACATATACATAAACTCTTAAAACATCCGAGTCAGAACAGACCCGGAACTGGGTCCGTTGGGGTCACACCGTTCCGGGTAAAAATGACTTGGAATTTGATCATGAAGACCCCGAATGGGATCACCCTGACCCAATTCATGACTCTAAATGGGTCATATCTTACCCCATTCCTTGTCATTTCTGACCCGGAACGGTGTGTGACCCCAACGGACCCAGTTCCGGGTCAGTTCTGACTCGGATGTTTTAAAAGTGTAGAACTGCTCTATATATTCTCGCTGGTATAACATGCACTGTATGGGCCTTGTATATGATCTTATTTGCAATCTTGACCATCCTTTTTTTTCGGTTTGAACTTTCATGCCATCCGCTGATAGTCTTTCTGCTTGTGTTTGTTATTATAATGGTTAATAACACATGTCAGGTTATTGCATTATATTCCTCCCCTGAATTCTTACTTTCGCCTTCACGCTCTTGCCAGTTTACTTTTATCACGACCCCGGGACTAACCAACCAATAAATATTTTACATCCTGCCCTGAATAGACAATCGGAGAGAACATCATCACTGGATATCAAATATATGGTGAAGATATTTTTTTTTATCAAAAAATACTGATCCATCTAAAATACGTGTATCATAATTACAACATTGCCACATTGCGGTTACTGCATTCATTATGCATGAGATGTATTTAATGTTTTGCTGGCTTTTGATGCATTTCATATTAAAGGAGTGCACTCGAGGGATTTTTATCTTCAACAGGTACGAACCATTATTTTGTACGACCACGACGTCTTGTTTTTTGTTTTGTTTTTTTTTTTTTTTACATTTTACGTGTTGTGGTTGGCTTATTTTGATGCAATTCAGCATCAAGTAGCTAATAACATTCATGCAATTCATTCATTTTCTTACGTTATAGGCTTCTCACTTTATACACACAAGGCAATCTAAGACGAAATTTGGTAAGGAAATGGTGCATCTTTAAACTTGATGAAGCAGAAAAAAAAAGCTAAGAATAAATTTGAAGAAAAATTCTGGCTCAATGAGACGCTACATTGGTTACTCTACGATGACTACATTTCAGTAAATTTCTTCGCAATGAAGTATGATTTCAACCTACATTGTATGTTATTTCCCATTCAATCAGCGCTTTACTATACTGCATGACAACACTACTTAGTAAACATAATACATGTCATGGTCTCCGAAAGGTGATCGCACAAGGGTTTGCTGGTTCCAAAATCACCAAAGCTATACTCGACTACCACCCCCACCAAAAAGAAAAAAAAAGAATAATATTTGGTGACAGAGATAACCAAATATATTGTATGTTTGAGTTTGAGTTTGAGTTTGAGTTTATTTTTATAACAACAACATATGTACAGGAAAGTTTGAATACATGTTTATACATCAATATTGATACATAGCACATGTAACTGTCTAACCGATCTAAACAAAACATATTGAATATAATCTATAATATATAATTGATAAATGATTATGTAATCTACAACTATTAATCTAAAAAGAGCTACAATATGGCAATGTTGTACACAATGAGGTTGCTAAAAGAACCAAGAGGTAGCGCAGGTGCTAGTAGGTGTTGGTCCTTTTAAACACGTATTACATAATGAACTATTGAAATACGTCAAAAAAATACTGTTATAACATTATTGATTTGTAGTACCATTGTCTATACAGATTTAATGTGTTTTGCTAAGTTACTTCGGACATTTTTCCTGGTATTAATACTCCTTAATTTTTGTTGGCAAAGCATTCCACAATTTCACTCTTACATAAGAAAGTGAGAGTTGGCCATACATAGTTTTGCATTTTGGTAGATAAAGCAAGCCTTCTTTTTTACCCCTTGTTGAATAAGAATGTTGGATGTTTTGACAATATTCTACTAGATCATGTGGCATATTTCCCTTTGATAAATCAAATATAAATGTACAGATGTAAAGTTTATGCAGTTCAAATACACCCATTACTCCCAGTTTTTGAAATAAGGGATCAGAAGGTGTTCTGAGTGGACTGAAAGTGATAGCTCGCATTAGTGGGGGGCGCAAGGGATTTTTGGTTCAAAATTTTCCAAAAGCACCAAAATTTGGCACACATGCAGCCCAAACCATACTATTTCGATTTTTGATGGGCGCCAAGAAGGGCGCCCTCTGGGGCGGCCATATTGGCAAAATCCAATATGGCCGCCATATAGGTTTAAAGGTCACTTGCATTTGAAAACATAAAAGGGTTATAATCATTTAAAAAGTCAGGTTAAGAGGTTTTCTGGGTCAAGGAATTCGAATCTGAAGTTGTTTTTATGGTCTGAAGTCAATTTTTCCTAATAAGGTCACCTTAAGGTCATTTATAGGTCAAGCCATTGTATTCATAACATTTTATTGAAAAAATGGCTTGCCAATGGTCAATATTCTAGGAATGCCAGCCTTAGTAATAGAATTGCAGTTGTCGACGGCTGAAAAAAGGATATTTCTTGTGAAGGGCGCCCGCCGGGGCGGCATATTTACAAAATTCAATATGGCTGCCACCTACGTTTAAAGGCCAGCATAACAACTAAAAACCTTTAAAGTGTTACAATAATTTGAAAAGTCAGCTTTAGAAGGTTTATGGGTCAAGGAATTCGATTCTGAAGTTGTTTTTATGGTCTAATGTCAACTTTTCCTTATAAGGTCTCCCTAAAGGTCATTTGGGGTCAAACCATTATTCACAATAGGTAATTTAGAAAATGGCTTGCCTATAGTCAATATAGGAGGAACGCAAGCCCTTCTAATAGAATTGTAGTTGAGGGCTGTGGGAGAGGGAAAGGTGGGCTTTCTCACGAGTAACATCAATATATCTGCTTTCATGTTAACATTTCAAACACTGTAGGCATACACTTATGAATTATAATAAGAACCCCTTTCTGAGAGTAATTATGTTTAAGGGATCTTACTGAGATCCTTATTTCACAATTAAAGGACAGTCTCACCTTCATAGACGTGTGGGTTCAGTGAATGCAACAATATTAGTAGAACACATCAGAGAGAGTTTGAGGAAAATCGGACAATCCATTCAAAAGTTATGAATTTTTTAAGTTTCTGCTCACTTAAGGCTGAATGAGAAGACTACTATAGCTTGTGATGTCACATGTGTACATCGATATAAAGAAAGATTAAAGAAAATTCAACATATTCCCACTTTTCTCGCATAACAAAATAAATGAACACTTGACTTCTCTCTTTCAGAAGGCAGGGGGAAATAATATTACACTTAACATTATGTCAGTAACAAGTCGAAGAAATGTGCACTTTACTCAAAAAGTAAGGTTTTGTGAAATTCTCCTTTTATGTTCTTTATATCGTTGTACGCATATGACATCATACATTGTAGTAGTCTTCTCATCTAGCGGTGACTGCGCAGATACTTATAAGATTCGTAACTCTTGAACGGATTGTCCAATTTCCCCAAAACTTTCACTGATTTAAATCCACAAGTATCAAAAGGTGGACTTGTCCTTTAAATTTGAAGACTTGGTAACCTTCAATTTCATTTTTAATGATTACTTACGGTAATTTTTTTCTGCATCATTTCAATAATGGCCTGTTATAATATGGCTTAGCTACACAAGCTTTTAAATGAGGTTCTGTCAAAAGCTATGGCATAACATAGTTCACGTCACAATCATTCCATTAATTATTTTTACATAACAGGCGCTAAGAGGAAATGTCCTCACCGACTGGTCATTTGCGGAATTCAATATATTTGCATTTGCTTTAATGACAGCCAAAAGAGTTAATTAGAAGTCTGGGTAATGCCCTTTCAAAGAGTTTTCAAGATTTGATATTGCATTTTTATTTTCATCTTCATCTGCAAGGAAAGCAATAAAAACATACATATATGAGAAATAGAATCATATTGTTACCTAATATATTAGTAGTTTAGCAATAAGGGGGAGGGGGCTACTCTCTATATTACCAGCGTCCTTGATGTTGCCACTAAAAAAAGAAGTGTTTTTATTTCTCTGTTGCAGTTCAGGAATCCTCAATCGCAATAGATAGTCATAATTCAGATTTAAATTCAATGAAATAATAATCATGAAGATCACTCCTAATCTGGATGAAAAAAAAAAAAATCTGTCGTGTTTAAGAGAGTTTTTAGTACATCAGGTTGGCATCAATTTGCTATTTTCGAACTTGTGTAAGAAAGTTCTATTCTAAAGTCCTTATAGGAAATTGTATGTTTCTCCACAGCTAAATATGCCGTTCAGAGAACATGACGGTCCTGGTGACGCCATGTAGGGAACAAGCATATTTCACTGGTGCCACAGTGACACCATCCTCAGGGTACAGATTAGATATGTTATAATACAACTTTCATGACACCTTCTAGGGTATATTAAGATTCTGTCCAAAGTGCTTGGACGCAAATTGGTATGATATAACAAGACTTTATAAGTTGGTATCTCGTTGGTCTGAAGACTATAGGTTGCAACTCTACTCTCCGCAACATCTCTACGACGCACGTCTCCTGGAGACGAGCCCGATCTCCAGGATTTGCAGGAGAATCGAACATTTTCGATTTTTGCAGAGACTATTTCCGTCTTCCAGCTTGTCTCCGAGACGTCTCTGCGAAGTCTCCATCACTGTGGCCATGTCTTGGGGACTAAATTTGTCTGCAACATCTTCGAGATGTCCCCGCATCTTGTGGAGACCGTAATAACATAATGGAGACGAAAGGGACAAGTCGCTGAGAAAAGACGTCTCTGATAAGTCCCTGCGACTGCAAAAGCCGTGCCAACATCCCCGTGACTTCCAAGCAAACAAGTTGTCCCTTTGTTTGAAGACGTCTTGGACGTCGCTCTGGAAATCGCGTTAGTTGTGACAACGAAAATAATTTCTTCGAGACGCTGGCATAGCGACAATGTCTCCCCCCGTCAGATAGGCCCTCAATCCCCTATATATATATATATATATATATATATATATATGTACATATATAATAAAACATAATTTTTTCATTTATTTGTCATAATCATTATTGACATGTAGGGGGATGGAACCCCTCTTGGCCCTAATTGACCATTGAAGGAGTATGGAAGAGATGACAATTGGGACAAATTAGGGGTACCAGTGAATTGCAGTTGAATGCTCACAGACGCCATTTCAAAAAATGCACAAAATGCCTGATTTGACCCTTATTTTACATTGAAAGTGACCTTGAGAGGTGATTGCTGACCTTGAATTGCAGAAATGATATTTAGAATCACATTCTCGGACCCCGTAAAATCTTCCACATGGGATTCATAACATTAATCAACCTTTTCAATTTGTAACTGCAGTTGACCTTTAACCCGAATGGCGGCCATATTGGATTTCACCAAAATGGCGGCCCCAAGGATTTTTAGTCTTGGCGCCCATCAAAAATCGAAAGAGTATGGTACAAGGGACCTATGAGCCAAATTTGGTGCTTTTGGAAGAATCTGAACCAAACAACCCATTTTTAGCCCTTAGGCCCCCAACTACATGGCCATTTTCTGACTAAGACGAAGGCAGTTTAGATACGATTTGCATGTACTCCCCCACACTTCAATTCCATGTTATGTTATGTTGGACTGGATAACACTCTTATGAGATCACTATCTACCAACTTTGAACAGTGATGCTATTTTCTTTCCTATCTCCCTAATATTTTACAAATGGCCTTGATAATAATGTATTGGGAATTCCCCCTAATAATGTCTAGAACGACTACGCAGTTGTGTACATATTTGCATACAAAGCTATGTGCATGCCTAGTTCTGTGCACTCTTCCTTCACCTACATGGCGATGCAGTCTCAAAGGAGTTATGATTCTGTTTCCAAAATGACAGAGGGGCGCAATCCACTCGTACATGACTGGAAGGCAGTAGTTGTACTTTTCATAGTCGTCAATTTGATCTGTAAGTATAAATGGACATCAATGTTTGTTTTATTCTTGTGTGATTTTCAAGAAGAAACAACAATAGTTTTTTGTGCATTTAACGTTGCATGCACATCAACTTCTTTCTATGACATTTATAGCTGTGCCATCCTTGTCATGTAGCAATATGGAGAAAATAAATAATTACGGATCATGGAAATGTAAATTACAGTGTTTGCACAAACATCGTCAAATATATTATGGATGATGATGGAGATGATGATGATGATGATGATGATGATGATCGGGTGTTGAATAGAAAGCATTAGATGCAAGTTACAATCAAATCTTACTCACAATGATGAAACCATTTGGGACGGAAGGGGGATCAGATGATTTCTGAAGAATGTGGATAATTGTGTGTACTTGCGGACGTGCGGTATACTTGAATTATAATGCAGCGAATTAGCTACATTTTTTCTTTGCTTCTGATGTTCTTTGTTTTCTACAAGTGTGCTATCTTATCTAAGTCTTTTAACTATGCACAGAATAATATAGTCTGTTTGTTTTGAATATGCATACGCTCTATGGAATCTATAGAATGATAATACATTTGTACTTTTGTGGAAATTAAAAAGCAGTATAGGCCAAACCACTTTACATATTGTCACAAATGTACGCACTAGTAGTTATGTACATACGATGTACTGCACGCATGGTTGTTTTAATGTGTATGTACACAGGTGAACCAAATTAATGGAGAACATTCTATATGATATAGATATAGTACATACAGGCTGAACAGATCAGTAGAGAATTTTCTAGGTGGTATACAATGTAGCTACACTGTACAGTACATGCATGTGACAGGAAATACATTATAGCTCACTCAATCTAGAATGATTTAACCCATTCCAGAATATTCTAGGAAGTGCTTACATATTTGGTTGAGTGAGGCACTGTCCCTGTAACCCAATGTGATTGGTAGTTATTTTTGGCAATGATGTTATGCATATAGTTAGGCAGTGAGTCAGCTAGGATTTCTGGAACAGTCTTGGAAGTCTTGCTAGTATGTTCAAGTGTGTAGCCCCAGGTTGGAGAAAATTACAGAATGTACTAGAAAGGGGTGAATGGATAGTATATAAGCCGGAGAAATTCTGAGGTAGGCAGAGTACCTAACACCACTGCTCTGAGAGTTACGTCACTTCTGGCTCTGAAGCGACTTGTTATAGTCAGTCCTGTGTTACCTGCTGACCTGCTATACAAACTGTGTTTGTGGAGATAAGGCCTGGGAGATATTTTGCCTGCAGAGAATTAATTTGCCTACATTGGAGATAGACTCCATATTTTAGTGTCAACGGACATTGTTACGACAAAGCTGTGGCGGGCTGGATTCCTAGCTGGACATTATTAAGTGAATCATCATTCAACGCATCAACTGGACGTGGTCGTCATAACTTTTGGATTCTGCACGTTTCGCCGTGGACATTATCCTGGATTTTACCCCGGATCTATAACGTGGATTATTGCAACCAGTGCCTCTGGATTTACATTGGAGGAATCATTCATCGGTGCATCAAGGATCATTCATTTGTGCATCGAACATCGTAGTTGGACATTTATAGGGATATTGCATGTTATACGTGTAAGTGATTCCATTACCGATTTGTAATTGTTTCTATTGATCATTATGTACTGATGTGAAAACCGATTACGAGTCTGTACCCACAATATCACTGTTAATAAACCGCCTGAACATTAGTTGATTGTTTCTTTTGTGCGATCATTCTCAGAGTGACTTTGGCCGTAACAATATGAGGATGAGCCTATGTTTAAAGTGTCTCACCAAACCGCCCAGAATATTATTGTTCATGATTATACATTACTAAGACATGAAAACGTTCCAAAAATTACCTTAAATTATTTCAGACAAAAAGAAAAACTAATTCTAAAGTAGATCTCTCAATCTACGCATATTTCTTTGTAGTAATGGGCAACAGTGGGAAGGAAAAATAGGTAAATCATGATTTTATAGTGTGCATGTAAGGGCAGTTTACGGTTCCGAGCATGAATAATTATTATACCAGGCTTTCACCGAAATAACAACTTCGTATTTTCCAGTGCCACGTGCCCGTTTAAGAGCACGCATTCACAAGCAGGTAGAGAATAACACCACTTAATCATTTGGTTGGCAAAGGTTTATTTTCAAAATTTACTGTCAGATGTTGAGTTTAAATTAATAATAATAATTATTATTATTATTTATTATTATTATTTTTTTTTTTACAAATTCCGAAATCTTGCCAAAGTGATGATTCCACTCTATTACAAGAACTGTTGACAGGATATGCTACCATTTCCAAAGCGAGGAACAAATATCTGCTCATGCCTATAATTAAAAGCGTCCTTTATTGTTAAAAGGGAAGTCCAGTCCAAATATAACTAAGTCTGATATTATAAGAAAGAGTGGGCAACGGTATGAATTTGATCGAAATCGGACAAAAATAAGGAAGTTATGACATTTCAAAGTTTCGCGCTTTTTTTTTTTTGGGGGGGGGGGGGGGGGAAACAATTTTTGAACAGTCAATCTCAATATGCAAACTGCAAAGTGACCATGACATTTCCTCACAACTTACCATATAGTTTGTACATAAAATTTTGAAATTTCCAGTTTTTCATTCAAACGCATTTATGCCCGAGGCTCAAATCCTCATATATCTAACTGATCACTATTCGGAAATTATTCAACCAGGAATAACATCATGTTTTAAACGTCAATGACAGAAACATTGAATTTTCGTCATTTTTTTTTTTTTTTTTGTACCATGGAAAATTGTGAGGGTATGACATGGTTAGCTCATTCATTTGTATATTCATACCCACTGTACAAGAACTGTTTGGAGAAATTATACAAAACACTTCAAAATTTCATAACTTCCTTATTTTTCATCCGATTTCAGACAAATTTGTACCTTTGATCTCGTGAAAATTTACTCTTTATTATCAGGCTAACTTATATTTGGAGTGGATCTCCTCTTTGATGTGGCAAAGATAACATCAAGCAGTATAGTATTTTACACCTGACGTTATTGTAGCTGGCAAATGACATATAAAATTATGTGAAATATATGTAAACGACCAGTGAATATAATCATGTCTAATAAAAAAAAAAGAGAGAGAGAAATGTCTGAATTACATGTTTCGGACTGCTACATGATTATAATCATTAATTTCAGCATCCCTGTCGTTTTAACTCAATGATTTCTAAAGAGCGCACAGAGCGTATGAAGAGGCCAACTGGTGTAGTATCATAGACAGTAGAACGGATATTAAAGTTCCTGAATACCTTTGGGAACAGTGATTTAAAGTGTTCAAGATATCACATTTGATGCATAACTATAACTATGTAGGTCAGTTGTATCACAAAACATCCTACCATATATACCGGGATAGGCATACATTTTGTTTTCAATAAAGCCTATAAATATAAAAGGAGATACCACTATTTTCTCATTAAACCATAACTGTAGACGGTATAGTCTGGAAACATTTTTAATATATCTGTTATTCACATGTTGTATATTTAACAATACTTAACATCGATTATACTGGTTCAAATTTTTACATTGGTTGTTTTTATCCCTAAATAAGATTTTGGAACTATGTTGAAGCACTAATAAAAGTTTCTGTTTCATCTGCAATTGGTAAATATGCTTTTAACATTTCTCCGCAAAATCATATTCGTTATGCGGGCTATGTCTATACCTGTAGAGGTTTGTTAATCGGAAAATGAAATAAGGTTCCTTTATCCAAATGAATAGTTGCATTAATCTATGTTAATCATCAATGTTGTTTACTGACGGTACTTAATCAAATTCAGTGGTTAATTCATTCATTCATTCATTTAATGTAATTGCTGTGATTGTAAGTGCTGCATAGGATGTGACCTTGAATAAAAAAAACCAACGAAAACTTGCTCGATTCGAGCGTGAGGAGGTGAAATATATCAAACTAGTCAAGCTTTTATTTGTCATTTTCTTGTTCTACATACTTCTAAAGCTTAAGATAATAACAATAATAAATATCATTTATAAAGCGCTGCATTACTTAAGTTTCTTATAGGAGCTAAACGTCTCGTAATGAAGAAAAACAATATTAGAAAGGAAAAATTGAATCATGAAGTAAATAGTAAGATGAAACAAAATACATAGTACACATTACACGAACTGTAAATTATAACTAAAGGAACGAACATAACATATAATAAATCAATACAAATTACAGGTCACGAGTGAATAGATGGGTTGAATCTTATTACGAATGGAGAATTACCTCTTTTTCTTAAAGTTTTTTTTTGGCACGCTTTAGATTTTTTTTTTCTTTCGGAAAGTGTGATAAGGTATGACTTACAAGTGTCATGCTAGTCCAGCAGTAGTCATGACTAGCATGGAAATCCAAAGCTAGTAACTTAGTTCAGCAGACATGACTAGCTTTGTGCTAGTCCAGCACTCTTTGACTATCTTTTGCCTAACTAGTCCAGCAATCACTACTAACATGATGAGTAGTTTTATGCTCATTACTAGCTTGATTTCCCCAGTCCAGCAGTGTTAAATAACATCATGATTAGCATTATGCAAGTCCAGAAGTCATTACTTGCCTTGGCTTACCAAGTCCAGTAGTCATTACTAACTTCACGGTAGTCCAATAAAGTAAGTCAAGCTAGCATTACTAGAATAACACTAGTCCAGGGTGACACCATCTGGACTAGCTTCTTATTAGTCCTGCCTGCCAAGTTAGGTTGTGTATATACAGTTTAGTGAGTTCTTATACTTCAGTAATAACTTTTGAAATTTTGACGCTACTGCGTTCAAATGGGTATTAGCTATGAACGGAATATGGTTTGCACAGTATCTGGTTATAAGTCTTGTCATCCCTTCATAATGATTGGAGTGATATAAATTATGTAGTCTTACATCTGGTTTTTCTTTTCCTATTTCATTGCACAAAACACAGTTTGTGAGATTAAGCACTTGAATAGAGCCTATGAAACTGCAAAGCTTTTTTTTCTCAGTATCTTTCCACATGGAGTAATTTCTGTGCATTATTTCGATAAGTTGGAAAAGTCTATTTGTATCGAGTTATACATAATTTTAAAGCTTAGAATCTACTCGTTCATGAATGTCGTCATCAAAACACTCATATCTATCGATTTTTTTTTTCACGGTTTAGTGTTGCAGGGAAAAAATATGTGTGCAAACGAATTCTTAGTTATGTCAGTTTGTGGTTGCGTGTGTTTGTGTTGATTACAAAATTAATGAGCAATGTTTATCACTAGAAATTAAAACCGACGTCAATCATATATTATGGAAGCAATTGGGATATACTGTGTAAAAATGTCTTTCTTATATAGAGTGTCTCGTCTTAATTTCCTTGTCATTTGATAATCCATAGTTTCAAATTAGGAAGAGAGTGAGGAAAACACATGACCACTGGTTATATTTTCTTTCAACCTTATTAATGATAACTTGCAATGTTGCACATTTACTCGTAATGCTTCAGACTTAGAATAAACATAATCAACTCTAATGAATTTCTTTTCAAATCGATTGATCTATATGTATCATGTATTATATGTATACATATTATATGTGTGTGTGTAATATAAACACAAATATATATAAATTTAGATAAAACGAAGAATATATATGTATATATATATATATATATATATATATATATATATATAAATACAGTGGTATAATGCAGATGCATGCACCGTTGGCATTTGTTATCTTTGGAGTTTATTGTACAAAAGTGTGACAACAAATTGCGAAGGATGTCGTATTATCAAAATAACACTCTCATCTGTCAAGCAGACCAGTAAAACAAAGCTGAGGAAGACATCCTCTCCACAGACACAGATGCGTACGCATTTGATGTATTAAGAAACTTGCGTGTGTTTCTATGATAATGTCTACGGTTTTTATTTATTTTCATCGTATACTCCGCCAATCATCTGCGACAGGAACCATGTAAAATAATGTCACAAATGATTTATTTTTACAGGTGTGGCTACCGAAGAATCTAATTACTACGATGCGTACCGCGTGGATGTAGAACTAGTTGAAGGAGGACAAGGCGTCCTTCCGTGCATAGAAGATCGAAGGGCAGATCTCATATTCTGGTGGAAATCGGATGCTGAACATCCTGAGGATTTGATATATCTCTCCCACGTCCTCGGTATTTTTGTGAGATCTGGACCCGGATATGAGTCCGGTGTGTACAACATAACGGACGACTATTCTCTGATCATCAACAAGGTCAGACCCGAAGATGAAGGGGTATATCAGTGTGAGGTGGCTGATTTTGACAACCGCATCACATATGTGAAATCAGCATATGCTTCCGTTTATTCAGAAGGTATGAAACTCATTTTTCTTTCCGTCAACGACAAAAACAACAGCAAAAACTATGCAAAGCATAAAACAATTTTACAAAAGCCCTCATGGGATTCCCATACCATTAAGAATAAAGGTGTATGTCTCAAATATTGTAAAGCATTGAATAACTGGGGTTTATGTTAATATCGCAATATTCGTAACCTCACTATAGAGACATTTAGCAGTTCTGTTAAAACTGTGATCACTGCAAGGAAAGGTCTGTTATTCGCCACATGCAGAGGTAAAAGTTGTCATAGTAAATAGTACATTGATAAGATCTCTGATTGATCGAATTGGTACCAAATCGTACATGATATTCATACCTGTACTGGAAAAAAAAACCCATCGTGCTCCAATGACTCTTTCATGCAAAATTTTAGCCCATAAAATTATGATTATCCATTGTGCCATTCTTATTGCTCGATTCTAAATAAAACTGCACTTTGGCTTGCATGCATTTGTCGTTTACACAACAAAGTAAAGTGCATTTAAGATACACGAAGACAGAAATAGGAAAATCTGCACTTTCTCGTAACAAAAATTTCATATCCTAACCTATCTCTTGTCCCAATCTGAAGTTTAGAACTTTTATTTCTGATTCTTCACTTTTTTTTTTGAATGATTGTTTTTGTGTTCTTTTTTTCTGTGATGACAGTGTTTTTTTAAGTACAGTCATGTTTGCCTAATTTCCTGCAAGTCTGCATCCACACTTGTAAACCCGAATTTCCGAAATCTGGTTGACATTCTGTGGCTTAATCTCAACTTGTTATGCTGTCTTTGTGTCACTTACAATATAATTATTATGATGTCTTTTTGTTCATGATTGAATGTAGTTTGATTCATTTTTCTAGGTGTTACATTTCCCACTCTTGATCCTTAATAGCTTCAAAACTTATACATGTATCAGATAATACTGACATTGACAAGCGCAATAGCTGAATACTATAGTGTATAATTTTGTCATGTTTGTTGGAGCTACTTGGAGGTAATGTAAAAGTGAAAGCATAGATTAGTTTCATCAAATTCAAGATTTAATTTTAAAGATTGGGTTCAGATTTTGCTCTATTTTCAACCCTTTGTACAAAACTTTAACTTTGCACAGATGTCAATATTGGTGTGTATGGGAGTGTGTGGTTAACATCCAGACAATTAAACAATAGCCAAGAGTTTGAATGCTCTATTACATATTCATGAGAAAGTCTACTATCATAGCTCGTCTTTATTCACCCTAAAACATGTGCTTTTTTTTTTCATCTGCATGCATTTTACCCTTTACATGAATTCAGACTAGCAGTGCTCAGGACAATCCATCAAGAATCATTCATATGGCATTCATGTGCCTTTGAGTAAGAGATCAGAAGCCCAGTCAGCAGAGCTCTGACAAGGGATGGTATTCGTGTTGTTCATGTCTATTGTTCAGGGTTATCGTAAGAACACACTCACATACACATCATTGGTTCCTGTGTAAAGCTCAAGTTTTGTACAGAGGGTTCAAATTTGACCAGAGTCTGGAACTTAACTTTAAAATTAATCATGGGTTTATTAGACTGATCCATGCTTTCATATTCAAATCAATTCCAACTGGATTGTACACTCTTCAGCTGTTACTCCTATCACTGACAGTGTTATCTGATTTACAGTTTTAGAACTAATTGAGGATCAAAAGTGGGAAATTTCTTGTAAAACAGCTAATATTATTTAGTGTTAATTGCTATCTTAGGAAAAAATGCTCTCTGTTTGACAGAAAGATAGTACTAAAATGTATTGTCTGTGCGATTATTTCACGGAATTTCACATTCAAGTTTTGCGCTAAATTTTCTCCGGAGATGAATGAAGAATCAAAAACTGTGACTTATCCTGCTAATCACTTGCAAGAGATATAGTATTTGAACATTCTTTTTCTCTCTGTGTGTGTGTGTGTGTGTGTGTGTATGTGTGTGTTTTATTTTGTTTTTGTTTTGCATTCATTTTTCCCCTTTTTCAGGTACTGATGCTGGCATATCCAGTGACTTCGTTATTACTGATGCGTCCGTAGAGTTGATGGAGGGAGAAGAGGGTGTACTTCCATGCAGGATAAATGGGAAAGCAGAAACTGTAACGTGGTTTAGATCCACCGATCCTGCTAATTATTCGCTGGCACAACTCCATCTGTCCTCTACCCCTGTTACAAGGAGTGGTCAGGGATATGGGTCCGGACTCTTCAACATTACGGACGATTCTTCCCTGATCATAAAAAATGTCAAACCCGAAGATGAGAATGAGTACACGTGCAGGGCCTATGTATTCGGAAGGGGCATGGCATACTATAACATAACACGTGTAATCGTTCACGCAACAGGTATGATTTATTTCCTCTTTTCAGTACCATCGTGCTACTATACGAATATTAGGCCTATCAATGACTAGACACACTTACTTTGCAGGGGCGGATCAATGAATTCAGTAAAGAGGGGGCGCGTTTACAAAATTATTATTACACACCCCTCCCCATTTTTTTCTTTTTATTTCTTTTGCTTCAACACCCGGTGCGGTCCTCCCTGGATCCACCACTGCTTTGGGAAAGTCTTTTGAAAAGAAATTTATAAAACTGACAAAATAATCTTGAACTTTGTTATTTTCTGTAGAATCGAATATTTACACTTAATTATCTGTCCGAATATCGCATTCTAAGAAACAATCGAATGATTTCGGTTGTTATGGAGCATGTAACCATAACCGCTTGTTTGATTGCATCTTGACATCAAGACCGATTTCCTAGCTCGTGTTTAATAAGTCTGTGGCTACCGCTTATCCTACCGTTTCTGTAGCACGTGTCATCGTGTGTTGGAATAGAATCGATCATCAATTTAACTTGATGCATTTTATTTTTGAAATATACTTATAATGATTATAACGCTGGGTATGCATGGTATGTGCAACATTACAAGTCTATTCTGGCTTTCCCGATCAACCAAACACACAATGATAATGAGTTTCTGTATGTACCTCTGCTATTTGTTTTTCCCTTGTTGTTAATGATTTTTGTTTTTGTCTTTGTTGTTGTTGTTGTTGTTGTTACTTTTCTTTTATCTTTTTCATAATCTCGCCTTGTTTTGTCGATGTTTCCGATGTTTTTGAACAACACTTTGTGTACAATTTGCTCGTATTCACATGTATTTTTATATTCATATATTGAATCGGAAATAAAGATTGAATTGAAAAAATAGTTAATGTTGACCCTATAATGATAGTCATGAGGAAATGAGAACTCTTCTTCTTCTTTCAATTGGGACCTAATTGCCTTGACAAAATTAATGTTATGCATGACAGAGCACGTTAACTTGGGGTAACTTGGTAAAATTGGGGTATGGGTTGGCTTTTGTGGAAGTAGCAGGTAGGTTATCGGACCCCCTTTTTTTCCAAAGGAAAGTGAATGGTAGCATGTACCTTCATACACTCAATGAAGATGTGGTACTGCAACTGGATGAACACTATAATGAGCAACAGGCTCAGAGAACTTTCAGAAGCCTGTTTTAGGATGGTGCTCCATAGCAGCGCATCATCAACCCATGGGTTCCGCAATCGTCTAACAGGACTCTTTGGAAAAAAAAAAAATGCCCTCAACCACGACAATGACTGGCAGGTGGCCATGCTGAAGATTATGGACCATAAAGGTACAAGACACTTTACAAAATAAGATACAGTCATTCAGGCTGGCCTTTTTATTTGGCCACTTCATTGACATATCTCATCCCTTTTAGTGAGACATTCAATGTTCCTTCATGATAACACTCATACATGGAAATCGTGCAACTTGTCATTGTTCTTGTGCGCAGTCATGTATCACGTAATTTTGTTTACACAATACGCCTAGTACCAAACGAAAGAAGAGTTATTCTATCTAGTCCATGGGCCAAGAGCCGGGTGGGTTGTTGGTACCACCCGAGGTGGCAAAACCTTTTTGGTGTCATTTTGTTTGTCGGACATAGATAAGCTTATCAAGCTATGATAGCATTTCCAAATGAGTAGCTTAGTCATAATAAATGAATTTTTAACCAATTTGGTCTCGTTTTTATATCCCTATACTTCTGAATCGAAACTAACCGCTATACAAAATACGAGCACTGCCTTCTGTATGTCCACAGGTGTTCTGTTGTAAACGCGGTGCGCTTAGTCTTCATTCAAGGCAGCGAAGGGAATATCCAAAGGGTTATGATGTCCACAGCTGTCACGCGGTGCGCTTAGTCTTTATCTAGAACAATGTACCGTTATCATACTATCTAAAGTTCCTGATAAAAGGGATTATCTACACTGTTTTTATACCACCCTCTCAACAAATACGTCAGTTTTAAACAAAAATCACTCTGTTCATTTACAACATTATTAATTATAATGTATTGTAGTGTACCGGTACATTGTTTTTGCATAATCTTTCATTGTTGGGTGGAAATAAAGCGACATTGGCGTGGTATTAGCGTTTTCAACCCAGCGTTTTCACCGGAAAATGATAAATAATTGAAAAAGACGCTAAAATTCACGAGAAATTGCTTTTTTGTTGTTGTCGTTTTTAGATAAAGGGATATACACTGTATCATAAGCTTTGGATATTCCCTTCGCCGTCTTGAATATTAGACTAAGCGCTGTGGACATCATAACCCTTGGATATTCCCTTCGCTGCCTTGAATAAAGACTAAGCGCACCGCGTTTACAACAGAACACCTGTGAACATACAGAAGACAGTGCTCTTCTTTGTATAGCGGTTGGTCTCGATTCAGAAGTAGAGGGATATAACAACGAAACCAAATTGGTTTAAAATTCATTTACTATTACTAAGCTACTCATTTGGAAATGCTATCATAGCTTGATAAGCATATCTATGCCCGACAAACAAAATGACACCAAAAAGGTATTGCCACCTCAGATGGTACCAATATCTGGCCTGGCCCATGGACTATATCCTCATGACCTGCAGACCATGATATCATGGATGGGCTCATCGTAGTTGACATTTATGGAATAGTAGCCCTCTAAAGCTGACTTACCCCTTTTTGATACGTACTGTAGAATACATACATGTACCATGTTCACTTGTTTATAGGTATCATGGGAGGTGGTGAGCATTATCATTATCATTATTATTTTGCATGACCAAATTGGATGTTATGGTTTGTGCTCTTCCTATATGATTATTTTCTTATATCACCAGAACATTCCACAGAAAAGACAGTATCAACAAGTGATGCTGTCTCCACCAAACCAACTCCACCCCCGGAATGTTCTACTGATATTTATGGTACGTTGAAAAAAAAAAAAAAATTGCATTCATCAAAGGTATTTGTTTGTAGTTTCGAAAATATATACCATTAGTGCAAACTAGTACTTGTACTAAGATTCACGCAGTGCCCTAGCGTATTTTCGTGCATTGTCCATGGTTCCTTTGTACCGTCGACATGGTTTTCCTGCGACTCCCTTGACGAACAAACTTCGCACACTGTAATCTCTTCTCTTGAAAGTCGACATAAAGACATTCTCCAATTTTATATCCGCACTTGACATTTTGTAGCACTGAATCAAATTCAACGATCTGGTCTAACCTTCTGGCGGAATACCTCGAAAATCTCCAATCTCAAAAGACAATCATGAGATATAGGTCTATGATACTTCGGGAAAATGTGACTGGCTTAATCGTGGTATGTGTTACCCCATGCTACTAATATACATATTTTGATTCATAATCTAGCCTATCCTTATGTAGGGCTCCGGGTTCGCTCTCATATTCTTAGAGGCAGTACAACTTGGTGGTAGTTAGGAGGCAGCTGACACACGGCCGTGCTTGTACGAGATATGCTGGCAGCAATTTATTGTATATCTTATCCAGTCACTTGCCATCTTTTATCGACTTGAAACCCCCCGCTTAGACGCACCGGCGTAGCCTGGATAATGATCTTGTGATATTGGGTGAGCGGTGGTTACTATGCGATGGAGCGAAGCGACCGAGCCCGAGCGAGCGGAGGGAACGGGGGAGAGTGTGGGAGGGGGGTGTTCCCCCTCCCACGGTGAGAACTTTTTGCATTTTTATGTTGTAAATGGTGTAATGTGATGCATGTTTTTCAGTCTTTTATCGACTTGAAACGGCCCCACTTGTTTAAAGTAGCAGGATATTTTGATGTGGATTATTATTGAACAATTTGTCTGTAAAGTGGTAGCATTTAGATAAACTTCTTGTATTAATCTATTGTTACAATGAATTTCATGAACGTTGTCTATTAAGCAATCAAAGAGAAAAGGCAAGCTCACGAGAGTGTATATACAAAAGGGATATTTCTCCTCTCACACGAAGGTGATTTTACATTTTCAGACCTGCAATTCAGCGATCTGGTGCAAACTTTTGGTGCAATACTTGGATTTTTTTTTCTAGCTCCCCCACCCCCCCCCCCCAGAAAAAAATATTTCTGGAAATAATTAATTGGACTTTTTTTTTTTCAGGAAGGTGTTAATAGCAAAATCACGGCATTTAGCTCTTATTCCGCGTGTGCATCATCTATGTGTATGTACAAAGTCTAATGAGGTAGAGGGGGAGGGTGTGGGAGGGGGATGCCCCCTCGCACTCGATGGAGCTTTTGCGTTTTTAAAATCAAGATAAAGCGATCTGAAGAACACTTTTTGTGAGAAATTCGGGTAGTGTGATTTTCCCCCCGATTTTCCCCTTTCTTTTTTTTTTTCACGATCCAAAAGTGTGTGTGTGTGGGGGGCGGTTCCGCGGCCCCTGAAGTTGATGATCGATGTATGTGCTCCGGAGTCTAAAAAGGCTACGACGTAGGTATTGTCTCGGATAACCGGGATATAGAGTGGCTTTGGGTCAGGTTGGTTGTGTTGAATATTGATATGGGCCTGGGTAGGCTGGGCTGATGATTGGCCCTCAACTAATTCAACCCTCAGCTAATTGAAGTTTCCCGTCTCATCAGCGAAGTGGACTTGACGACAGTATGCTTGTTGGCGCCAATCCTTTCGTGATGAATGACTAGGTGTCCGGTGGAGTTGGAGTAGGGTGGAGTCCTATCTCGAGAGTTTCGACTCATCGGGTGGTAGGCAGCTCGCTGTGGGCTGGGAGAACGATGTCGACCGTCCGAGCGAGGACCTGATGGTGAACGTCGGTGGTACTCAGCTCGTGGACTGGGAGATTGAGAACATTCCTGTCCACTATGAGAGTACTCTGCCCGTGATCTCGGTGGATGACGATGCCTGTAGTCTGGTGCATATCTGTGTTCTGGACTTGGTGACCTGTACCTACCTGCTATTCTGTCGCGTTGATGGTTTCTGGTCACGGTAGTAAGAGTATCCTCGGTGTTAATTATTCGGACTTGGTTATCTGGAGGGTCTATGTTACCCATCTCGCTCTCACCTGAATCTCAGCTGGTCCATTTTCTTTTCCAGTTCATCAAGACGTCTATTTGCAGATAAAGAATGTCCTTTTCAACCGCTGAGATAGAAGCAGTTGGGGCTTGCTGGTTTGCTCTTTCCACACGAACTGCAGTGCTAAGGCATCCGTCGTTGTTGTACCCCCTAACTCATAGATCTCTTCTGTAAAGCTGGATCAAGTCCTGCAGTGAAATGTCTGAAGGATTCCCCTTCCTTTTCTTCCTTGTCATACTTTGGGAAGGCTTCTTCAACCATCGTGATTATCGCTGCGGCATACACGCAGGGTGACGCTTACGAGCTGTGATGCACGATAGGAAGGTCTGGAGGTCCTGCTCCCTTCCAAAAACCTTTCATAATTTCTTTCATCACTTCGAAGTCTTTCTTTTCTGATTCAGACAGTCCTCCCCACAGAATAAAAGCTGGCCCTGTTAAACGTGCTGGTAGAAGCAAGTGTATCTTGTCTGATGCACCCTGTATAAATCCTGCAGCCAACTCAAAACGTCTGATCCATTGATGGACATCTTTTCCATCATCACCTGAAAAAAAAAAAAAAACTATGGTAAATCAATCCGAAAAGAACTCATCGTGAGCTATCTCACTGAACTGGCTACTAGTTAGCGTGGGAAGATTCACTGCTTGTCTAAAGAATACCAGCTTTGACAGGCTAAACAGATGGCAAGTAGTATATTAAGCTTCCTTATTGAGTAGTATATAGCAGTTTCAACATAATTGCATAAGTTTGTATTAGGATGGTTTAAGTACTCACCGAAAGTAGTTGATTGCAAATCAAAACAATTGGCAAGAGGAATCTCTATGCACAAGTTTCCAAATCCAAGGTGGTAACAAAATTCACCTTATGTAATTCAAGATGGAGGATACATGCACAGAACACATGGGCAATCCAAGATGGCGGATGCAAGCTCTCTGGACAATGGTATAAGTACAGGGCTACATTCAAGATGGAGGGTGAAAACATGTGCATGCTTTCCAAAATCCACTTGAGTATATGAAACAGGGTGAATTCACAAATAGAGTGTATAGAATGCTGCAAAATCTCAGTGATCCACCCCAAAAATGTCTGCCTGCACAAAACAGGAGCACCGCTGCCACCAGTTGTAGGGCTCCGGGTTCGCTCTCATATTCTTAGAGGAAGTACAACTTAGTGGTAGTTAGGATGCAGCTGACACACGGTCTTACTTGTATGAGATCTGCTGGCGAACTGTCCTTCCCAGCAATTTCATTGTATATCTTATCCAGTCACTTGCTATTCGGTAAATATTCATTGTAGGCCTATACAAAATAGTCAACAAAGGATCTGAATATTCAAGAGGCTCAACACAGGATCTTAACAGAGGATAAATTACTATTCATGACTCCTAAAATTCGTAACAAGGATGGTTGCACAGATACGACCAATCAGGAGAAATGGAGGGAAATTCTAACAATAACTCATGTACTGCTAGAACATGGAGATGTGCCTTAGTGGATATAGTAGGAGAGTGGAGTGTGCCATATTGTAAAAGAGGTGTGTCATGGTGGATGGCATAGGAGAAGATAATAAATGTATGAGCTCCTTAGCACAGGGAAAATAAATTCGGTTCAAATTAAGTCTCTACACTTATATTTCAATACTATGTTTGTGCACTTCTACGCACCCAATGTTAAACAAAAAACAAGAAATCACACAAGCTTTATTTTTTCATCGTATGTGAGTTCATAAGCCTCCATAGAGAGAAAAATATACATCATAAAGGTAGGAAAACTGCAGCCGTTATAACCCATCTTTTGTAAGTTAGTTATGGAGGTGTTCTGAAGAGGTTTGACTGTGATACGATTTGGAAGGGAAAAAGAAAGAAAAATGAAAAAAAAAAGAAACTACAGCACTTGCCATCGTGGACGCGAGCAATCTCGATTCTATGATGTAAGAGTAATGATAAAATACAACCTGGATTGAATATAATGCAAAAAATTTTATACGTAATTATACCGGTAGAATGCAGGAGAGGAAAAGAATAGACACATTGTTTTATACGGAACAATAACAGATGCATCAAATTAAAAGGAGGTCTTGATCATTAAGATACAATTTAGCCATTAACTCGGATCGTATTTTTTCATGTCACAAAGAAATAAGCACGCAACATCAATATTCAGGTTCTCTATATTGCTCTTACTGATGGAAAACCTTTTCATTTGCCCGCAGGAGTGTCGACAGTGCTCTTCGGATTATGCGTTGCAGCCTTATTCGTGTCTTTGGGTGTGATATTCTTTTTACTTTGTAGTGGACGTGGTTGCTCCAGTAAGTATCATAATTATGAGATAGTCCTTTTACAATGAACAGAATAATATGAAACATTGATAGTAAACCGACTTATACAAACTATATATTTTCTGTGAATTGACTCTTGAATGGATGGAATAAGCGTGGTTTTGAAGGGCACTTAGACGTGTAGGTAAAGCACCTTGTATAACGGTAATAACTTTACACACATGAGAAATCAATACAATGTTGTCAATTATTATAATTAGTCGTGCCACAGTACCCAATAAGTGGAATTAAGGTACATGAGTCTTTCCTTATTGCGGTACATAAAAAACAAAGGTTTTTATTGATGGAAGTTACATCCATTTCCAACCTCTTGTTAAAACATAACCAGTCAGATCAAATCCAGTGCATGCAGTGAATTAATGGGATGATAAGATGACATGCTGTGTATCATTCTGGACGTGGTTTATTGCTAAAATAAGTGGCTTTGTTCTTTAATGTCACCAGGGAATGATCATTTGAACGAAGTTGGAGGCGCAGTACTTGACGATATAAACACTGTGGCTTTCCTTGAAGCAGATCCACACTGATACCAGGGAGGTGGGACCACCTCCCTACTGATACCGAGCCCACCAGACCACTCAGCTTCATTAAGAGATAAATACAGGGGGCTGATAAAGAGATAACAGATTTTGGAGTCAAAGGAGGCGTGCTTCGATCCTATAGCTGAATCTTCGTCGGAGGCAAAAGGATAAATATGTAGGGACAGCAATATGGCCCGTTCACAAACAACGAAAATCGAAATTTCATAAATCTGGACTACACACACAACAAGCACAGTATGAAGATGGCTAGGAACACAAAACAATAAAAACGAGAGGGGTGGGTTAGAAGTCAAAGGCAGGGGGCTAAACATTTACGGAAGGGGGATTATCGCAAAGGTGTGAACAGGAAAAATGACAGAGGTGGGTCACTGATCCCTAGGATCATCACTGAAGTTGATGTATCATTAGTAACATTTAAGTTTCAGAGACAAGCAATACGACATCGTCTAGGTTATATTGACACTTTCGATAATGTCACCTTTGAAGATAAGAGAAAGTTCAGAGAGCAGGATCTTATCACAGACACTTATAAAAAAAGAAAAGATTGAAAAGATGTTTACAAAATCACAGTAACACGCATCAAATAAAAATCTAAAACAAAACAAACAACCAAGAACTTTCAAGTAGTTTAAGACTTAACACCGGAAGACGGATGTTGATTTTTCTGTTCAATGTAATTATGTTGTACGGTCTATTCAGCTGTGATACCTGAGACTTTGTATTAGAAATATAAACAACTCATAGTACTCCATTATTATAGAATATATCACATGAATCATGTAATAACAATGAATAACATTCACTCTAACAACCGACTCGGAACCGGGTCCGTTAAGGTCACACCCTGTTCCGGGTCAAAAATGACTTGGAATTTGGTCATGAAGACCCGGAATAGGGTACGTCACCCTGACCCTATTCATGACTCTGAACGGGGTCATACTTATCTGACCCCATTTCTTGTCATTTGTGATCCGGAACGAGGTGTGACCACAACGGACCCTTTCCGGATCAGTTCTGACCCGGATGTTTTAAGAGTGTTTATCCTCTGATATTTGTGGTATCGAAGGAGCTCGTAGTGTTACCTTGTGTTCACTTCTGGCGAACACTGACTTTATTCACATTTAATTGGGGAGATATTAGAAACCCCATTTCATCCATTGATCTTCTATTGAGACCACTTGTATTTCCTTTGCGTGCACTGCTTGGCATAGCATAATTATAATGATTCTGTTTTGAAGCACAAAATAATTATGAAGAGTTTGTTCGCAAAAAAACCGATATGTCCATATTTGCCAAATGGAGATATTTGCGATTAAAGGTCAAGAAAAATAAAGAGAATAATAAGAAATTTTTTGCTTCTTTCGACCATAACTTTAAAAATCTACCTTTATATGTAGTGACCAATATCATTTAATAGGTATTATTTTGTACTTTATGACAGAGACCGTATATAGGGCCTACTTCAAAATTTTCAAAAATGGACTTATCGGTTTTTGCGAACAAACTCTTCATATTCAAGCACAGCTCCTCTTGTGACATGCAAAGATATGAAAATGTTAATGGAAAAACATGAGATGTATTATAGGCCTATGTATGTATGTATATATATATATATATATATATATATATATATATATAATAGGCAAAGAAGTCACCTCCTCGACAGCTTTTTGGCTTCTCCTGAATAATTTTGCATATGTGAGATATGTGAAAGGAAGGAGAAATCGGTGCGTAGCTTTGACATCATTATTCCTCTTAATGTTCCTATATGATGTCAATTAATGATGTCAAAGCTACGCACCGATTTCTCCTTCCTCTCTCATGTATCACATATATGTAAAATTATTCAGGAGAAGCCAAAAAGCTGTTGTAGCGGTGATTTCTTTCGCAAAACATTATCCCAATTCACCGCTACGTGAATCTCATTAGAAGATCCACCTGAGGCACGCGGCTGGTTGTTATTCATAACTCTCTGCCCCAAAAGGGAACATGCGCATAAAGAGTTGAAAGGTTGGCCTGAACCGCTATGACGTCTCCGCGGTTAAGGCGTTGTACTTCATCAGAAAGAAGAGCTAAAGAACATGAATTTCTAAAGTTTCATACGTCTTCATCTAAGAGTGCATCGGTTTATCTCTGATGCAATGTCGATAAGATGATGGTGGAAACTATTTTTATTTTAATTCTGGGCGTGGATTCTTTATATAAGAACATATTCATTAAGTGTCACTTCTTACGCATCAGTATGAGGTAATTCCAAGAGATTTATTTAATACGTATGTTGGCTATAATGTTCGCTACTGATGAATGAAATGATAATCCGATGACTAAGATGCAAAAAAAAAAAGAAGAAGAAGAAACCGTTGTCAGTGAATTATTGTCATGCACATACAAAGCACTAATCAGAAATATCGTCGAGTTATAATTATGAACATGCAAAGACCGAAATTAAATTTTGTATTAATAAAAATAGCTTTGTGGTAAAAAAAGAAGAAGACATGAATAAATGTTTCTCCCAGCAAATGATTTAATCAGATGTCTTTGGTGTCCGTGTGGTTGATTTCAGTGTACAGTCCTATTTTTCAGAGCATAAAACAATTTGTGTTAAATTGTGAGTCGTCTGACACAGTGTGCGTGACGATATAGGCTCTCCTTGGTTGCGTGCAGTGTGTGTATTCCTAACTTTACTGACTACAATACCCCTCTGTAGGAACATCCTGTTCTCCAAGGTCACTGGTATACATGAAAGGCTGCACCCTTCTGTTTACTTTGCATTTTTTGTGTGTCTTGACATCATTTTTTTTTCTCGTACGATAACTGTTTACCCTTTGCGTAAGTATCCGTAGTGATCGAAATTGTCTATACCAGAAGTGTACTAAATCTATTGAGGGGAAATAAGATGTGAATAGTCTGGGTGTTATGCCAGATTTTGGGTCTAACCTTGTTTTATCACCCAATGTATTTTGAGGGTGTTGAATCCGAATCTAATTTGACATATAAGGTGGCCACCAAAAATCCCAGCCAAATGGGGGAAAAACCCGAAAATTCTAAACCTAACGCTGCTGACGAACGAACACATATCGTAATTACGCAGAAAACTTTTGAAAACTTTTTGATATCTACTTTGTATGGTCATGGATGCAGCCATTTCTAATGACGTAATAAAAATATGCGACAAGATTCATAAGAATACCAAACAAGTTTCAACACCAAATACCAGTAGCCTACAATATTTACTCTATTGATAGCCAAAATGGATTAACTTCACATCTTTGGAACCATAGTATTGGCGACAACAAAACATTATTTTATATCTTTTTGGCATATTGAAATTTTCAGTAGTATCTTTTTTGCTTATATATTATAAGCTTTATGATGTCAATATCATATTTTTTTAGTACATGTAAAAATTCCACACGAGACATATTGTAATATCTCCGTATATATTTCCATTGTGGCGGTCATTTCATTGCCTTTAAATTTTTGCTGATTTGAAAAAAAAAAAATCGCTCACCTGAATTACTTAAAAAATACGAATATTGCTTTTCACCCTGGGTTCAATCCCCCGCTTCACTTAAGAGCACAATATTTTATCATAAACGAGAAAATATTAAGGAATTTACGTTTATACAGGAAATTTAACAATATCAAAACCTTCAAAATCTGCAGCACCCTGAAAATGAGGTATAGAGTATAAGACCATCATTCTATTTTGAACTTTTCACTATAAAGAAAGAAATATAATATTGAATTTCGTTTTTTGAAACCTATTTTAGCGGTCATCTCAAACATCTCAACACCCTAGAGAATGCTTAAGTTGCATTAACGAGATTGGGATTCAGTACCCTCGAAATAAGGTAAAACCACTTTTACACAATTTATAAGAGATTACATGTGAATTTTCCGCTTTTGGCGGTCATTCGGCAACCATCTTAAGTAAATCAAAACCCTAAAGGATCCAGGAATAATATTATCGTATCCTGCAGATTCGAATTCAGCACCCTCGAAATTTATTAAACTAGAAATGTCGCTATGGCGACTGGTATGCCTCCGCCATTATGCATGGTTCTCCGAATAGGTCTATAGCACAATGTCTTGACAATGTGTGATCACAGTTTCAAAAAACTGGCAAAATATTAAAATGACAAGTTTGTCACAAATGTATTGAATGTTCACTTTCTTTGAACTAGGTTTATTTGGATGAATGGCTATACTGTCTAAGAATGCAGGTATTTGGGGATTTGAGGATTTGTACCCAACTTTTGACACTCTTATAAGCTTAAAGAGAAAGTGAAATTTAGCACTTTCACTTGACCTATGACCTGTTGGCAAGAAACTTCCAAGAGAAACTGTATTGGATAATACATGCATACACTAAGTTTCAAAAAAAAAATCCTGCAGTCATTGCATAGATAAGAGAGATATAATGACATTTTGATGATTTGACTTTGACCTTTGACCATGACCCCTAGATTCCCTACATGATCACTGCCAGTCAGTACATGCATATATACTAAGTTCTATGAAGATACCTTGAAATATTTGTGAGCTGGAGAAAAAAAGTAAAATTTTAACATTTTCACTTGACCTTTGACCCTTAACATTTGACTTCATGACCCGAAGCTCTCTCTGGGGAATCTTTATTTGGTAGTTCATGTATACACCAAGTTTCAAGAAAATACCTCCAGGCATTGCATAGATATAGGGGAAATAGCGAGATTTTGAGCATTTGACCTTGACCTTTGAATCTTTGACCTTGAGCATCTCCGCCCAAAAGTTGATAGGCACAACTTCGCCCACTCATGCACACACATGCCAAGTTTCATTAGGATACCTCTAACAGTTTCTTAGATACGCTGTCCACAAAATTGATTACGGACGGAAAATTCGGATTCAGCACCCTCAAAATAGGATGAAACCTTTTTTTTTTTTTTCTCAATTTTTCACCATTTAGAAGGAAATCTATGGGAATTTCTGATTTTGGCGGCCATTTTGGCGGCCATCTCGAACATCTCAAAACCTTCAAGGATACAAGAGTTGTTGCATCATCCAGATTCGGATTCAGCACCCTCGAAATAATGTAAAGCCATCCAAAAAAAAAAAAAAAAAATGGGTGGATGGTAAAACAAGGTTCAGCCTTTGGCACCAAGACTAGAAAGAGTCAATTGAAAGAAAATAATTTATCTCCTCCCACACGAGGGAACTTTTTGTTTTTGGAACTGAACTGACAGAACTGGTGCACACTTCTGATGAAATATTCGGAAATTTGTCAAAATAAAGTATATAGACTATAGGATAGGAGACTTTCCATTTTAAGAATTGAAACTCAACAATGTGGTGTACACTATGGGTGAAATATTTAGTTTTCTGTCAAAAAAAAGCAAGATTTTTTTTTTTCGTGCACGTGATGGATGAACAGTCGCCCGACAAACGGCGAACCGGGGCCTGGCAATATCATTGTACATTGTATGATATAGTATCTGTGTACTATAATAGGTCATGTTCATTGCAGAGCGCGGAGATTTTGTGAACCAATTTTTAAAGCCCACATGAGAAAAAAAAAACTAGATAGGGCCTATCTATCATCGACTTATTGTCTACTAAAGATCTATAACATACCAAATCTCTTTGCTATTTGGATCAAGCCCTGAATGATAAAAATTATCCCTTGGCCTGGCATCCCCATAGTTGTGACCCATCTTTGGCATCAAATTCTCATTATTTTGGTACTGTATTGGTTCTTCCTAAAGTGTCCTGGTACAAATCGTACGCTATAGATCAGCGACAGCAGCTCCGGTACCGGTACGTTCTTTATTGTCACTTTGTTGACCCACTACCTGAATTGAAATTTTCGCATTCAACGTCTTTTTGTCTAGTCTAGTCAAGTCTAGATTCTCGTACGTTAGAGACTCCTGAATTATAAAACGAAATCAACAAAAGTCCGTATTCCATAATAAACGCATTTGCTAGGTAGGCGGCTGACAGAGCTAGAGCTTGCGATTTGCCGAAAATGACATCACACAATGAATTGGTGTCTTTTCAACGATCATTCCATGCAGATTTTGAGAGGGGGTCATAGAAGTTTTTATCTGGTAATTTCTGCACTGCGTATTTTGTTTTTGTTTCATTTGGGGATAGCGCGAAAATAATCATTACATATTCTTTGAATTGGTATAAAGACGTAGACCATGTTTATAGTAAATGAATATCATCTTAGGAGCTGGAATGTGTCTTTGATACGTTATCTTGCTGGAAACGTGTTCAAAAATACGTTATTATGTCATGTCCTTTGCCCAGATTTATTATGAAATCTATCCAACGCATATCATGTGTAAGCATTATGGTCCTAGATTTTTCCCCATTTTTTCCAAGCTTTTTAGCCCTCAGTGGACTATATTATTGTCTCAATATCAACATAATACAACTCATTATCTTCAGCCATAATCTCATATTTCTAATTATTATTTGCACGAACAAACGTAGGAGTGACTGCCACACTTTAAATTAAATTTGTTAAGAGTACCAGACACAAAATATATACATCTCTCATCTGCATAACATTCTTTTTTTTTTTCATGAAGTTAAACCTAGCAACCTTGTTCTGTAACTTTCGAAAAAAAAAAAGTCTATTGTTTCTTTATCAGTATCACAACACGGTTAGAAACGTCGTTTCTCTTTTCTTTATAACCCATGATAATAATTTCCAAACTTAGCTTTATCTGTGCTTTAGACCCTTCATTTATCCACTTTATGTTTCATTCCAAATTGACTTAGAAGTCTCACATTCATAAAAGTGTACAATATCTTATAACTCTGCTACTCTTCTTTTTAAAACGAGCATCATTCTCTTACTACTGAGTTTTTGTTTTTTGTTTCTTATCTTTGAAGAGTTTGTTCGCAAAAACCGATAAGTCCATGCATTTTGAAGATTTTGAAGTACGGTCTCTGTCATAAAGTACAGAATATACCTTTCAAATGATATATTGGTCACTACATATAAAGGCACATTTTTGAAGTTATGGTCAAAAGAAGCAAACATTTTCTTATTATTCTCTTTATTTTTCTTGACCTTTAATAGCCAATTTCTCCATTTGGCAAATATAGACTTATCGGTTTTTACGAACAAACTCTTCTTATGCAGTTGCTTATTAAGAAAAAACCCTAAAAATAATATTTACGATTTTATACTGAATATCTCAATATAGAATTTGCAGGGAGTTATCAAAAGTTTCTGTATTACACGACGGAAAGAACAATGACTGTTATGAAATCTAATCATTTGAGGGAAAATCCGTCATGATACCAAAATCGTACGCTTTATTCTTACTTTGTGGAAAGTGTCAGACGTGACTTATTGGTTCATGTTTCGTTTAAGCCTCAAAGCCCCTTTCACAATTGGTCTCCAATCGTTAGTCACTAAATGGTGGCAAGATATGCTGCAACAACCTCCCCCTAAAAAAAAAAAAAAAAAAAAAGGTCATCTTTACTGGTCATCGTTCCCCATTTCACGGGGAAAAGAGCATCTTTCATGGGCTCAAATAATCCTAAAATAGAGTTCTGAATATAGGGTTAGTTTCAAATGCCCGAAAAATCCCGAAATGGGGTAGTTGGGCTTTTTGAACAATCTCCCGACTTTGCTGCAAATCATGCTGGGCCTGCCTTTGTTTTGTTATGTTTTGTTCGACTGATCCCTTGTTTCGACTGATTACTTAATTGGTGTCTTGCGAACCAGAGGTGGTCATAAGTTGATGCGAGATCGATATCACCGACAAGCGCGCCGGAACACTTTTGTCTGTTTGTTTTTTTTTTATTTTTTTTTTAATTTTAATTTTTATCTTTTATTTATTTATTTATTTATTTTTTTTTTTTTGGGGGGGGGGGGGGGGTATATAAAGAGTATAAAAGTCGCGTTTACAGAACATTTTAAATCAAATTTGTAGGGAATTAAACGTATAGACCAGGAGCTGGCTGCTGGTCAATTTACCCCATCAAGCCCAAAAGGTTTGACCCCTCAAAGTCACTGGGACCACCCCCCTCATTACAAAACTGGGCGTCAGCCTGATACCTGAGGGCGGGGTCGTCCCCCAGGGACCCCCCCCCCCCCCCAAAACGCCCCCGGCGGGTGTAATTTACCCCATGGAGCCCATGGACCAAACCTGGTCTAAAAGAATGGCCTAGGGGTGTACATAATAAAAATATAAAAACTGACAAAATATCTGGTCGGGAAAGGGGTTGCCAGACCGTCCCCCCCCCCCCTGGGCCCCCCCCCCCCCCCCCTGGCGGGTGTAATTTACCCCATGCAGCCCATGCACCAAACTTGGACCAATGAAAGTACTATGGGTGTACATAATAAAAACATAAAAACTGACACAATTATCTGGTCGGGAAAGGGGTTGCCAGATTCCCTCACACCCCCCCCCCCCCACCGCCCATAACACTCCTTCGTGGGTGTAATTTAACCAACAGCACCCATGGATCGAATTAGGCCGAGGAAAGTAGGCCCCACTATGGGTATGCAAAAAAGAAAAATAAAAGCTGACAAAATATCTCACTTAGAAAGAGTTATCAAACATATCCCCTACCTTTGCTACTCCCCCCCCCCCCCCCCTTCTGAGTTTTGGAGAGGTATGAATGAGCATGTCATAAGAAGTAATAAATGGAACTTCTTGAAGTAAGATGGAGTTATAACAACAAAAGCATTGTGTGTGTGCATATATTTATATATCCACATGCCCCACCCCACTCCCTCCCCCAAAAGAATGGAGTTATCGATATCTACACTAGAAACATACTCAGAGAGTGCAGACCTTTGCCAAGCAGCTCATTTCCACAAATCCACACATGCTAAAAACTGCCAAATTTCCCATATAAAAGCATTTTGCTTTTAAATGCCATCAACTTCCAGCTGTGTGGTAGCACCTTAAACCTTGAGCACATGCTTTTACCTTCAGTGCATGTATGCAAACCTCAAATTCATGCAGCTTGAACTCCCAATTTCATTGATCTCATCTGCCATAAGATAAAAATCATCAAAATTTCATAAAAATTCCCAGATCACTAACAAAATTTATATTAATCATCTGTTCTTAAAATGTAGTTGTGTTATTATCATCTTTTCATACAGGTTTCATTCAATGTAATGTGTTCTCAACCTTTCAAGTTGTTTTGCATACAAACAAAAATGCAGACAATACTACTACTTGTATATAAGTAACATAAACTCTTCAAGAGGTAGAAATAATTACAACTGTATCCAACATCCTACAGTTCAACTGTGTTACCATGCATGTGGAGCAAGCTCATGTACAAGAAACTGTATTGATACAAAATTGTACATGCAGTGCATGCATAGGCCATAGTGTGGTTAATTGCATGCATATATTTACATTTTATTCGTTGCATGCAATTAATCTCTACATTTCGAAGATCTGCAACACGTGTATCATTAGTCTGCAAACAATGAAAAAGCGGTGCTTTCCTGACCTTGGTAAGTGAACTGGGCTTTCCTATTGTAGGTACTAAAATACTGGTAGGCCCCTATGACAGTAGTACATGTATTTCATCACTGGATGACAATTAGTGTCAGTAACAGAGCAAGCAAAGAAAGGTCAAGAGTCTAGATCTTGGACTAGATCTAGGTCTCAAATATGCTATGATATGGCTAGATATCTAAACCTATTTCCTATACACGCTATAGCTTGCAGAGTACCTGGTACTATTTGGCGAAACCAAATGAACTGGAACAGGGGATGGATTGTCAGCGAGACGTAGTGTATTATGAGTCATAACTGAAAAACCAATAAATAGAACATCAATGTTCTCAGCCTATATAGGTTTAAGTGTCAAAGGTGTGCATTGCTTTAAATTTGCATAGAACACTTAAACCCTGAATTTGTTAAAGTCACTGCACTTCCTATCATTCATAGAGTCAAAAAGGCAGAATTATACTACATTTCAATTTCTCTATCTAGGACATCTTTGACTTTAGGATTGGAAATAGCCTTATAAATATGTATCATAAGTGTTGAAGATGCAGATGTTCCAATGAATGAATACTTGGAAAATTGGGTATGAAGATTAGGCAAATAATCTGAAACTCTCTTTAAATATAGCAAAAGAAATAACAAACAGCCTGATTAAAGTTGCAAAAATTGGGATACTGATGTCTTAACAAGCTACAGTACATGCAGCATGTCTACCATGCCAGAAACATGGACAGAGAGCCTTAAGATTGAAGAGCTGTGACAAAATGAAGCCTCAAATTGCTTAAATTGCAGATTAAAACCATTGGTAGTAAGATACTATTTTAAATACCTGTTTACTACTTTATAGATATGCAGATGATATGTCCAAAACTATGAGATGACATGCACTACTGAGTGTAACAATGGATGCATATCATATCTGAAACCATTCCTCCTTGTAAATATAATGCAGCTTATTCCAACTGGAATTTACTACAGTCACATAAAGGTAATGTGAGCCTGAATGTTGTGATCCTAGCACTACCTCATACAAAATAAGGAAATGGTGTTTTTTGTCAGCTAAAAACATGACAGGTTATTATGAGGTTTTAAAAAGAATCTGTGTGAAGGACTGATAGTTGTTATTTGCATGTTATTAAAGGCATGTTGATGAAAAGATAAACTTTGATTTGGTGTACAACTGGCCTTAAGTATTTGTGTGGTTGGTGTGAAACCGCAGTGTACTCTCAACAAAGGCTTTCTTTAAGCATTTTTTTTTAATAGCTACTTGTTTCCTATAAGGTGAATACATTATATAAGTACTCAGTAGGCTGTATAATATACAGAGTAAAACATGATGCAAATGTTTAACTTCACACACATAGCTTTCAAAATCTGTTAAGTGTTCCTGCCTGGAGGTCCACTGAGAGTATCCCTGTACAGTATAACGTTCAAAAGGTATGAACATCTTACAGACCTACACTGTATTTGGTTTTGGTGTTGTTCTTTTATTTTCATATGTACTTCTGCCACAACTGTGAAGCTTCAATGTGCCTAATATCAGATAATTTATGCACTGACGTATAGCAATGCATCTGAGTCATTCAATACCCCATTTAATCACTTTTTCTTCACATGTTGGACACTCTGCATTTATGATTGATGTACAAGCTACAGTGTTATAATCTGAAATAGTCTTAAAGTCCTACCAATGCAAGTGACCATGGTTGTGAGACATTTTATTTACCACTATGTACATACAGTATAAGAATACATTTATGTTCATGGTCATGTGTAAGCAGTATGCATGCATGTGTGTGTGTGTGTGTGTGTGTGTGTGTGTGTGTGCGCGTGCACATGCCTACTGTTACAGCATATATACACACCACAATATTCAAAATTATATACAAAATTGATCAAAACAGGCATATAACTACTACATCTAATATACAGGTTGTGCTAATTATGGATGATAGGCCACACAACATGAATGGATAGATTGTATCAATACTTAACCCTTTCTGTATGGATTTAAAAAATATGTATCACCATACAACGTACCTCTTCCTTCGGAATGACTTGGTACATTACAGTACACATGTGGGTGCATATTGCTTTGTGTGTAAATGTGTGTGTTTTTGGGGGGGGGGGGGGATATAGGGGGAGTGGTTGTCCCAGGGGCAGTTTAACCCCTTTCCTGCCCAGATGCAATGTCAGCTTTTCTAATGTTATTATGTACATGTAGACTTCTACCTCTCTGCACACTACACTGAGAAATCTCAACCCATGAGGGGTGTTTATGTGTGTAGGGGGCCTCAGGGGGGCCCGATGGGGCAGTCTGGCAACCCCTTTCCCGACCAGATATTGTGTCAGTTTTTATGGTTTTATTATGTACACCCATAGTACTTTCATTGGACCAAGTTTGGTGCATGGGCTGCATGGGGTAAATTACACCCGCCAGGGGGGGGGGGGGGGGGGGGGGGGCAGGGGGGGGGGGACGGTCTGGCGACCCCTTTCCCGACCAGATATTTTGTCAGTTTTTATATTTTTATTATGTACACACCTAGGCCATTCTTTTAGACCAGGTTTGGTCCATGGGCTCCATGGGGTAAATTACACCCGCCGGGGGGTGTTTTTTTTTTTTGGGGGGGGGGGTCCCTGGGGGACGACCCCGCCCTCAGGTATCAGGCTGACGCCCAGTTTTGTAATGAGGGGGGTAGCCCCAGTAACTTTGAGGGGTCAAACCTTTTGGGCTTGATGGGGTAAATTGACCAGCAGCCAGCTCCTGGTCTAGTAGTAAAAAATCACTGCGAAGGACTATGATCATAACTTATGAAAACTGTTCATTTTACTATATGTACGGGCAGAGCGAGCGAGCCACTTTCGCTTTGCCATTCGTCTGAAATGTATCCATTAAAAGCTTAAACGCGATCACATTGTTTGAGCAATAAATATTATTCTTATATTGCTAAAAAGCATAGAATAAAGGAAAAATGTAAGGTTTACTAAAGGTATGTGTCAGGGGCACACTCGAGGACGCGAGGCTACCATCTATACACTAAATGTATTCAAAAGTAAATATTGGTGTATAGATATTATAATGCATATCAATAATGTATCATGATTTCGCATTTTCAGTAATGAAATTGACGACTTTTAGACAAGAAAAGTGCCTTTATTAGTCATTGTAGTCTTTAAATAAGGGGGGGGGGGGCAAAAACTCGTTCCCCCCCCCCCCTCTTTCGGCGCCCTTGGTCACCGGACGATTTTAGGTAAAAAATTAGAAAAAAAAATGGAGATATTTTCCTCGCAAAGTCCCGGCAGTCGCCGAGGGATGTCCCATCGGCAACTGGACGATCTCCAACCGGTCGGCGACAGACGGGTGATCGATTGGTCATCTACCGATGTCCCATAGGCTAACCGGCGGCGGCCCGCCGGTCTTCGCCCGAAATTCCTCACGACCTACCTTGGTATATTATAACTGTGTGTCTTGGCAATCAACAACAAGGCTTTTGCTTTCCATCCGACAGCCTCGGGCAATGAGGTCTACGATGCTCCTAATTCTACCTCAACGACCACGACAGCGATGCTCATACAAGCCCATAACATTATACTCTTGTGAGGACATGAAAACATGAAATTCTGTACGCTAATTAAGCAAAAAAACTTCCTTATACCTTATTCTTCTCAAAATAGAATTCATTTTTTGCCATAAAGATTCATTTGTAATTGTGTGAATTACATATACCTAGGAGTACAGTTTATATTGTGTGTTGTGTTATTACATTTATTTTTCTCTGATATCTTGAATATCATTTGCCAAATATTTTTTTGTGACTGTGAAAAGGTGAGAGATATTGTAAAGCGCAGAGTGATGATTTATTTTGTTATATGCGTTAAAGAATCTTGATCAAGTATAAAAATTAATCAATCATTTACGATAAAACCCGAAGCAGAATATTTACGAATTGAATTACGAAATACAATCCTCAGCTATGCGAAACCTTAGTTAACTAGAAATCAGGAATTAAACTAAAAGGGAGAAAGCCCAAGATGAAAAAACAAACAAACAAACAACAACAAAAACCAAATCTATAATTCAAAATGTTTCAAAATATCTTTGGCTTCTTCTATAATTTTGATATTTTTCTGTCCTATAAATATTTGATTTAATATTTTATTTCTCCCATCTCCTTTTATTCATTTCGTCTTCAATCAGAATGCCAAAAATAAACAGTAAATATAACTATATAACCATATATTACTATATATGTCTACCCAATGACCCCAACTTTTAACTTTCACATCTCTCGCCCAAAGTGATAATGCCTGTCTTCTACTAATGTCCACCATGTTACTAGCCGAGTCCTCTTCTACATGGGGTTCCTGCTGAGAATTTGAGATAGAAGCTGCTGAAATTTGGTGGGGTTTTCTTGCCTCTATCCCTCCCCCTGCCTCTTCAAGATTTTCCTGGTTCCTCTTCCCCATCCAGACCCTTTGTTTTCTTCTGTTCTTTTGTCCTTTTTATCTTTATTATGTTTGTTCCCTACATCTCTCGAAGGCGATCGCTCGATTAGGTCGGTGCGTAGGCTGTTACCGATCGAGCATCAAGCGTATTTTTAGGCAGCGAGTGAAAACTGGTCGGTCACCGTTTAAATTTTAAACTCCGCGTTAGAACTTCAGCGGTGACCGACCGATGCCTTAAAAACCAGTGGTGCCTGGTCACTTACCGGTCCGTCACCAGTCAGAGTCCGACCAAAATCGGCTAAAACTCGCCGGCCGGTCTCCCAGCAATCTGTTGTTTGTTTGTTTGTTTGTTTGTTTGTTTGTTTGTTTGTTTGTTTGTTGGGGGAGGGATTGTGACCGTAGCCTAAAGTCTTGATATGCCATGCCCTGAATAGGTATAATGGATATCCTTTGCTTTGTTATCCTGTTGTATTGTTCGCGCGGTTGACATTAAGGAAGGGATATAATCACCGTTCGATTGCGAAATGAGGGAATTTCCCTCGAGTACGTTTCTTTTGCGAGGTTGTTTTGTTAAATAACACTTCATTTAGAGACTTCTTTGTTGTGATACATCCAAATGAAGTGAATGTATGGATGTAAAGAGATTGATTGCAAGACGCAAAAAACAATGTGATCGTAGATGTTGCTACAAAAATAATGCTAGCATTCTATTTCCGCTGAAGTGGGGATCTTAATGCATAATTATTAATCATATCAAGCAAAATTAATCATATCTTCACTTTTTGTATGTGTGTTTTAAGTAACTTGTGTAAAAAAAATGAATGCCACTATTCTTCCTCCTCAAAATGAAATATATCCATCTTCTTGCCAATCAGGGCAGTTGCAGGGTAGGCCCTACTCGAGAAAAGAGCGAGTACATAAATGGGTGTGCGCAAAGTACCGTTATACTTCGCAATGCGTATGTAAACCCTGTCTGGTTGCTCCAACGCTTACAGTCCCCTCCCTCCCCTTCTGTCTGTCTGTCTGTCTATCTGTCTGTCTCTGTTTCTGTCTTGCTCTCTCTGTATCCGCAAGCCTGTGTATGCAAAGAAATACCTCGGATTTATGCATCAAAGTCGTAACTGGTCATAGCACATTTCAACCACAAGAACATCACAGAATTAATCCAGTGACAGCTTACCTTGTGTGTGCCATTCTTGACTGGAAAAAAAAATGAAATCTAAGATTAGTAAAATGTACTTAGTAGTTTATTTACTATTCATTAGCACTATGATTAGTGTGGAGGAAAGCGTAATAAGATGTTCTAAGGAGATTGAAAAGAGAACAGAATAAACATGTTTTTTTTTTATAGAAAGATGTATTCTAAGCAGATTTGGATATTGAACCCTTTAGAAATTTGACGTCTTCTCTCGTTAGCCATGGTATTTATTTTTGAAAAGAAATCATACATTTCCAAATATACCATACTGAAATGCAAAAAAAAAACAAAAAAACCAAAACAAACAAACTAAAAATATATTTGGAATTGGTCATATGATTACAACTAAAATTCAAGTTATTTTCTGATGTCTTCTCTCGTCACCATAGTAATGGATTATTATTATTATTTTTTTTTTGATATACGCGTATTTTCAATTAATTAGGGCTTAGTATAGTGGAATGTTATTAGAATAAAAGTAACTAACTTTATATAATATAGATATATGGTTATTCCTTAAAATGCAATCGAAATCTTAGTCGTTCCAGATCATGGGAATGTAAGGAAATGTCCGTTGTCATGGTAACACTCGAATTTCCGGAAACTTGTGTAGAGACCCGTATTTACAAAGAAGGTGATCCGAGAGGATACTCGGATCACCTAATGAAATATTTTGAAGCATAAAAGAAGTGTTTAAGAATCACTATTTAAGGTTCAATCTTCATTTGCCATCAACAGCTTGGTCTTTCAAAGTCACATTTCATCTAAAACAATGTGGTTGCTTGAACGACTTTTCATAAAATAATATTCTTAACCATGGTAAAGAGAGATTACGTCAAATTTCTAGAAGGCTTAGTATCCAATTCTGCTTAAAATACAACAGTCAGTGTGTGTGTGCCGAAATTGGTACTTTAAGACAGATTTAAACAAATTTGGCACTATGCCTTTGAAAAATTTAGCTCCCCCTTCTTCTTGAAGACGTTTTTGTTTTTATCTGAGGAGAGGTGCGAATAACGTTATCCACGTTTAATCAGCTTATGAGGCGAGTAAATCTTATTTTGGAGGTTGGCAAAGGGACACACGAACTTGATGGCATGGGGCACATGATTGAGTATTTTCTTCCAGCCCACAATCTGTGTGGCATGCCTCCAGTACGTTGTTACCATATAGTGATCAATGCATGTGACCGGTGATTATTGTATTTTGTATGCTTGGGACCTCCCCGGAATACAAATTTTGGATAAATGGAAGTTGGCGTAAAGTGCAACCAAACTTATTTGCCCCTCTCTGTCAAATTTCGAGTAGTAGTAAATTACTTCGACTTTTTAACAAGAGTGAATACGTAGTGGAAGAATCGAGACATTTATGTTGCTTCCAAGGTACTAAGGAAGCACTGGTTTATAAGTGACATTCGGCTCATCCGCCGTCGAGGCATGCGAGATTGCCTGTAATAAGAGTTTCCACAAAACCGAGAGCGACTGCACAGAAGTCACGTGTATTTTTGCCCACAAAACTCTTTGTGCATGCTTCCTGGGGCATGCTTAAAGAAGGTGAGACGAAAAGCTCCCTGCTTACAGTATCTGTGCACTTTTCGTTCACCTTCATTGCTGAGCGGTGCCCACAGAGATAATAAGTTATATTTCAGTCAACATTATGGCGGAGAGCGGGAATCACCTCGTACATGAATGGAAGGCCATACATCTACTGTTTATGGTCTCAATTTCTTGCTGTAAGTATACTATGGCACTGCTGTCATACTTTTCTTCCTTAATAGGCCTTAAAAGAAGAAATTGTAGGTTTTATTATTTTTTTTTATTCATGATTTTTTTTCTCAATTACTTTTATTCGTGGACATTGACGATGTATCTTTATATACCATGATGAGCATTTCGTATTATAACAATAAGAAAAGGAAAATCAATACATGAAAACAAGATCTCTTGTGTAGCCACAACCATCTCAAAATATTGATATGCTCCGCAAGGTGATGTACGAATGATGGATATAACATCTTAGAGAAAAATAGTACAATGAGATCTTACAAAGGTGGATCCACACATACCGTCATGGGGAAAGTCGGATGAGTAATGTGGAACGTGTTTATGTTTGTTTGGGACAAGGGTATACGATTAATATTGATTTGGAGTGTCCGTCTTAGGGGTTATTTTTCTCGAGTTTGTCGCTTACAATTGGCTGGGTTTTTGTTCTGTTTTTTTTTCGAGCCTTTGGCAATACCCGCTTTCTGGTACGAAGTAAGAACCACCAACTAACCTTTTAGCCACATGTTGTCCAAAACTGTGATGGTACACAAATTTTTTTAATTGTCATTTGATATGACAACATTAGATATTTGTCTTATACTGTATATTGCAATAATCAGAAGAAAAAAAATGGTAGCAGTCTGGAAATCATAACCACGCTACATTTACATGCCGATTAAAGAAACATAATAACTTTTTTTTTTTTTTTTTTTTTTACCAATGAAGTTCAATGAACTGATATAGTTTTGGTGTTCCTATAGTATGCGCATTAGCTTATGCTGTTATTTACGGAAGTTTGTTTTTCAAAACATCGATGTTAGGAACACACTAAATTCGTGTATTTGGGGATTTATTCATCTGAATATTTCTTGTACGAAATCGAAGATTCGTTATTTCGAAGATTTGTCCCCCGAAAATAAAGCATTACTCGATAAGAACAACAAATTGCTTCTCCTCTGCATATGAAATATGAACGTTCGTTAGTCGGAAATTACCAATGAGAATGGGTCCATGTTTAAAATTTCTCGCCAAAAGCATGTCAGCCATTCCAGATAAGGGTCTACTCCAAACTAAACCAGGATTTGGATGCTATATTTTCATGAATAGTGATATTGAAGTGGTTCAAATCTTAATAATCAGTTGAATCCAGGCTTTTCATGAAAAGATACCTAGCCAAAGCTGTATAAAGATGTTTTATGGTAAAACATGTAGTCTAAGTGTAGGCCTTGTAAAAGAAAAAAGGAAATGAGATTATGACCATTTCCTATTTCAACTGAAAAGTTACCATGTTCATTTAATAAAACAACAGTTATGGGCATTCTGTAAGCAATTTAAATAATAAATCTCAAATTGACAAGCTGTATCAAACGTGTTAGGCGAGTCACGCAGGAAAAAAAAATGGAATTTTAATTGAGATAACAAAACTTACTAATTAGTCAGTAAATCCTGTTGGCCTATATTGGTAAATGAAGGAATATTGGTATTTACTCCCCAGTTCTTCTGGAAATAATTATTTCGAAGTTTCACGGGAATCACATTTTCCTGTGTCATGCGAGTCGTTCCAGCAGTGCGTCACATTGCATCCACATTATGCAAACTTGGTATGACTTTCATAATATTTCCTGTTCGTGGCATGGGACGTAATTTTATGATGTAATGCTATTAGCATATTTTATCTTGATTCTTTATTCGAATTTCGCTAAATTTCATATCACAAAATTAATTTTCACAGGAACAAAAAGAAAACATGCAAAGACAAACTGCATTATACACAACATTGTGCAAAATAATGTCAATCTTGCACTATTTTAAGACATATGCAGTGACACAAACATTGTGCAAAATAATGTCAAACTTACATTGTAACTCTCTTTAACCAAAGAAACGAAATCCGTTTTTTTTTAACTCACATAGTATACACTGTAATTATTTCCTCGCAAATTTCCGTAAAACGGGGACATGACAAATAGTTTGCTAAAAACAAACGGGGTATGTTCCATTGCTTCTCAAAAGAAAAAAGAAATTAAGGCCATTTGCGAGAAACACACACGCACATGGACACACACACACACACACACAAACGCCAACATGCACCACCCCCCCCCTCTCACCCGCCCCTATGCCTTCAGCCCTCAGGTTTCAGGTTTGATTCACACTTGATTAACTGTGACTGACGTGTAAATTGCCATTTTTTTTTCTCATACAATAAAATACATCCTAATCATAATGTGGAAGTGATGTGGAGGTGGTAGAAGCAATAGAGAGAAAAAACGACAACGATGTGACAATAACTCGCAGATACGGCAAAACCAAGATAGAAAAGGAAATCACATGTCATCCTCGGCATGCATCATAATATTCCCACTTTTACAAATGCATGTCTATCTTATCATGCTTAGTTTTTTCTTGTTCTTTACACATCCTAAAATACTTCATAACATTATTAAACTTTGGTACCTCCCCTTCTTATCTCGCTAAATATAAAATGAATTTAATCATCAATATAATTGTATTCCATCCTTTGATTTTAAACGAGTTTCTGGATATACCTGTATAAGCATTTCCCAATTCATATTTCCCAGTTCTTCTAAATTCAATTTCTGAATAATAATTTGCCACAATCCTGAACTTTAATACACTCCCAAAATAAATGTATGTCTCGGTGCTTTTACTGCAGAATGAACAAAGATCATCCGAAACAAACACAAATCTCACAGATTAACGTTTATGTAAGGTGTACCATAAAGAAGTTTAAAGTGAAATTCCCTTAGCTTTTGGATAAGAGTTGTGACTCTGGGTCGGAGAAAAATATCTTGGGTGTCTTTTGATGAGAAGGCGAAATTACTCTGTCGATCTCGTATTTCAAATGTATAAAACTGCTGTAAATCAATTTAAAATGCGAGTAAATATTTCTCGAAGGTATATCACCAATCCTAACTACTTGTCCATATAATTTTAACCAAATATCAACTTGTAAAGGTTTGGTACTAACCCTCGACAAACTAAACCGTCCACTTTTCAAAATTACATCACAAATCCTCCAAACTATTCCTCACTGTTTCCTCATAATTTCCTTCATGCATAACCCTCCTTTTTGAAAATAAGTAATCGGCCGTATACCTTTTACGTCAAAATAATGACACAATCTATTTTTTTTTTCTAAAAAGACTTTCATTATATATCATTTTACCTTTAAATAAAATAAAACTACTAAAGTGCTAAAAATCTATTATATTACTATTACATAGTAGATTATGTGAAAAAGCTCGAATTTAACAGTGTGAAGATGATTTCACACTGTGATGTGGTTTTTCAAAGAGTTCACATAGTAACGTTCTGTTTCATACTATGAACTGGTGATTAACAGTGTGTTCAAATGTTAAAACGCTCGAACTTAAGAACGTGCACGAAGAGATTTCATATATGATGTGTTCACACTGTGCTTCACATTGTGTTTCACAGTGTGGAACACTGCGTGCTTGATTCCAGCAGGGTAGTTTTGTGGTAAATTTACATTACATTTGAGAATTACTTTCTTTTTGTACTGGCATTATCTCCAATGTGGGAAACAGGTGTATTTTACCAAGTCGTCAGGCACTGATGTATTTGAGTTCGTATATGTTTTGAAGTTATGCAGACTTGAGTTAGTCAAAAGTATATGAGGCAAATTGTCAGTGGGCCAATTTGTAAGGGACAGAAGAGATGGAAGATAGCAAAGATCAAACCACTGTTTATAAAGGGCAATAAATCTGATACTGGTCATTATAGACCCTTTTCTCTCATACCATGCGTCTGTAGTGAAAGAAAAAAATCGTTAAACGTCAACAGACCCGAATTGTTTTAGACAATAACTTTATTACTCAGTATCAATCCGAATTTAAAGACAAAAATTAATTTTAAATAGAAAAACAAGAAAATACCAGAAGATAATTATGTTTGATAGTGTTATAAAAAAAACCAAAAGGTAATGCGAGTTTCTACGACAAAATTTCTTAGTGTAATGTAAGATGAACATCTTTATTGGGCGTATTATAAAAATGATGTTTCAAGGAAAATTTCTCGTGGACAGGTGTAATTCATAAGATAAGACATTTGTCAGCGTTAACATTTTATTACATATCTATAATGTCACATTATTGCCGCATTTATTATACTGTACAATGCTTTTGGGCCAATGTGCTAAATCCTTTGTTTATTTTTACAGCGCATATCAGAAAAGCTCACTACGTGCAATAACAAACTCTCATCCTAAAACACCTTCCTAAATTTTGTTTAAAAAGTTCCAGCTTCTTATACCATATTTGACATAAAAAAATATGTGAATAAAAAAAAAAGCTTCATTTATGTATATGTATGTTTATACTCACAATTGATTACCCTCTATCTTTGATTTATGTTTAATTTTACGAGAGATGTACATTTATATGACACTAGACAAACTGATAACATAGATATGTTCGCATCTTCTCAGATATGTTACATTGCATAGGTCTGTCAAATAACCAGGAATACATTTTTTGAATTCTGTGCTCGATAAAATGAAGTTATGTCCATCAAAAGCATAATATACGTGTATAAAACATATTTGTTGAAGAAGTAGTTTTCTCTGAAATTGAAATGAGTATTTATATAAAGTATGCAGTATTTTTCATCTTCTTGCCATAGTTTGCCTTTTATTTTTTTTTTCACTCGCCCTCCCTGCCTTGAGTGTATCTTAAAATGCACATAAAATAATCTCACATGGGAGGCTAGCCTTTTTGTCGCTCATTGTGTTCTATTATTTGAACATGTCCATTTGTAATGTAATGTGTTATTGTTGCCATCTTGTTCTTTTCATTTCTGTGAGAATTTGGAAATAAATGAAATAAAAAGAATGTGAGAAATTAGATTTACACTCAGTAAGGATTCTGGTCATTATAGTCTGGGCGCCAGAGGCTCAACCTTGTTTTATCGTTCGCCAAATGTTTTTTGATGATTTTACCCTGTTTCCAGGGTGCTGAATCCGAATCAAAATGGCCACTAAAATATAATCACACACGTTATGGTATTAAGTAAGGCCTGATTTGATATACAATGCACATGAATTTGCTTGCACATGAAATTAAAATGTATAATAGAAAGATTATAGTACTTTTTGTAATATACAGGCCCCCTCATACAGATAGTAATTCATTTTTGGATAATTTTGATGTATTATTAGAGCCGATTAATCAAGAAAACAAAAATGTATATATTATGGGTGACTTTAACATTGATCTCTTGAAAGAAGAGCACATCCGGTAATAGATATAAACTTTGTAATATTTGCAACCAAATTTTTTGTAGTATTACAATTGATAAGCCTTCGAGAATTACGGTCAACTCATCAACGTTGATCGATAGTATTCTTACTAATATCGACACAGATTATTCGAAATCTAGTCTTTAGTGTAGTGATATTTCTTACCATTTAGCTATATTTTTTTTTTCAGAAAGAACGTAGGAAGAAGCGGAAATGCACATTACAAAATATATCATTACTCAACGACGATCTATTTTAATCACGGAAACGTGGAATGATGTATCACTTTCTGCAGACCCAAACAAATTGCTTAAGTCTATGCAATTTGTCTTAGATTTTTGCTTAGCTAAGAAAATTGCTTAAACGGTATTCCATAAACTATAGGACATTTTTCTTATTCGGGCGATTTGGCTAAGCAAAAAGCTTAAATTCTGGTGACGTCATAAGCAAGATATTCAAGTCATCACTGTTCGCGAACAGCTTCCCCGCGGTGAAAGTCTATGTATTTTATGTGTTTAATGTTTAAGCAAATATCGCAACGACCCTAACCATACATAGGAAGACGAGACGTAGAAAACTAAGCGGTAATTAACAATTTTAGGTTGTTATTAGAGGCTTTATAAGAGCAACGTCTTCATATTGCTCTAGGTCTCACACTAGTCACAGTGTCTCTGTGCAATACTAGAAATGTCAGTAAACGGCCTACTTATAGGCCTACTAGGGCCTACTTATAGGCCTACTAGTAGTAGGCTAGACCTAACGTTAACAGTTACGTGTTGTTTTGGTTTTGGATCTTTTCGGCCAAAATTGCGGACATTTTGAGACTCACCTCACACCGCAAGAATTACATCACACCACATTTCAAGTATATTTCTTTTTTATTTTGACAAAAATATCCCCACATTTGAAAAGAAAAACAATAAAAAAATCAAAAGTCCTTGGATAACAAAGGAAATCTTTCGCTCTATTACGAAAAGAAATGTTTTATATAAATATAGTTTAGGGTATCCTAATAATTTTGTTTTTCCATATTTATTGATTCCATATTAAAAAACAAATTCATAACAAATCAAAACACATGTATTACAAAATCCACGATTCAGCATAGCACAATTATAGTGAAATCAAGCCAAGCTGTACTTTCAGCAAAACAGTACATTCGTAAACAATATACAATGCCCCGGAAGAAAACAACAACAACAACATACATTGCTCACTTACTTTCGTTAAAATCAAATCGAGCTGTACTTTCAACATGACAGTACATTCTTAAAAAAAATTAAAAAAAATACTTGACACGTCATCGATCTATACACACACCAAAGTGGAATTTATATTCCCTTTTATCGCCCCCACCCCCGCAATTATAAACCAATACCCCCATCAAAACCATTCTTCCCATACGTACCTCCTCCACTCCCAACTACTCTTCTTGCCCCTTCCCCCTTCCCCGTGGACATCTGGCTCCGGGTCCTTCTATACTTGTCTTTATACTTTCAAATGTTCCCATTTACTGAAATGAACGGTTAAAGTTCCCCTCATTGATGCTAATTTCTTTTCCTTAAATCTATCCTGTAAAATATTATTTTATATTTCATCATATGTAGGCGGCTTTCAATATTCTCTACTTTTAAAAATCAAATATTTCACCAAAATTGAAATAATCAAAATAATGATAATGTTAATCGATATAAATTATACAGAAATAAACTTACACAGATTATCAAGCTTTCCCGCAGAATGTATTATACGGAAGCTTTTAAAAATGCTACTGGAAATATGTCAGCCACTTGGAAGGTTATTAATGAGGTCATTGGTAAGCAAAATAAGGTGTCAACATTTCAAATAACGAGTAACCGTCAAACGCTTTGTAATCCTATAGATGTAGCACGCTGTTAATATATTTGTTAATGTAGATCCTAGTCAAGCTTTTAAGATTGATCATACACAGACAGATTTCTCGCAGTATTTAGGCACGTCAAACGATAATTCATTTTTTTTTTCAAACCAACAGATTTTGGTGAGATCCTTGATATTGTGTATCCTCTAAAATCAAGTCATACATGTGGTCACGATGAAATGAGCACGTCTCTTTTGAAACAGATTGTTAGGAGTATATTGACACCTTTAGTACATACTTGTAATTTTTCGTTGTCAACTGGTATATTTCCGAACGCATCTTAAATTGCAAAAGTTATACCAACATACAAACTAGATGACTTTTCTCTTGCCTCGAATTACCGTGCTATCTCTATTCTTCCTAGTCTTTCTAAAGTCATAGAAAGGCTTGTTTAAAGCAGACTGTGTACTTTTCATGTTGCAAAATGTTGTACTGAACAAAGACCAATATGGTTTCAGGAAATTTCATTGTACAGATATGGCACTAGCCCAGTTGTATGACAGAGTGTCGACTGCCTTAATAGCTGAACAAAAACATGTCATTGGTGTGTTCATGGACCTGAGCAAGGCATTCGACACTCTTGACTACACTATCATTTTACGCAAATTACATTGTTATGGATTTCGTGGCATTCCACTGGAATGGTTTGAACATTACTTCTCAAATAGACAGCAGTACGTATACTATGAATCGGTAAACTGAAGTTTTACCTATACATTGTGGCGTCCCACGAGGATTCATATTGTGACCGCTACTATTTCTAGTGTATATGAATTATATAACAAATTCATCGAAGTTACTGCAATATTTTCTGTTCGCCGATGACACCAATGTATTTTGTTTTTATTTTCAGTCGCTTTTAAGAACTCTTAATACTTAATTGCCGAAATTATCTACATGGTTCAATAGCAATAAATCATCACTTAACTTAAAAAAGACAAATTTCTTTTATTATCATAATAAGAAGCATAAAAATGAAATGCACCATTTAAACATTATGGTGGATTGTATATCATTGGAACAAAAAGAAAGTGTGAAATTTCTTGGAATATTATATAAATGAAAATATGAAATGGAATGTTGGGAATGCTCATGTGCCATACATCTCAGATAAAGTGTCTCGTAACGTTGGTATACTCTGTAAGCTAAGTATTATTTCCCAAAGAATATTTTATTTATGCTTTATAATTCTTTGATATTAACGAACATTATTGTTTGGGTAAAAGCAAAAAGTCGCATTGACAGTATATTGCTTCTACAAAAGAAAACTATACGTATATGCACCAAATTCAGGTTATTGGGACCATTCAGATCCTTTGTTCGTAGAATTAAAAATACTATAGGTAAATGACATTAATTTTTTGCAAAATTCGCTTTTTATGTTTCGTTTGTGTAACATTCAATTGCCATCTTCTTATTTCTCATTATTTCAGTTAAACAAGGACATACATTCTTATCCCACTAGGCAATTCTGATAAATTTCATTAACAAAATCCTAAAACGGTGATGGCTATGAAATCTATCAGACACACTGGACCCGATATTTGGAACTCTCTTCCTTCTGAAATTCGAAATCTAAAGTCTATGTACTCTTTTAAGAAAGCTGTAAAGACAATGCTGATCTCTGGATATCAGTGATCTTATAATGTCATTGTAATTGTATTGTAGATGAAATTCCCTCGTGGAAATACCGCCGTTCTGAATTTACTGCGTAGTGTTATGTAACCGTCAATGACCTGTAACTGTTCACCTGTGCCTCGGTGAGTGAATACTTTGCAATGCTTTATAGTCCATGGGCCAGGCCAGATATTGGTACCACCTGAGGTGGCAAAACCTTTTTGGTGTCATTTGGTTTGTCGGGCATAGATATGCTTATCAAGCTATGGTAGCATTTCCAAATGAGTAGCTTAGTCATAATGGTTACAGCTCGTTATTCCGAAGGTTTGTTATTCCGAAGGTTCGTTATTCCAAAGATTCGTTATTGCGAAGGTTCGTTATTCCGAAGGTTCGTTAATCCGAAAATGAAATAAGATTCGTTATTTCGAAGGTTCTTTAATCCGAAAATGATACTAGGTTCGTTATTCCGAAGCTTCGTTAATCCGAAAACGAAATAAGGTCTGCTATTCCGAAGGTTCGTTAATCCGAAAACAAAATAAGGTACGTTAATCCGAAAACGTAATAGGGTTCGTCATTCTGAAGGTTCGTTAATCCGAAAACGAAATAGGGTTCGTAATTCCGAAGGTTCGTTAATCCGAAAGTGAAATAAGGTTCGTTATTCCGAAGGTTCGTTGATCCGAAAATAAAAATAGGATGGTAATTCCGAAGGTTCGTTAATCCGAAAATGAAACTAGGGTCGTTATTCCGAAGGTTCGTTGATCCGAAAATAAAGATAGGATCGTTATTCCGAAGGTTCGTTAATTCGAAAATGAAGTAATGCTCGTTATTTCGAAGGTTCGTTGATACGAAAAGGAAATAAGGCTCGTTATTCCGAAGGTTCGTTAATCCGACATTAAAATATGGCTCTTAATTCCGAACAAAGGTGTAAAATTCTTGTCGTGACAAAATATTGTTTGAATTAGAATACTGTCTTATGTGTTCGTTGACACCTGTGCGCATATGTGTGATAGTGTGTATTGAGGTCAAGTACATAGAACCTTTGAAATTACTGTTTAACTGCCCATCTTAACCGCTTTCACCCCCATTATCATCGCCTTATATAGCCATCGTTTATCGGTAGTCTAGAATTCATAACAATTCAGGAGAGGCATGCTCACTATGAAAAGGGGATGCCAGCATACTCAAACTCTCTTTTGACACATAAACACATACGCGCGCGCATACACACACACACACACACACACACATGTAAACAGGAAATCACAAACACACCCGATTCCATACAAACTGTTTTCAACGACGTAGAAAGCCGTCGTAATTTGTAATTTCATTTGTACATGTATACTAATGATGAAAGTAGAGATATTTTCTCCTCCGGAGGATGAGCTCGTCCCCTCCGACTCCTTCTTCACTTCTTCCTCATTGTCGGGAAAATACATTCATTATTTGAAATGATTACCATATTCTGTCATTCTAACATGTCTCAAGCAGGAAAAAAACAAAACACACACACTCATGCGTGGTCTTAGGAATAAAGGCTTTTAAACAAATAAACAATGAAATATGCTCGACAAGCAGATTTCAAATGCTACATCGCTTTTAATAAGCTTCACAGTGAAGAGTAGAATGTAATCGAACTTGTCCTACCGATCAGTCGATAGGTAGGAAATTATTTTTGCATGAATTCAATGAGAAGTTAGATGCAGTTCTCCATTTTCTTGTGTAACATGATAACACATGGAATTCATGTCGTTATGGTAAATGACAAAATGTAAGCCAGTGTATGTATAATTTATTGCTAGCTCTCGTAATGTTAAGTAAATTGCGTTTTAGTACTCCATAATGATAGCCTTAGCCATGACACCAGTCGTATTATTTTCGCAGGATTCTGGAAAAAAGTTACATAGATGTGTTTGCATTCGGTTCAAGGCCTGGATATATAATAACTGCAATCTACGCTCGTGTTATTACATTCATCAGACAGTGAATCTTTTGTAAAGAGTGGAATTAAACGTAGGCCCACATTGTATTTCAGCTTGGTCCCCGTCATTTCTTGCTACAGCAAGTGCATTTCTTTCATTTCTTATCTCTTTCAATTATACCCTTGACTTTAGTAGCTCGACGCCTTTTACATGTGCGTTAAATTATTCATTTTCTAAGAAGAAATGCATGTATTATATATAGGCCTACATGTATGTAGAAAACTTCATGTGTACGAAAAGAAACTACAACTTTTCTATGTAAAACCCGATTTTGGACACAAAGGTGTACTGTTTGGATATTCAAGTTAGGGTACCCATTGTTAGAAGTATATGAAGACTTTGTTTGCAAAAACCGATAACTCCATATCTGCCAAATGGAGATATTTGCGATTAAAGGTCAAGAAAAATAAAGAGAATAATAAGCAAATTTTTGCTTCTTTTGACCATAACTTCAAAAATGTACTTTATATGTAGTGACCAGTATATCATTTAAAAGGTATTATTTTGTATACTTTATGACAGAGACGGATCTTCAAAATCTTCAAAAATGGACTTGTCGGTTTTTGCAAACAAAGTCTTAATATATATATATGTAACAGAGCTGTCAGTTTGCATGCATTTCACTTTCTTTAAATATAAGATTTTTTTTTTTTTTTGGGGGGGGGGGGGTGGCCGTGGTCACCATCTTTAAAAGGGAGGGCATTCAAAATTAAAGGAATCGTATAGTTTGGGCTGAGATGGGGCTTCAAGTTTCCAACTTTCTCTTTTGAGATAATGAAAAACTTCTCATGAAATATGAAAGAGCACGTAATTCTACGAGGAATTCAAAGTTTATTCGATGAAAATTAGTTTTGAAATGGCTCGGATATCCAAAAACAACAACAACAACAACAACAAACAAAACCGGATCCTAATAAAACGTTGGACCCACCTTTTGTTTAACCCAACCTGTTTTACATTTTTGTTTGTATATCTCGGCCATATAAAAAACCAATTTTGATACAACATTCTTTGAATCTATTTTAGAATTGTATCCTTTTTGAATTTCTCGGGTGATTCCTAATTGTCTTGCAAAAAGTTAAAATTTGAATCTCCCATCTCAACCAAAACTATATTATCCTTTAGAATACCTTGCCTGTATGAAATAAATTTCTGTATAAGACATTAATACCCCAGAAGATCGATACACGCTCCAACATAAATACACACAGACACAAAATAAAAAGGGGACTAACTGCAAGCACCTTATGAAACACACCGCGTCATTTGATATTTGTACAATTAAAAAAAAAAAAAACCATGAACGTATACATGTTGCCGATTATATTGGTCGTTATCATATGACCAATCATAATCATGATTCTGAGTGCTAAAAATAACCATTCTGAAGGTGAACGATGTGAGATCATTACACAGAGCCGCTGCATGTCGAAGATCTCGACTACAGTATGGGGAAGGTGGGGCATGGAATGGAGCACTTATTTCAAACTTACAATATGATGTCATCATTGACACAAAAACAGTAAAAATAACAGTTTGAGATACACGTTGTATGAACTTTATTATGTAAACGAAAAAAAAAAAACCAACAAAACCACTGTAAAATTTCAGGGAAACTCGAAGCAAATTTTACAAAAGTAATATCAAACTTGCTCCATCTCTGGGGATAATGGCACTCCAACTTCGGCCAAAATGGATCTACGGGTCCGTATTACTCCTTCAGAATTCCTAACGTTCTATAACATGTGCAATGTACCTTGTAGCATACTTGGTGGGCAGAAAGTCTATTGTAGCTTCAAACATTTCTGATGTTTGTAGGACTAAAGTATAATCGTAGTTAAGACTTGAAAAAAAAAATGTGTACTACTCTCTGAATATCATAGAATTGAATATGGGGCAAATGTTTGTTCTGATGCGACTACTGTTACATGGAAACCAACTGCCAGGCCCATACTTGGAATTTGGCCAACTTATAGATAAAAAAAAAAATACTGGAAAACTTTAAAGATTATCGATTTGTTTTACGAACAATTGTTCTTACATTGAAACATGGAATGCTGGTAAACAGGTCCTATAAATCGGCGGAACTACTTTTTTTTGTGAGTTTTGATGAATCATTTGGCAAGACAAAATAAGATTAGCAATGACATAGCACGCGTATTAACATTGAGGACGACTGTACATTAATCATTCCGTGACTTAACTTTGCCTTTAGATATAAGGCTGCTTTGCAAAAGGGAATATATTTTCTTTCTTTTTTTAACATATACAAAGAATGATCAGAAAATTTGCATTAAAATGGATCTTTAATTTCATTACAGATGTTTTAAACCAATGAACATACTGGAAATGCAACTGATCTCTGATAATTTAGAGCAAATGTTTGTTGAGATAAGACCACTGTTACAGGAAACCAACTTCATATGCCAATATTTTGATTTCTCCTGGTTAAGTCTACAATTGGTACTGGGAAACTTGTTTGTTTTATTGACTAACGTACCGAGCTTGGAACATGAAACACGGGTAAACGGGTCCCTTTAGAGAGGGTGAATACTATATTTTGTAATTTTTATATCTTTTTTTATATACATTGTTCTATATATATTATACATATTTTAAGGTATCGCAAAACAAAGTAAAATAAAGCGATCTCAATAAAAGGTGGGTCCCAGCCACCTTTTATCAGGATTTCCTCATTTTTGGATATCTCAGCCATTTCAAAACCAATTTTGTACGAAATAAACTTTGAATTCCTCCTACATGCTCTTCCATATTTCATAAGAGGTTTCTCATCACACACACACACACATCATTATTATCATCATCATCATCATCATCGAAAACACGTTGGAAACTTGGAGCCCTATCTCAACCGAAACTGTACCATCCTTACAAGATCACGTTTCTTTCCATTTCCCCTCCCCCTTCCCCTGCCAGTTCCTCTTGGCTCTGCCGCGGTGTATATCAGGGCAATCCCCCCTCCCCCTCCCGACAGTTGGTAACCCCCGGCTAGTTACTTGTAAGTGATAAGGTTAGAGTAAAGGTTACGGTTAGGATTGGCTTTAGGGTTATAGGATTAGGGTCAGAATTAGGATTAGGGTTAGGGGAAGGGGAAGGGTCCGGGGTAATTGCCCAAGACCTCTGCCGCAGGTCATTTCATTATCGGATTGATATGAAATGCTGATACCGCGGGAACAACACTTTTCACTGTGAATCTAGTAATAATTAAAGTTGCCCTGCGTTATCATCATTGTTACCATCGATAATTATAGCAATACTGCCATTACTACTATTAATGTTACTTTTTAGTCTTGTCAGTACGTATTAATCATTCTCTGTATTAGTCTTATCGTCGTTACTGTTGTTATCATTAAAACTGTGAAGGTGTCTGAAGGTAGGATATAGAAAAATCACACAGCCCCCTATGCTCTGGATCGTTGCTCAGGTAAATAATAATTCTCGCTATCGCCAATGACGTAAAAAGTACCCGGATGTGGATTTTTCGTCAAGATGTAGTGCACTTGGTAGCAAGGGCACTTCCGGCGCGGAGCATTAAATTTGCACAACGCTAGCGTGCGCGTACGTGTACCTTACCTATAGCGCAGCGCCGACCACGGATACTAGTACAGTACACTGAACGAAAACATAGTGGAATGCGTGTCCCTATTCCCAGCATACACGAGACCGTGCAGCCAAATTACCGTCTTGCGTCGCCATCTTGTTCAGGCAATTTTTCTTTATATGGAGTGCACGCTTAGGCGCGGTCAGACTGGGCCACTGGTACGCGCGCAAGCAAGAGTACGTCGTCCAGTGGCTAGTGATTATGACGTAACAATGCACGTTTGTACAAATTTTGGTCAATTGCGCTTCGGAGACACAGCCCGCACTCCATATAAGGAAAAATTGCCCGAACAAAATGGTGGTGGTAGCAAGTTTTGGTGGCTGCGTATTTCCTGGGTGAACACGCATTCCACTATGTTTTAGTTCGGTGGTACAGTACTAGTAGGCCCCCGAGCCAGCGAGTGGCCAGGCCTGTCATACTCGTACACTGTAGTCCCCTCCGGCGGCTGCAGGCCTTGCATTAGCATACATGCACCAGACCACACTCACCGAACTAAAACATAGTGGAATGCGTGTTCACCCAGGAAATACGCAGCCACCAAAACTTGCTACCACCGCCATTTTGATAGGGCAATTTTTCCTTATATGGAGTGCACCCTATGTGGATCCAACCACTCTCTCATTTTGAGATTGTTCATGAACGCGTCATATCGCGCACCCCACCCCCACTTCCTCATCAATCGCGCACACACGGGTAACACGGGTGGTATATGGTATGATCAAGGAGGTATGTTCATACCTCCTTGGTATGATGGAGACGCTCAAACAGCGCATATGCAGGGGAAGAATTGAGTATCGGCGAAGGAACTTCGGTAGAAAGAACGAGTTTCGAAGTTATCGGGGTGAATTCGATGCACCGTCTCATGCAAAATGCCATCTCGTCTTGCAATGTCACTCCTAATTACTTTTTGTCTTCTCAAATTTAACGTGATTTTTTATCATTGTCAACATGAATTCAAAATGATTCTTCCTGTGTTCATTCATTCAAGCAGATCGATTTGAGGGTCGAGCGTCAGATATTCATTACTTGAAAGGTGTATAGAACAGTCATACTGTAGCCTATAGCCTCCTTGCTCAACCCACAATGTGAAGTTGACATTGAGATTTTTTACGGAAAATTAAACTTATGTGTGAGAGAGATACTGTATATAAGCTGTTATTTTTGCAAGGGTTAAATTTTCGCGAATTTCGCGAGTCTCGGTTGAATTGCTAATTTAACAACATGCGAAAATGTCTCCATGCGCCGTGTGAATAGTGCATTAACATAAGCATCGGTGTCAATTCGCAAAAACGTCTCGCAAAAGTGTCTATAACCTTGTCAGCGAAATTATCTACGCAAAAATAACAGCATATACATTCGTAGAGATTGTGTGTTATGCTGAGACTAAGAAAAAAAATGCACAAGATATAAATGTGTCTAAAAGAGAGAGACTTAGAAAGAGAGGAAAAAGATGGAAGAGAGGGAGAGAGAATGTGGCACAGACAGAATGAATAGAATTTTCACGTATGTTACACCAATTCGACTTTGCCACAGAAAATTGGTAAATGTACTTCTGAGGGGGGGGGGGGGAGTACAAATGGGATATACTGTAAAAAGTGGGGGAGAGGCATGCCCCTCAATCTTTTTTTTCTGGGGGATTGCCCCCCCCCCCCCCCTCAATCTTGAAAATTAATAGGACTGTAATGAATCACTCACATATCACTGAGTATTATGCATTGACCCCCTCCCCCAGCTCACAATTAATCATGTTTGTGTAGCCTGTTTGAAAAATTCCAGGATATTCTTGTAAATTCCAGGAGTTTTTAGTGTTGATTTCAGGAGGGCTGACTTTGGTAAGTGGAAGCACTGATGATTATGAAGCAATAAGACAGACGCAGGATCTTGCCTGCTTTTGATGAGCAACTGAAACTCTTGGCCTAACTTCTTTTAGTGGCGAGCATTATGCCTAAATTAAAGTGCTTATAAATGAAAAAACTTGATTTATTTACGGTGCATATGTCATTCTAGATTTAATAAAGCAATCTAGTATTCAACAGCAAAAACAAAAAACAAAAAACAAAAAACAAAACCGCCGTAAACATGTTAAAAGAACTAATGTGAGTCCTCCGAATATCCGCCATACAGCGTACACACAGCGCCCGTTCAAACATGATTTCGTTGACCTCTTGACCCTTTTATCGACTTTGTCAGACTGGCAAAAGATCGAGAAGTTTAACTCGAAGTTTTGCCAGTGTGACCGCAAACTTCCCACGAAACTTTCCGCCAAACTTCTTGATCTGTGTCTCCGAAGCGCAAGGCCATTGTCATGTACAAACGTGCATTGTTACGTCATAATCACTAGCCACTGGACGGCGTACTCTTGCTTGCGCGCGTACCAGTGGCCCAGTATGACCGCTCCTAAGCGTGCACTCCATATAAGGAAAAATTGCCGTAACAAGATGGCGACGCAACACGGTAAATTTGGCTGCACGGTCTCGTGTATGTTGGGAATAGGGACACGCATTCCACTACGTTTTAGTTCGGTGACCACACTGCACGCAGCGCATAAGCTAACACATACCGGTACAGCGTACTGCTTGATCATGCGATCGATGTGCACATCACAGATCAGTCATCTCTGCATACGCTGAAAATATGCTGGAAAATATTCACCCACCTGGATATACAGTATACCGCCATGGAATGCCCATCTATTTTTTTAATTTGTTCTCTGTCGAAATGTCGCGAACATAATCGGGAACGAACAGTGATCTCGAACTTTACCCTGTCTCCGAAGCAACTTCTTCCAAGTAAGTACATTTTGTACGTACGTACAGTGTACGTAGGCACGTACTAGGCGGGCCTACTACTGTACCTAGTGCTACTACCACCACTACTAGTAAGTCGCGCGTGCACGTACTGCGCTGTGGAGTCACCCGCAAACTTCACCCACGCGGCCGCGTCACGTCTCGCATGCCAGTAAGGGTCCTATTTCTGCAGATTTTTTTTTTCATTTATTGTCGTGCGAACAACACATGGCAGCTTCGCAGCAACAACCAATAATCGTATTAACAGCAATTTCTTAAGAATGGAGAAATTTCAAATCAAATTAAAGCTGTAATTCAAGTCGAGAAAACCGGAAGTAGTCGTAGAATACAGTCGGTGAGTGTGTGTAAATAGCATTTGTCACGTATCACGCGCGTACGAACCACCGAACTAAAACATAGTGGAATGTGTGTTCACCCAGGAAATACGCAGCCACCAAAACTTGCTACCACCACCATTTTGTTCGGGCAATTTTTCCTTATATGGAGTGCGGGCTGTGTCTCCGAAGCGCAATTGACCAAAATTTGTACAAATGTGCATTGTTACGTCATAATCACTAGCCACTGGACGACGTACTCTTGCTTGCGCGCGTACCAGTGGCCCAGTCTGACCGCGCCTAAGCGTGCACTCCATATAAGGAAAAATTGCCCGAACAAGATGGCGACGCAAGACGGTAATTTGGCTGCACGGTCTCGTGTATGTTGGGAATAGGGACACGCATTCCACTATGTTTTAGTTCGGTGGTACGAACGGAAGTGACTTTGCTACCGGACTATCCCATAATGCACCGTAAATGACGCTTAAATCAACATCCGGGTACTTTTTACGTCATTGGCGATAGCGAGAATTGCTCAGACTGAATTAAAAGCAAGATTCTTGTTTACGCCACTTCTTCACGCAACACGACGTGCTTTAGCTGAAAATATACACGTGTATCATCCTCCCCGAAACAATATCGAATTTTCATTGCGTAATATCCAAGCATTTTTTTTTTTTGATTATGACAACTTATTTTGTTATCAAGTGAGTTTATTTCATTTTCGGAATTACGAACCTCATTTCATTTTCGGATTAACGAGCCTCATTTCATTTTCGGATTAACGAGCCTTATTTCAATTTCGGATTAACGAGCCTCATTTCATTTTCCGATTAACAAACCTTATTTCATTTTCGGATTAACGTGCCTTATTTCATTTTCGACTTAACGAACCTTCGGAATAACGGACCCTATTTCCTTTTCGGATCAACGAACCTTCAGAAAAACGAACCTTATCTTATATTCGGATTAACGAACCTTCGGAATAACGAACCCTATTTTATTTTCGAATCAGCGAACCTTCGGAATAACGAACCTTCGAGATAGCGACCCTTATTTCATTTTCGGATTAACGAACCTTCGGAATACCGAACCCTAATTCATCTTCAGATTAACGGGCCTTCGGAATAGCGAACCTTATTACATTTTCGTTTCAACGAACTTTCGGAATAAATTTTCGGAATAACGCCACAAAATATTCGGATTAACGAACCCTTTTTCATTTTCGGATTAACGAACCTCTAGGTATAGGAAATTTGCGTGTTTCGGATCAACGAACCTTCGGAATAACGAACCTTCGGAATAACGAACCTTCGGAATAACGAACAGCACCCGTCATAATAAATTTAATCTTAACACATTTGGTCTCGTTTTTATATCGCTATACTTCTAAATCGAGACTAATCGATATACAAAGAACAGCCGTGTCTTCTGTATGTCCACAGGTGTTCTGTTGTAAACGCGGTGCGCTTAGTCTTTATTCAAGACAGCGAAGGGAATATCCAAAGGTTATGATGTCCTAAGGTGTTCTGTTGTAATGGCGGTGTGGTTAGTCTTTATTCAAGACAGCGAAGGGAATATCCAAAGGTTATGATACAGTGTATATCCCTTTATCTAAAAACAAAATACAAAAAGCAATTCCTCTTGCATTTTGCCGTAATTTTATTTTTTTTTTCAATAATTCATCATTTTCCGGTGAAAACGCGAATGCCACGCCAGTGTTGATTTAATTCCATCAAACAACGAAAGATAATGCAAATACAATGTACCGGTACACTACAATTATTTATAATAAATAGTATTGTAAATGAACATAGTGACTTAAAATGATAGATCTGCTTTAAAAAAAGAAAGAAAAGGCTTGTGAAGCTGTGCCTAGTCTTCACAATATTCACCTTTATGTTTGAAGCAGGGGAGGGATATAAGGGTTGCTTTTGTTATGTAAAAGTTACATTGAATGGGAGAGAGGGAAGGAAAAGCCAACAAAAACAATCATCTACGAAGCATGAAATTCTATGTGCCCTTTCAGGGCATGACGTTATAGAGAACCATGATCTGCCCAATATGAAATGAACAATGAACAACAGAGAAGGAATGAATCTCACTAAGATCAGAGGAGCACAGTTTACTGCAGGTGCATCTGCAAAGACTCAGAAATAAACATGATAGATACAACAATGAATAAAGAATGAGTTGTTAAGGGTTTCTACAATAACGTATCACTGGTACTGTGAGATTATCATTTTCTTTACTGCTTTTTTAAATGATATAGACTTGGTGTTACGTAACTCAAGTGGAAGTTTATTCGAAATATCTGGGCCAGCATGTCGTATGGATTTGTGTGCTAAGATTTATACTTACATGTGAATGCTGCTACGTCACTTAAAGTACGTTGATATCATGTTGATCCTAAAAAGCCCAAAAGTGTGGGGCTCCCTAGGGAGGTGAGACGAACATCTCCCTTTTTATACGATACATCCGTTGCTGAGGTTCTTGTCCGATGATATCCAAATTTCAAACGAAATATGATTTATTTATGTTGACCCATTTTGGTTATCACTGCAACCAGCATACAAAATCAAGTTGTGAATAATTTTTAGTGCTTTCCCAAAAATGTATGATTGGGAAAAGTCTCTAGCATGGCTCGATATAATTTCTTCACACGAAATATGAAATGATTAGATAAGTTTTGTTTTTCTGTGCATTTTGTTTATACATTTTCCGAGGTAATATTTGTCCTAAATAATACTATTTCATAGCAGCGTCTCCATAACAATTATGATAGCTCCTGTTAATCTGTTTCAAAGCAATACATATACAGTCAGAACCACAACAAAGGTTATTTTAAGAAAATATTCATTAATTATTAATACATTTGTATCGCCCTCTTTGATTTTGTCTTTATTTCTTATTTGATAAACACCACTTTCTTGCAAGATTTGGCCCTTTAAATGCACTAAATTTGCCAAAATAAGGCTCAAAATATGTTCTTTCGTCTTTATAGATTTGAAATAACAGCAAAATTTGATTCTGTTGTACCTCGCATGCCCAATTCATGATTTAGAACGAAGAAGTTGAACATTATTCTGACATTTTTCTTTGTTTTTAGCGTATTTTGGAGTGCACCCCCATCCGGCGTTTTGGTGAAATTTTGATGGTGTCATTTTTTAGAGCATCATATGCTGAATATATGTGCCAAATTTAAGAGGAATTGATTGAAAAATCTTGAAATTATCAAAGGTCACACTCTGTCTGTCTTTGGTCAGAGAGCGTCAAAAACTATTTGGTATTGGTCGGGTTAATGGCTGACTACTCTGGAAATGCTATCATAGCAAAATATATTCCTTAGATATATGCCATTTCAAAATGAACAACTAGAACTTGCCACCTCAGGTGGTACCAATAACCTATTTTGGGGGTCTTGGCCCATGGACTATTACTATTCAGTGATCCAGGTAATCTAACTGCATTAGCGAAAGCAGACAGACCTCTCCTCTCTCCTTTCTTCTATCCTATCTCTATGTAAGTCATCTCTCCCTCCTATTTTCCTATATGTTATGTATTATATCCGAGGGCTGCATGCAAATCAAGCATTGCTTAAACTGTAGCACTTCTGCTTTATTTATTACACGCTGATATGTTTTGTTGTACATTGTAAAGGCAATGAAGAAACTTACCATGTTAACAATTAATGTTTATTCCTTCATGTCCTATGTATGGCACCACCAATGTATATGATAATATATGTGCATGTATCTGCAAGAGCAATGATATAATGCAGGAACCAATGAAATCAAAATCAAATCAAATCAAATCAAATCAAGTCAAATCAAATCAAATGAAAAATCAAATCAAATCAAATCAAATCATATTTCCTTATAAATGGTGGAAAATTCAGAAATTTAATGGTTTTCACCAATTTTGGGTATGCTGGATTCCAATTTGGATTAAGCAATTCCTGCATCAATAAGATTTTGAGATATCCAAAATGGCCGCAAAAAATGGAAGTTTTAACAACTGAAGTTTTTTTTTTCCTAATTAAATTTGAATGATTTGGAATTCAGATGATTTCACTCCATTTCGAGGGTGCCGATTCCGAATCTGGATGATGCAACACTTAGTATCACTAAGGTTTTTGAGATATTTAAGATGGTCGCCAAATGGACAGCAAAAATCTTGAATATCTCAAAATCTTCAAGGATTCAGGAGTTTTATCACAAAATTTTATAGGACTCAGTGACCTCAAAAAGGTAACACAATCATTTTTCTATTGGTTTATTCACCATTCATAAGGAAACACCTGAATTGGGATCCTAATTTTTGGCTGACATCTTGGATATTGACGAAAACAAAATTCAAATTTTCACCATTTATAATAACATTTATAGCAATTTCAGATTTTGGCAGCCATCTTGGTTGATAGAGTTGCATTATCCAGATGTAAACTCAGCACTCTCCAAAGGGGGAAACCATCAAAAAAACATCGGGCAGAATGTAAAACAAGGTTAGGCCCCAAATCTTGGTGTCCGAACTAATAAGCTAACGGAAGATAAGCTAATGTTACTTGACCATTGCGTGTACAGGGGAACTGTTTTTGTTGATCTCCTAAAGGCTTTTGATCTGGTTGATATTGATAGGTCATTGGAAGAGCTTGGTTCTACCTTAGGACTTAAGAATAAATCCTCAGACTGATTTCAAACTAGCTATCTGAAAGATAGATAGATCTTCAGTTAACCTATTGCGCTGTCATCAGAATAACTAGTGACCCATGGGTTACCCGAGGGATCTGTTTTTATTCAGATATATTTTTTGTTATTTATAAACAATTTGCAGAATTGTTTTGAAAATTGTTCGAAGCATCTTTAAGCGGATTACGCTGTTATTTACCTCGAATGGGATCCCAAAATAATCGAAAAGTGAAAAAAGAATTACACAAACTTAAACTGTAGATGAACATCGTCGTATAATAAGTTTAAAGCAAACTGCTCAAAAACTGTTTCATTGCTAATAGGTACAAAGTATCAAAGTGTGTGCATCACAGACATAGCACACTCAGCCTTAGAAAAAAAAATTTTATCTCAATTTGCCATCTGGAAAATATGTAGATATTGTCCTTGATTCAGATTTACATTGGAGCTGCATATTTGGGAATTGTACAAAAACTTAAGATGATTATGTTTTCTTGGAAGAGTGAGAGGATTCGTCAACGAATCAATTGTGAAACTACTCTATAATTCTATCATTTTACCACATTTTGATTATGGTTTTGTGATTAGACACTCTGCAGCCAAACTCCAAGTAGAAACGTTACTGAAAATTCTGAACAAAGCAGGTCTGGGATGATAACAGCAAAGTCATTGAAATATAGATCAGTATTTGAAATTCATTATTATTTGAATTGAGAAACTTCAAAAATCGATAATGAACAAAATTCTTCACGGGAAATCTTCACTTACCTTTACACGATTCTTCACTTACAAAATATTCGGTTACTTCATTCTAAAGACAAAAATGAGAAATCGAGTTTACGGTAAACGTAGGTATCAATTACATGGCGACTAGAAAATTATACAATGATCTGCCTATACTATGTCTGACGTTCCAGCAGCCTTGGTGATTTCAACGAACGGATAAAAGTTTGTATATTTAAAGTTTGAAATGTAGAAGGTAGAAGTAATATTATTTGAATGATGTACATAGTAGAATTTCAAAATCAGTTAATGAACATGTATGTTTTTTGTTTTTTGTTTTCATATTCCCTGTATCATCAGACGCCTAAGATGAATAGGTCCCCTATACCCTAAAAGGGAAGCGGGGAGAGGGGTTGTTTTGATTATACCCAAGCGAGCACAGTATGATATGCGGTTATAAAAGATCTTTCGGTATAAACTAAAAGACATGCTAGATATAGCTATATTCCTGCTCGAGAGACCAGTGTCCAACAATGTGCTCGTAGTGCAAAATAATGGCTTTGTGAAAACGCTCGAATTTAGAGTGTGAAAATGATTTCACTTTGTGGTGTTGGTTTCCACGGAGTGTTCACATAATAATGTCCTGTTTCACACTATGAATGGCTTATTCACAATGTGTTCACACTGTTGCGCTCGACATTGACAATCTGAAGAGATTTCGCACTGTGTTTCACATTGTTTTTCACAGCATTGGGCACTGCACATTGTGTCACACAGTAGGTGTCTTTCTTGACTACTCCAAGGCCTTTGACACAATCAACCATGAAATGTTATTATACAAATCACAACGCTATGGGATTCGTGAGAGGGCCTTGGAGTGGTTTAGAAGTTACCTTACTGGAAGAACTCAATTTGTTAATTTGAATGGACATGTGTCCAGCTCACAGCCTATAAGATTACTTGTGGGGTACCGCAAAGATCCCTTTTATGGTGCAATTTGATGCATCTTTTTGCGTGTTTTATCGACTTGAAACAGTCCCACATGTTTAAGGTAGCAGTACATTTTGATGTAGAATATTATTGAACAATTTTGCCTATAAAATTGTATCCTTTGAATAAACTTCTTGTATTAATCATTACACTGAATATCATGAACGCGACCGAATCCGAGCGAGCGGAGCGAACGGCGGGGGGGGGGGGGGGGGGGGGGGAGGGTTTGGAAGGGGTGTTCCCCCTCCAACGGTGAGAACTTTTTGAGCGGAGGGAGCGAGGGGTGGGGTGCGGGAGGGGGTGTCCCCCTCCCACAATGAGATTTTAATTTTTTTTATTTTTTGCATTTTGATTCTGAACATGGTGAAATTTGATGCATTTTTTTGTGCATTTTGTCGACTTGAAACAGTTCCACTTGTTTAAGGTCGCAATATATTATGACGTCGATTATCATTAAACAATTTGGCTGTAAAATGGTATCATATCAATAAACTTCTTGTATTAATTCTTACACTGAATATCATGAACGCGACCGAATCCGAGCGAACGGAGCGAACGGCGGGGGGGGGGGGGGGGGGAGGGTTTGGAAGGGGTGTTCCCCCTCCAACGGTGAGAACTTTTTGCAGTTTGATGTAGTAAATGGTGCAATTTTATGCATATTGAGTGTTTCATCGACTTGAAACAGTCCCACCTATTTTAAGGTAGCAGAATATTTTGATGTAGATTACAACGAACAATTTGCCTATAAAATGGTATTATTCAGATAAACTCATTTGTATTAATTTCTACGATGAACAATAATCATGAACGCTGTCTCTTAAGCAATTCAAACAGAAAAAAAAGCACAAAAGGGGTATTTCTCCTCCCACACGAAGGTGATTGTGCATTTTCAGACCTGAAATTCAGCAATCTGGTGCAAACTTTTGGTGCAATGCCGCCCCCCCCCCAAAAAAAAAGAAGAAGAAATAAATAGGGCAATTTCAGGGAAGTTGTTAAAAAGCATGGAATCCGAGTGTGCATCATCTGTGTGTATGTACAAAGTCTAGTGAGGTAGAGCTTAGGGGGAGGATGTGGGCGGTCGATTCCCCCTCCCACTCGACGGAGCAAGGAAATTTTCCTCATTTCGGGAATTATTGGGGGACAAAATGACATGTTTGCCCCCCCCCCCCCCCCCCCACCTTTTCTCCAGGTTCGACGTTCCTGCATGTGAGTGTGCTAGTACATTCTTAGAATACAAATACAAATGAAAAGTTTTCATGGAAACTTCGGAAAGCTGTCTAATCCCAAAAGTGTACTAAAGTTTTGAATGGGAAACAAAGCGGGGAAGGGTTGATTGAAAGAAGATATCCCCTCCCACTCGCGGTGGATCTTTTGTGTTCTTTTTATTTTGGAACTGAAGTGACAGATCTGGTGCACAATTAACTTCGCCACATTTCTTGAACACACTTATGCCTTATTCTTTTCCAGTAGAACACTTAAGATCCAGGATTTATATCATTTCAATATCGGGTCATCTATGTATCAGTTAAACTCAGGTGGTCTCCCTGATGTGTTTTCTTCGATGTTTGTCAAAAATACTGAAGTTCATTCTTTCCCTGATAGACAAAAAGATTCTTTTCATCTTTCTCCTGTACGGACCGTATCTGCTTTACAATAACCACTACAGGACCTAAAGTTTGGAATGAGTTGGATAGAGAAATAATCCAATCCCAGTCTCTTAATTCATTTACGCATAAACTTAAAGTAGTTTTTCTGAATTCATATTTATAGCTATTCTTCAATCCTCCTCGACATTCTCTGTTCATACTTCGTATTACTGTCATTATCGATTATGTAGCATGTGCCTCGCTCGTGATTTCTTTATTATCTCCTGAACCTCCTTTGTACATATTTGGTATCTCTGCTATTGTACACTGCATCTGACTTGTACCTCGCTCGGGTGATCACGCAACTTTAAAGAAGTCTTGTGCCGCGGACATAGATTTCTTTGTTTTTTTCTCTTTCTCTTTTATTCTTCGACGTTTATGTTTCTCCAATTCACAAATTGTCAACACCTTCCATTGCATATACCAAGTAAGAATTAATCTCACATCCGCATCTCGGGATGTACACCCTACAAGCATTGCTTCTATGTAGATTCCTCATACTTCACATGTTTTATTTTGTAAGTTGTACTTGACAATTCATCCATGCTTTTGTATTATGATGTGTATGTTTTATGTATTTGTTGAAATGTGGAATATGGAACAATAAAAAACAAACAAACAAACAAACAAACTCATGGAAGACTGGATTGAGCTGTTCCTCCTCTTGGATTTTCTGTTTTCTAGTTTGTTTGTTTTATCAAGAAGATAACGGTTAACACGGTTAACAATAATATTTACATATCTGTATATTCACGTACTAATATAAAGATACCCACAGAATTTGAATTAATTTTAACTTACCCTGTCCGTTTTAAACAAAATATTTTCATTCATATGGATGCCAAGAACATCCAAGTGCTAAAACTGGAAGAAATGGACCAACGACATGCTTTGCAAATTAAGATTCACATTTCTCCATGACCTCTGAACCAAACTTAATGGACTTTTATGCAAGATGGAGGTAACAGGTTATATTTTCATACCTTATTCAAAAGTCAAGATTGTTTACTTATTCTGAAAGTTATTATGATGCGAAAATTTCTTCTGGGGACATACTGTATAGGCGTATATTAGTGTGTATATGGTAATCTTATCGTCATCTGTTATATGTCAGTTATCTTCTGCAAAAATAAGCATTTGAATATAACAGCCGTCTTAAATTCAGGTGTGGCTACGGAAGTATCTAATCACTACAGTTTGACCGACGTGACCGCAGAGCTGGTAGAGGGAGAACGGGCTGTTATTCCGTGCGTAGTAGGTGGAAGGTCTGATGCCGTGTACTGGTACAAAGAGGAAGGTCTCTCAAGTATAAACCTGATTATTAAACTCAATCGCTCTTCTGGTGGACTTGTAACAGTTGGCCATGGATATGAAGCCGGTTTGTACAACATATCAGACGACAATTCGCTGATTATCAAAAAGGTCAAACAAGAAGATGAAGGATTTCATGCATGTTACGCGGTTGACGAGGTCCACCGGATTGTATACATTAGATCTGCTGTTGTTTCAGTTCATTCAAGAGGTATGTGGCACTTGCACATTTTCTCAGTTTAACCGCCTACCCCTCCCATTTTTTAAATCATTATTTTTTTTAAATCCTAATTTTGTTAACTATCACAATCGTTTAAATCCTAATTTTGTTAACTATCACAATCGTTTTCACATGACATGAATACAAAAGATTAATTTTGCTTAGATCCATTCAAGTAAACAAGAATAAAACTATTGAAAGACAAAATATCAACGCCCTTCTCATTCTCAACAGACGAAATGTATATTGACCAGTGCTAATGTACGTAATTAGTTATAAATTCTACAGTACAAAATTCAGGTTTATTAAATCATTCAAAATCTTCTACTTTAGTCACTCAAAATAGACAGTGAAAGGAACATGACACGAAAGCCTGCAGTAAACTAAAATCTCATAAAATATACTTCATTATAATTTGATCCAACGAAACCCGTTACAATACAAAAGTCTACCCGGAGTCGCAAACGCTAATTAAAGTGTATGATTCATTCGGTAATCGGCAAAATATTATAAAACTGAGAATTGAGAATTTAGGGGTTTCTGGTACGAACACTGAACTAGGCATTCTATAGCTGAGTCGGTAGACCACTGGGCTAGCATCCGGAGGTCTCGGGTCCGAATCCCGATGAAATCCCATTTTCTTTGCTCAATTTTCACTAAAAACAACAGAACAAAAGAAAAATAACTGTATTTTAGTTCTGTTCTCAATGACATACTTTTCATGCTTCATGGTGGTATAGATAAGATCGGGAGAAATTTTTTAGAATGCTTGTACCCCTGACATATCATTATGTGTGTATATATGTCACATACCCACTTATACCCGCAAGGTCATATACTAGACCTACCAACTCTTCTCAAGATACAGTCGCATAGAAGAAGGCCCCCTAAAAAAAAACCCAACTAAAATATTGTCATCGTATAGATAATACGCATATAAAATGAGTAGAATTATAGAATGATTTTTTTTCTCAAAATTTCTATATCTTAATTTTCTTTTATCCGAAGTAAAAATCATAGATTTTATCTTTTATTTCTCACTTGCGAAATTTTATTAAACCCGAGCTTTTGATGTGTCTTCTCGCCCGAACGTTCTGTCTCATCCACATAATGTATTAATTTGTTTGCTGAGTAATGATTAAATATTTTTCGAGCATTTCAGTGAAAGTGCTTGATAATCATAATGCCTATTTTCACATTCGTTTCTTACGTTTCTTTTTTTATGCTGAAAATATACAAAAAGAAAAAAAATCACATCGCATGATTTTTTTTTTGTATTTTTTAAAAACATTAGTCATTAAGCCTATGTATATATAACCATTCTAACCTGCAGAAGACCCCCCTCCCTCCCCTCTCTCCATCTCTCTCTCTCTCTATCAGGTGCTGAAGCCGGCGTATCCAGTGACTTCGTTGTTACTAATGTGTCCGTAGAGTTAATGGAAGGAGAAATGGGTGTACTTCCATGCAGGGTTAACATGAATGTACAGTCTGTCATGTGGAGAAGAGCCGCTACGTCTCCTTATTATTTGCTGGCACAACTTGACCCGAACACTACCCCGGTAACAAGGAGTGGTCAGGGGTATGGGGCCGGATTGTTTAACATTACCGACGACTTTTCCCTGATCATAAAAAACGTCAAGTCCGAAGACGAGATGATGTACACGTGCACCGCCAGGGCATACGGAGGGGCCGTTGACTACTATAGCTTTACACACGTATTCGTTCACTCAAAAGGTAAGACACATTTTCTCTTTTCAGTGACGCATGCTGTCTTAGCTAAAAATAATATGAATAATGACAGAACGTGGCTTTGTGGAAGACTTTTTGAAGAAAAAAAAAGTTGAAGAGGCTGAAGAACAAGTAATAGTGAACTTTTTATTTTCTGTAAAATTTGATATTTCTAACTAATTTCATAAACATAGAGCTAAAATAAAACTGGTGGGTATATCACAGGCTATTTTAGTGCTTTGCTGCTTACTTTTTATTCAAATTCATGAAATTAATCCGTCGGGGTGTATTTAGATACAAACAGTTATATTTGCCAACCGTTATAATAGCAAAGTGAAGACAATGTAAAGTGACATAAATCAGCTCAAATCAGTTCATATTTTGAAGGTTAGTTATTCCAAGAGGTCAAATTACCGGAAATGAAGTAAAATTTGTATATCCAAATGTTCGTTAGTCCGAAACTGAAAGAGGGTTTGTTTTTTCCAAAATTGGAACAATTCTTTTTTTTGTGACAAGATACGGTGCTGTAATAAATGATAATTAAAAAAAAAAAATCTGCATGATAGGAAGGTACCCCGGTTTTGATAGATCGGAGTCATCCCACGCGACCGAGATCCAGGAGTCCAGGAGTTCGACATTAAAAAAAAAAGGGTCCATATACGATAAGTCATACAACCCGCGAGTCATACGGCCCATGAGTAAAATCAGCCTACGAGTTCAACATTACAACATGGGGCTTAACATGTCGGTCTCGTGGGCTTTGTCTGCTAAGTGTCGAACTCGTGGGGTGTATGACTCGTGGGCTGTACAGTGCTCCAGTTGTGAAGATCTACTGTTTCATATTATTGTCAGCTGTTGAGGTCACAATTTCAAGAAGAACTCTTCTTCTATCCATTGATATTTAATCATGTGGACAAATACAGTGCACTCCCGTTACAACGAACACGGTTATAACGAAATTTGTTATAACGAAATTTTGTTATAACGAAGTAAAACTTCTGGTCCCAAAATTGATGCCATTAAAGTCTATGGTACAAAAAATTCGCTTATAACGAACACAGTTATAGCGAAATTTTCGTTATAACGAAGTCTTTTCAGAGCACCACTGACGAAAAAAACAAACAAAAGATAATGTGCTCCGTTGTAACGAAATGCGGATCGCTTCCGAAAATACGTAGCGGAACATGCATTTAGAGCGTCTCTGCATGTGCGAACGCTTCACATCGCTGTGTGTTCGCTCCTTGTGTCCCGCACAGTTTCCGAGGGGAACTTCCATTATTGTTATACAATAATCTGAAATTAAACAAGGTTCGTCTTATTGTTCCGAAGGTACTTTGTTACAAAACACAGAGATTCTGGTACACCTAAATGTCCGTTAGTTCGGAAATGAAATAGGGTTTGTTATTACAAACATTTTGGCGTAATTCAAAAGGTTCATTATCAATAAGGTTCGTTAAACCGACAATGAAATATGGTTCTTATGACGATAGGAATTCTAAACTTTCGTTAATCGGAATATCAAAACAAACAAACAAACAAAAACTTTCGTTAATCCAAAAGTGAAAACGGTGTGTCCACTAACAAAACTTAAGAATAACAAACTTTATAAACGTCTTAAGATAACCGAACCTTGGAAATAACCGTTTTCATTTTTTGTTTAATTTAAAAACCTTGTTGGAAATAACAAACCTTATTTCATTGTCGGATTAAAAAAACAAACAAACAAAAAAAAAACAAAACAAACAAACAAACAAACAAACAAACCTTCGGAACAGTGTACTTTTCTCATTCTTTCATTTACAAACCTTCGGAATGACGAAACTCATTTCATTTCATTAACGAGCCTTCGGAAAACGAACAATAAATTTTTATCTAAATTATGAACTTTCGGGATAACGAATCGTCGGAAGAGCGAAGCTTCAAAATAATGAACAAACCTTCAGAATCCCGGGAATGGCGATGCTTCGGAATAAAGAGCCTTTCGAAGTGACGAACTTTAATAGGAAATGAATCTTTGGAATAGCAAACTGTAATGGAATCCCAAACCGTCATTTTCTATACGACCTATTGTGTGATAATACAAAGAACGTTATGCTCTCTTTTAAACGTAATATTCAAACGAAATTAAAAGGTTACCATCCCATTTCACATAGCTTTTCAGTGTATGATGAGTATTCAACAAACACAACATGATACATGCGTGATTTCCTGGTTTTTGTTACATATTGTATTTGTTCGGTTATAACGAAATTTCGTTATAATGAAAGAAAACGGCCGGTCCCGAGCATTTCGGTATAACTGGAGTGCACTGTATCGTAATTGAGCACATGAACTTTGAAGACAATAACAAATTGCCCTTTTTCCAAGTTTGAGTGAATGACAATGAATGCCTCACTGAATGGAAGAGATTTGTCAACGAAAGTGGCCAAATAAATTGACCAGACTGTACGAATGCAGGTTTGTGTTAAAGGTTTCTTCTACCATTTTATGGTCCATAACCCCTAGCATGTCCACCTGCCCAATAACTTAATTGGTCGCTCCCACAAAAGCCAGCCCACACAGTCCGTTTTACTCTGTTCATATTCAACACAGAGCTTGCAGCGACATACCATGTCTTGAATATGAAGACAGAAAAAATGGATAATGGGCTATAAATGATATTGTTGGAGTGACCAAGTTATCAGCAACGTGACCATTTGTGGGCTGCATGATTAGTGGGTGTCGAACTCATGGCTCGCACCCGGCTGATCAGCCTCTTCTCATCCTCAGAACAACAGTCGACAGAAACGGTGATCTCTACCCCCCCCCCCACCCCACGTCCCTTCATCCCGGCTTCACGGCAGATTATCTAATCTTCAGATTAACAGCTCTATGGATTAACAAACCATCGGAATAACGTACCTTTGAAATGACATAATTTATTTCAATTTCGAATTGTCGATCCTTTAGAATAAGAAACCTTATTCCATTTTTGGTCTATAACTAACGTTTGGAGCATCGAAACCCATTTCATTTTCGAAATAACGAAACCTTTAATAACGAACATCCGTCACCTATAAAACTAAATGTATTATCTCCAGTGTTTTGTCATTAAATTGACCAAAAAAAAAAAAAGGACGACTGACCATAACTTCACATCTAGGTTAGCAATGTGTTCTAAGTTTTGTGATCATTCCTTATGGGCAATCCTACACTGCAATCATATTTTAGGTATCCACAGGGAAACTTCTTCCCCAGAAGTGTCTACGGAGAGCACATCAACGCAACCTTCTTTAAAGACAGCGTATCGGACTGCATTTCCTAGTAAATATCAAGAAGGATATACGTTTCTATTTTCAATTTCATTTTCTTTCTTTTTTCTTTTTCTTTTTTTTTTTTGGGGGGGGGGGGGAGTCATCCCACAAGACCACATCTATGAGCTAAATAGCCCACGAGTAATTGAATCGTTTTGGTCTGATGTTACCATTATGATATGATGAAAGGTAGCCCTAGATGAACCATAATTGGAATAACTTACAAACTGTGTGCATATAAAAAAAAAAAAAGTGAATTCTTACAACAAACTTGTTGAATAAGAATTAACACATTTCTTAAATCTGTCCATCATTTATATTTGGAGCTAAAGGAACTTATATTGATTGGAAGTGGGTTTCTCAGCCGAGTCGTCCTTGGTATGTAGGTAGAATTAGGGAGAAAATACGCATGTGTTAGTGTAGTCGGGATCAATTTAGTCATGGAGTATCAGAGACTTGCATCTAGGAGATAAGAATATCTTTATGTTCACTTTTGTGTATTCAACGCCGTACTTTGGGCTGCATGGCGGAGGTCTGCTCTCTCCGAGTGTTTGTTTAGTTTCTAAATTCGATGTTATAGTTGGTGCTGTGCTTATATCTAACTTCGTGCTTTAACGATCCCCAGGTCATTCCACAACAAAGGCAATCTCCACGCAACCTATCACATATACTCCTCACCCAGAATGTTCGAAGGAATTTCATGGTAAGTTTTAGTGGGAAAAAACACCACACTGCACTTTTTTTATTTTCAGAGGTATTTTGTAGGGGAAAAATAACATTCATTGTTTTTTTTTTTCAATTCAAAGGTATTATTTAACTTCTTTCAACAGAATGTACAAAAAGTATAAATTCAACATGCGTTTGAAGGAATGATACATAGATAGCATAGAATAACATTTGTCAGTAGTCATTACAAAGTGAAGCATTTTTCATACAAATATATTTATACATTCTGCGACAAAAGTGGAAGTACCCACTCAAAAGACTTTGCTTATACTATGTGGGCACCTCACAGGGGAAAAAATAGGTGAATAGCTTAACTACAAGTGCGCGGGAAATGAGAAAAGAAGGGGAAAAGGGAGAGAGAGAGAAAAAACAGCAATAGAGGTAAACATTAGTTGGCGTCGTTATAAGAATTAGGGTAATGGTCTACCACATCATGGATGCATTGTGTTTTCTTTGTACCATTGAAATGGTTTCGCTATCATTTTCATGCGACTTCCTTGATGAACGAACTTCGCACACTGTGATCTCTTCTCTTCAAAGTCGACATCAAGATTCTACAATTGTATATCCCCACTTGATATGTACCCATTTTAAAGTTATTCATTAAAGCCTATACGCTACTACATGTAGTTGCACAGATCAACTTCTGCAATTTCGTGGCTTGTTATTTTCAGTCCATGTCAACGAGTGATATTTGCAACGAAACATGAAGTGGCCGAAGGACTCAATACATAAACAAATAAAAAATTTAATGAGCAGGCAAGGGGTAATCGACAACTGTTAGAACAGTCAACACGCATAGCAATATATCCCTCTTTTATCGTATCAGATTGTCATATCAAAATGTAGCAAAGTTACATCATCTGACATGAAATAAAATAGTAAACAAAAAGAGCACGCGAGATTGAGATACATATTTCACTGCTTTGCTGTTATATAAGACCATTCTCTTAGATTCGCTGATTTGATAAATGTTTATCTTGCCCTTATATCATGACTCTGCATTTTTGTGTCAAATTGACGTGTTCATTCGGCCCTATTACATAATATTATGTAATGTATATATATATATATATATATATATATATATATATATATATACACGTGTACTTGGGCTATAATGTTTGAAACAAAATATTTGTGTAGAGTACTGTGCATGGCTGTCTTCTATAGGTCCATTCATGAAAGAGCATTGTATAAATCTTTATCATTATGACGCTTAATATTACTGGACAAACTAATGATCAAAAGAAAATGTCAATTTGGCCGTGTACTATAGCAGAGGACAGATTTATAATCATTCATATTTGCATTCGATGATATACAGTGAGGATATATCCTTAAAAATGATGAAAGTTTTAAAGTATTAGAAGTACTTAAAAAAAGTAATGCAACTCAACCAGGGCATAATGCATCACCAAGATCTGGACACAATCACAGCTCGATCGGCCTTTTAGGTGCAGCGTGTAAAAGATAAAGTTGTTTTTAGTATCTCTCAGTACACTCTATATTCATGTCACAAAGAAAACAAACAAAAACGAAAACGCAGGTTCTGTAGGTAAAATTGTTGTTCCTCCATGGAAAAACTCGTTTGCCCGCAGGAGTGTCGACAGTGCTCTTCGGATTATCCGTTGCGACCTTATTCGTGTCTTGGTTTGTGATATTCTATTTACTTCGGAGGAGGCGTAGATGCTCCATAAACAGTAAGTTCGCTGGGTATTATATTCAGCTTCACTTATGAACACAACACGCAACTCATTTTTTCACAGAACTAACTAAAATATTCATTCTTTTTAAAGCTAATTTATTTTGAATGCATGATAAGCTTGGTCAAGAACAACATGGCATGTAAACCGCATTGTTTAATGGTAAGTGCTCTATACACAGCAGGAATCGATATAATGATGTCAGTGACATACTGCAGTGCATTCATGCAGTGCCCCGTCAATACAAAATACAGGATACTTTTTTTATTTTATTTTTTTATTGCACCATAATATGAAAAACAGAACTTTCAATTCATGGAAGTTACATCTGTTGCAAACTCCTGTAGGCACAACTACGAAATCAAGGCGTGTCAAACAGCACCTTTCAACACATGTGTTTTCACACTTGTGAAAAGAAGCTCACCAACGATCACAAACTTTATACATTGAATTGATGAGATTACTTCAGTGGATAAGAGCAAATAAATTGTCGATATGTTTACACAAAAAGAAGATAAGTGTATGTTTTTTTAGTCATTCTCCTAGGTATATTCTCCTGGATGACACAGTAATAGATGACGTCTCTTCGATCAAATTCCTTAGTTTAATTCTTGATAAAAGACTTACCTTGAATGTACACATTGACTCCATATATCGTATAAAGTATCTTAAGATACATAGGCGTTATAAATAAAGTTGATCTTTTTTTCTAGCCGAAAATGTTCTTTTCATGTTATACTCTATACTTCGATATTGCCCTATTTAATTTATGGCATACTTGCCTGGGGAAACACATAATCAACTCTTACTTAGAAAGAATATTATTACTACAAAAATAAAAAAAAGTTCTTCGTTTTATTTGCAAGGAATCATGGAGATGCCATAATGATGCTTTATTTGATGAAAACAACATCTTTAAAATTTATTATGTGTATCGTTTGTATTTAGAACGATTTATGTACAAGCTCAACAATAACTCTCTCCCTTTTGTATTTGACTCTATGTTCATCAAAAATGAAACTGTCCATTCATTTCCTATCCGGGAATCCAATGAATTTCGTTTACCTTTAACTGGAACTATTGTTTGCTAAATCTATATTGATTTACTTTTTTCTGGTCTGAAATTTTGGAATTCTCTTGATAGTAATATAAAAGAAGTCTCAAGTTTGAATACCTATACCTTTAGATCAAAGAAATTTTGAAGAAATCTCTACACTTCATAATGAGGTATATCTTTGTAAGATTTAATTTCAAGTCCCCTTTTTAACACAATCGTTTATCATTTACTACAACTCCTCTTTACACTCCTTTGTTTGGGGAAGTTTATATCTCATGCCACGCGTGCCCTGGTTTTGACCCATCATCTTCCTCTTCTTTCTCCTTTTTCTCTGCCCAGTAGTTAGGTAATCTCCTGTCATTCATTCCACCTTTACTCACCTTTCCTAGCTCTTTCCCTCATTACTAGAGAGGTGTCTCGTGTTTGTTAATGTGTCTGTATGTGTGTAATTCGACTTTGTCTTATTTTACCATCTTTGCCTCGTTTTATCAAATTTGTAACTGCGGTCTTTTATCTGTTTATGAAAAGACTGCAGACTAGACAACCTCTGCTTTTTGCTAGTCCTCAACATTTCCCATCCATTTTTTTTTCTGTATTTGTCTTGAAATTACGAAATTGTATTATTGTTCATAGTTTGTTTTTCAATGCATTGTTGTATCATTACTATATGTGTATTCAAATGTTGTAATCACATGTGTTGGAAATGAAATAAAAAGAAATCATCGGTTAACCCAATGTCTGTTCGTTGTGCCTAGAACCACGCGTCTTTACTATGTAGGAATTGATTTGTTCTTGCTTAGTTATAATTTTATTTCCGTTTATTTGTTGTCGGCTAGGTTTCAACTTTCAGATTTAAATAGTCCAAGAAGAAGGACTTCCTTCCAATTCAGTACGTTAAGGGGGGTGATAGGATGACATGTTTATTACGCTGTATGTGATTTTATGATTCAGATTCTTGGCGTTGTTCTTTTGTAACGTGTCCAGGGATATGGAGTACATTTGGACAATGCTGGAGGCACAGGACATGAGAACGCCGTTGTATTCCTTGAAGCAGATCAATATCGCAGTCATCATCATCGAGCTCATTAGATCACTCAGCTTAGGAAAGAGCTAAAAAGAGGAGAAGGGTGTTGAGATGCCAAGAAAGAAAAGTAAAAGAAAGAGAATGGGAGAGGTGAGCAGGGGGTGAGAGAAATGAGAAACGTGTCGAGTGAAGATTTTGTTGATAGAGTAATTCAGTCACGGGATGGTATGACAAATAATTCGCTACATTTTCTGAAGATATTAAAACGCAACAATAATGCATGCATGGACGAATACAAAATTAAGAAAAGAAGAGGACTCATAATGCATTTTTAAGCATTCTCTCTCAAGGCAATTTTGAATACAATGACTGCTACCTTATGACGCCAGAAATACATTAACAACCTGGATGGTGTTTTAAGAAGCAATGACGCAACAACAAACCCCATAATAATCACTTTACTCATGGTCCTGAAACAGGTCGATCAGAGCAAAACGTTAATGAAACGCTTTACTTGTGTTATACTTCTGTTCTCTTGTTTCAAGTAAAAAAACCCAAACAAACAAACAAACAAACAAATAACCAAACAAACAAACACACACACACACACACACACACACACACACACACACATACACCAATTAACAAACGTCGACTTCTGCAGGCTTCTTCGTTACTTTTTTGTGTGAATTAATTTTGTTCCTTTTCATACCGACATGTAATCTGTAGTTATTCATGTTATGAAGAGTGCCAATTACACCGCAGCGAGCAATCCGTGTATTGATATGTCTACTTCTTCTGCTTTTATATTTTGACTCAAGTGTAATTTTAATACATAATAAGGTCCGCCACACTATCGGAATGTTCGAGTTTAATGATGATTTTGAAGTATATTTTGTAGGGAAAGACTATTTACATGCAAAGATGGCAAGATGACGTTGGTTTCTCATTGTGTATGTGCCTTCAATTTTAGTAGAATCGCTTGTGCAAGAGTCTAAATAAAAATGACGGCATTGGAAAAATGTTTGTTAGTCCATGAACTATAAAGTACTTGCAACTGACTAGATTGACCCATTTTTCTTATTGTGAGTCCTTACAGTATGTACAGTCTGGTCGTGCAGGTGTTGCTGATTGGGCACATGACAAACAACATAAAATGTGAGAAGATGTAGGCTATATTGTGTTCAATGTGTGTGCGATTGCTTGTGCATTGTAATACTATATCGGTGTATACTGTCAGAGAACAACGGGCCTTACCACGGTGATGTTAAGCAGTTTGGATAGAATTAATGTTTGGAAGGTATCAAAATTGAGAATTGCTGGTTCAATTCGCTTAAGCCCCCGTTCTCCCAGATATCCCTATACCATTAGTACTGCCTGCGTTTCGTTGTCCTTGAGATCCACAATGTGCTATCGCTCTTCTTTGTGTGTATGCGGAGATGGCAAATTGGTAAGTTGGCGTATGTCTTTTTTTTTCGATGCTGTGCACACAGATTTTGTCTAATTTTAGAACACAATACCTATTCTCCCCCTCGAGATTGTGAGAACATAAGCTACACCATTCAAAAAAAAAAAAAAAATCAAAATCTTGACGTTTGTTCCCACATACAATGTTGTCGTTTAACCGTACAAGGATTCGTGCATTTTATATGTGATAGCCAGATTGCAAACGCAATGGAAATAAACTTTCGAGGAGTTTATATCGACGGCATTGTTTCTCAGTTCTGTCTCTCTCTCTTATTTATTCTCTCCATCTCTTTTTCCCCTTTACCTTCACTCTTTCTATCAATCTGTACCGTTTAATACATCGGTGATGCTTGATTGTTATCTTTTTTTTAATTGTATTCACGGTTGAACTGGTTACACTGTCTTGAAACACACAATATGAAAAAAAAAATCATACATTATATAGTTACAATTTCAGCTTGGCATTTCTGTATACATATGAGGTTTGAAGAACTGGAAGACACGATTGTTGGTTCATGTTTCTAAATCAAATGACATACTCCTATAAACAGGAGTTTGTGTGACAAAATGTCTCCATGCCTCTATTCATTCCGACTGAAGCCCCCCCCCCCCATACACACACACATTGTTATATTGCTTGCATGTGCTTGATAATGTACCTTAAGAAATTCGCCATGCTTCGCTAACATTCATTGTATTGTGTCCCTGCATGAGAAGAACATGAGCCAGATTTCTCACAGGGTGATCAACCAGTAGACATAAAATCTCAAATTAATTGGCAGTGTGCCCAACTTGGCCGGGTTATGGTTTGGGGTTTTTTGAGGCAGTTAACCATTATAATTCGAGACATGATCGCCATGGGTGTTGGCTTTATGTTGTTAATGAACTTTATTTCATTGACAAATTGTAGTTTTTCTGTCTCTAGTTTGATTTCGACACATAACGATGTCAAAATTCATGAATAAAGACCCTAAACACTATTGTGATTCACAATCAGTATAGCATCGATACTTTGAAGTAATGACAATGTGCCGTCACTGTGTCGACAAGTTTTATTTTTAAATGTGCTATAAACTGTGATTGTCATTAAAACAGCTTATTTCTATGTTCCTTTGTTCCTTTTAGATACAGATTGATTTAGTATATATATATATATATATATATATATATATATATATGAATATATACATATATTATTATATACATATACATATATATATACATAGAGAGAGAGAGAGAGAGGGTGAGAGGGTGATACCAAACGATCTTACAACAGAAGAGGCATAAAGACGAGAAGAAACCGACAGACAGACTATAGCAGCTGGTGGCATATAACATGAAAGCTCAAACTAGATGAAGAAGAATGGTAATGACTCATCCACTGTATACAATCATCGAAACATACAAAGTGAATAAGGGCCTACATTCCACATCATCATTACCAAAGTGTTTTGACAAAAGGAATTAGCCAAGTAATATTCAGTTATTGAAATACAAATGCAAGTGATACAGTCAAGTGTACACCTGTCTATAGCGGCCACGTGCCGTATACGGCCACTAAAAACACCCCATCCCCTCTAAAAGCTTGGTAAATGACCCGTCTATATACAGCAGCCATCTGTCTATAACAGCCATTTTTTCGTCACCCTTTGTGACCGCTATACACAGGTATGATTGTATGGGGATGCATTTCTGTCACAATTTTACCGTTCTTTTTAAGAAATGATTTCTTCAGTTTCTTATCAAATTCCATAAGTGTCAATGATTGCATGGCTCTGACAACATTATATGTTGTGAAGCTCAGCTGGCAGACAGGAATATTTGTCCACATTATTGAAGCACAGAACACAATGTCCTTTGAAAAGAATGGGCCGCTCCCATGAATTCGATCTGAAGAAATTGTTATCGTGATTTATTACACACCCCCCCCCCCCCCCCCCACCTTTGAAGGCGACTATTCCACCACCTATGCTGATTCTGTGTGTTTTTGGCAGTGTGCCCGTGGAGCTTGCCATGCCTCATGTAACAATCATTGTGCACCATTCGCATTATCATAAAACGGCAAAACATCATTTCAGCACCATGCGCGAAAGGCGCACCCTTCCGCCACTGAATGATTTTTATTTCCCCATTACTGGCTGCTTGTGTATGACTGATGTGCACAATATGAATTATGTACGTCATTTTTATCATCATGATAAACTTATTTTGAAACTGATAAATTTTTTTCGTCTAGTTTTTATTGCAACCGATGGACAAATAAATTGATCTACATCCACATAAACAAGCATCATGGAATTGATCAATGTTTTAGTAGTAGCCATGACAAAAGAAACCATATGGGCATACATACTCGAGCAGTACATGCAACTATTTTCCTTTCATTAAAAAACAAACAAACAAACAAACAAACAAACACATTACGGCCAACTTTGCAAGAACTGGAAACCATTTAATTTGTCAGAAATACTTTATTAGCACAAAAGGGAAAATATGGTGTGTCATACCTGTTTGCAATGTTTGTGATTCCAAACAAACTGAATTGTCAATAATAATGCAGAAGAAATGAAATGGAACTCAGAAAACAGCATTCTTCTCACAAATGTGCTGTATCTGCTTTGTATTTATTGCCAATTTCTGTGGGTCTTCACCGGGATCTTCATGTACATGCTGTAGTTGATCAATCATCCTTTTCAATGCCTTTAAAACATTGAACATGGTTCATTCCCACAATCTTTTGATAGGTGAAAATCATGAAATACACTTCACCAGTGCCATCAGAATGAACGTAGAACGTAGGTTCGGGGGAAGGGAACATAGAGTGTATATTCAAATGTATGTTGGAATTCTGCTCAAACCTGCAAACCTTATTTTGTTTTCAGGTTAAGAAAACTTCAGAAAGTCCAATAAGTCCAGACATTAGTAAATGTCACAGACCTTGGGTTGCAAATTTAAAGGTACTTGACCAAGTCCTGTTGTATTCCCATAATCTTCATGTTTGCCGATTGTTCATGTCAGTGACAGTGGTAGCTTTATACGGAAACTGTGGTGATATCGTGTCCAGGTTTGGTCAAATTCTGTAACTATTTTCCTTTCATAAAAAGATATTACAGCCAACTTTGGAAGAACTGGAAACCATTTCATTTGTCAGAAATACTTTATTAGCACAAAGGGAAATGAATAATATGCTGTGTCACAACTGTTTGCAATGTTTGTGATTCCAAACAAATTGAACTGTCAATAAAAATGCAGAAGAAATGAAATGGAACTCAGAAAACAGCATTCTTCTCACAAATGTGCTGTATCTGTTTTGTATTTATTGCCAATTTCTGTGGGTCTTCACTGGGGTCTACATCAATCATCCTTTTCAAATGCCTTCAAAACATTCAGCATGGTTCATTCCCATAATCTTTTGACAGTTGGAATACACTTCACCAGTGTTTCTCTATGACTACTGCATAACCAACCATATACAAGTTGACTGCCATAGCACAAACTAATGTACTGCTTATACTAATCAATCTACAACATGACTACTAATTTTCCTTATCTATAATGACTTCAGGAACTTACAGGTATACACAAACATGCAGATTTGTGGCAGTAAATGCATTCTAAATGTTAAGACCTAACAAACCATGTCACCAGCACTATGTTCATCTAATCTGGTAGAAAATTCATGCATAGCAAATGATAAATCTAGTTAAAGTATAATGGTTAGCATACACTGTATATACAGGTAGGCCTACATTTAACTGTTCACCCAAATACAATGTCTGAGGGGGAACAAAAATTGTTGCAAGCATTGCACATACAACCTGAACAAACATGATACCAAACACAAATATTCTTACAATACAGTTACACACACAAAAATGTTGACTTTACAAGTACATCACACAAGGTTAAAAACATTGTATATGCTTTCATATCTTACTTAAACACTCTTAGAGGATGAAAAATAAAACTTGGCATACTGCATTCATGAGAAACCAATCGTTGTCATCTCTGCATTTCAAAATATCCGAAATTCATAATCAAAACACAGTAAACTTATTATCACAAAGTGCAGATTACAAATATGACACACTGTGCGATCTGTTTATAGATGCGAATGTCAAATGATGAAAAATGATATTTATGATGAATTTCTGAAAACGGGACAATCTCTTTTGCAAAGCAATCACATCTTTCTCATACAAGTGTGATTGTATTATATAAACTTTTACATTCTGTACACATCTGTATTGTGGTCCTAAATGTGCAAACTTGTCTGACAAGCAGTGGAAGGCATAGTAACTTGTCAATCATTTACCAAACATGAAAACATTTTGAACACTTTTCTTATCTTGGCAAAGTTTACTGCAATGACACAAGAATGACACCATATCCCAAAGTCCTCACAAAGAATAAGTGTGGGAAAGTCTGTCTCCAGCAGAGGTGAAAATGACCACTGCTGTTTTAAAAACTAAAATGGAACAAACTCAGTTTTATAACCTTCCCCTTCAATCAAAAACTTGAAGAATGGCTTGAAATACGTTTGTTGATTTAGCAAATAAGTGACTGCATTCTTCTACGTATAGTGCATGAACACTTTGTACATGGATATTTAAACTGTAGATATAATCATTACACACTGTAATATCAAACTATTTTGGTTTAGGCATGTGATTTCACCGAGGTTTCCTCCCAACCCAAAAGCAGCACGTTTCAGCCACCTTCAATAGCCCTACATCAGTAACAGTCATTCATTTACCCATTGCAACGTCTTCATACAACGGGTATCAATTTTCAGGCGATGCTCCTGATCGCACATGCCCGAAAAATATACCACATGGCATTTTCTCTTAGAAACATAGAAACCGACAGTATAAGAAGTCTTCAGCCTTTTATTCTGCATCACTGAGAAATTTCTGTTCTCATGCACAATATGAAGTCAAGGTGATAAAAAGTGTTTGCCTTCATTTTCTTTCGCACTGAAAAAAAGAGAGAGGCTATTGCTGGCAAATCATTTTGGGTCTTTGCACATATTTTTGCAGTTCATGTTCATGTTATGAAATATTCAGTAGTGTACATCACTTTGTGCAGCACTAACTACAGGTACACGGCAGCAGTGCCTGCAAATATTAGACATACATGCAAAGCAAGTCTATCCTCACAATATGTCGCTTCACTATTATTTGGAACAAGCCCCATTCATAAAAATGAATTAAAAGAATAACCTAGAAATGTCGCTACGGCGACTGGTGTATGCCTCCACCATAATGCATGGTTCTCCTAATAGGTCTATAGTACAATGTCTTGACAATGTGTGATGACAGTTTCACACAATTGGCAAAAATATTAAAATGACAGGTTTGCCACAAATGTGCTGAATGTTCACTTTCCTAGAACTAGGTTCAATTGGATGAATGATTAACACATCAGAGTGCAGGTATTTGGGGGAACTGATGATTTTCACTTGACTTTTGACCCTTTTATAAGTTTATGCATTGAGTAATTTTCAAGGTATTGAGAAAAAGTATAATTTCAGTATCAAATGGTAAAATAGTATTATCGAAACCTGGCCTTTGACCTTTGACCCCACAGTTCCAAAGAGAATCACTGTTAGGTAGAACATGCATAAATATGTAAGTTTCATGATAATACCTTGAGTTACTTTTGAGATATGGAGGAAGAAGTGCAATTTAGCACTTTCACTTGACCTTTGACCTTTTGACCTTTGACCTTTTGGCAAGAAACTTCCCACAGAATATATATTGGGTTATACATGCATACATCAAGTTAAAAAAAAAAATCCTTCAGGCACTGCATAAATATAAGGAAAGTAGTGATATTTTGAGGAGTTGACCTTGACCTTTGACCCCCTGACCTTTGACCCCCAACTTCCCTAGATAATCACGGCCCATCGGTACATGCATATATAGTAAGTTCCATGAAGATACCTTGAACCATTTGCGAGATATGGAGAAAAACATGAAATTTCAACCTTTTTTTCACAAAATAACCTGTGACCTTTGACCCCGTGACCCTAAAATCGAAACAAAGTATTATCTCCCCAGGATATACCCTCATACCAAGTTTGATGCAAAACCACCTCACGGTTCTTAAGATATCGACAAAAACAAAACGGGACGGACGGACGGACGACCCGAAAACATAATGCCTCCGGCCACTTCGTTGGCGGAGGCATAAAAACAATAAATAAATTCACATTTTTTTTTTTCTACCAGTGGCTCGCACTGTCACAGCCTCTTAAACTTCTTCCTTACAAGATTATGATATTTCCATAGACTTTGTGCAGAAAACACTACATTCCTAAAAGCAGTGGGTAAGATTCCCTTGGACAGCCATAGAAAATTTGTTCTCCAATAGAACCCAAGTATGAACCCATCTTCAAAAACTTCACCAGACCCTGTGTAGCATCAGCTAATGGCATTGCCTATAATAGCATCATAAATATTCTGGCTTTCTCAGTTATCTAGCTTTGTTTTCATACTGACCTTCATTGAGGATTGCATGGGTGATCTTGATAATGATAATGAACTTCTAGCAACTCTCTTGGAAAAACAAACAGATATGAGAGGAAACATAGCACATATATCATAAAAGTACTGTGGAAGGGAAATATAAAGGGAGGGGAACACACATAAAGTCTTGGAATCACACAGCATAATAGAAGTTCTTCTTTTGGTAATCCTCTCTTTAGTCTTCTTTTGGTTCACAGCATGCATGTACTAACACAAAGCCCATAAACAATATGAGACTACATCTACACACAGACAAAAAAAAAAAACCCAACAAAAACAACAACAACAACAAAACAAATTAAAACAAAAACAGATGAGTAAAATGACACTTGTAACAATAGATAAGCCACACCTTACCTAACACCTTTACACCAATGCATCCAATGTGTGGGGAAAATTCCAGCACTAGTAAATTTGCATATATGAGCATGCCAATTGTTTCATACTGCTGTTGCCATGCTCTTTTAGCTGATCTTACCAATACTGAACTTGTAATAGCATTTGTAATGTCTGTGTCATCATGCACAAATCTATACTTCTTCTACTCTCATTTTTTGCTTTGGTTAGTGTAGTTGTGCTCCTCTATGAAGCATGGTCTCACAATGAAAATTCCTCCTGAGAGAATTTTCTCTGTCAGAACATTTGCAACCTTTCAGGCACCCCAATATTTTTAAGGACATATTCAGTCAAGTAGCATAAGATTAAACAATGGAAAACATACAAAATCAGCACAAGTGATTGTTTTGGCTATTACTCCATTACCAATGCTACCAAACTTGCTCATTGGGAGAGCTGAACTTCTACTGTGGGAGAAATCAGCACCAACATTTCAACCATTAGGATTTGACAACATGAACAATATATGGATCTCGTCCAGCAACATTTGCCCATCAATCTCGGTTGTGCAGGTGCTCTATCTCCCACAGATGAATAGATAATCCTAAATATTGTAATATTCCAAACAAAGAGTACTACCTCTGGCAACATATGGTGCCAGATCAATTCTTGATTGAAAACTGAAATGTAACTATAGCAATGCTGCACACTGGCATTGGTCCGACGGTCCCTGACCAGTAAAAATCACTGTCAGACTGGTAATTTTTTCAGGAATGGAACAGTGAAAAATGAAGAAAGTGGGTATCTACTGGTCCGACAGACAGGCTGGACCAGTAGAAAAAATGAGTTCGTGTGCAGCCCTGACTATAGTATTAATAGAAATTCAGAACATGAATGTACAAACATTTCTGAATAACCAATGACAGAAATACAGCACTTACAATACTTAAAAAAAAAAAATGTAAGAAAGATGTTTCAAGAAAGGTTTTTGTTTGCATACAAATCAAGAATGTGAAACTGCATAATAAGAAATATAACTTTGTGACAAAGTTGGAAAGGCATACCTTGTGAAAAGAATTGATACTGTGTATGTTTAAAGGCAAAACATGGCACCATCAGGGGGCGAGGAGGACAGAAACATTTTTAAGGAAGACCTCGTCAGCAAGGAGCATGAAGAGTGATTAAGCAAAGGCCTCACTGTGACTAATCCTTGTTACATCAGAAGACCTCAATAATGATGTAATTCATTTCCTAAAACTTCTCATGTCAACTGAAAACAGGAATGATTGAAGTTGGACTGAAGATTTCTGTTTTCATTAAGTCGACTTTCATCAGAAAAACAAACAAACAAACAACAAACAAACAAACTCACTTCCCTTTCACATCAGTTCCACATCAGTAAAATTGTATACGAGAACGTCATTTCTCTCTGCTAACAACTTTTACTAGAATTAATCCTTTCGTCCACCTCTGGCCAACCATAATGCATGTAATGTCAATGTCCCTGTGAAGTCGTGGTCCTGTGAGAGGTAATATTGACACTTTCTAGTGGTAGAGTGTCACAGCTGAACAAGATTTTGTTTGTTTGTTAGTTTGTCTGTGTTTTTGTTAGCATTTTGACATATTCAGTATGGGTAATATCAAAGGCCATAGAATGCTGAACTTGAACTGCTTGAATAACATCACCTAGTCTACACTGTACCATGATTGCTCATTTTTTATCGAAGATGGTTCTCTTTTCAACCAAGACCACCCCAGGAGGTAGAGGCAACGTCACACCTTGAGGACAGTGTACACTCCATTGTTGAAGAGCGGAGTGAAGTACGGGGAGTGACTCTCCTGAAGGCGGATGCATAGAGGCTTCTTGTTGGCATTCTCCGGGTCTTCAATGTCCCAAATCTCTGGCATGCTGCAGCCAAGTCTGTGACAGCAGTTGGGAGAGTAAGCATCACAGGAAATTTCATAACAAAGCAGACACCACATCGAATAAGATGATAATTTATGATTTCTATCCATTCATATCATATTTATATTCATATCTCATATATCACATCTTAAAAATCACTGCAGTCTTGTCAATGAGGCATTTCTTTTTTTTTTTACACTTTTAATTCCTACTTTCATTTTTTTTAAATTTTTGATAGAGTAATTTTGGCATTGTCAGCCACGGAAGTGACAGTTTTTGCACTGCATCACGCGACCTGATACTAGGGAGCTTTAGATTTGCGGCGCGGACGTCTGAGACGATGCTTGAGCTTGACGTTCTCCTCTCTCCCTGCATCGTGTTGAAATGTAGCTTTAGATTATGCTAGGATGCAACCTATAAAAAAGAAAATGGCGCCACCATATGATGGGAGCATGAAGGCCGTTGGTTCCAATTTGCGAAAAATTCATGCCACGAATATATTATCATGTTTTACAGTAACTCTCTACATCGTGAATTGAGCGGACATAAAAATAGCACAGAACGCGTGGTGAAAACTCAGGCGACATGTGCTATAAATAGATCGACTGTGATACGCGATTCTGCGCACGCTCAGAACATTTTTTTTTTCCCTCTTAACGACCCCATCACGAAAATTTAAAGCTCCCTATTACCGAGATGATTTGACAATGAATGAGAAAGTCATAACTGCGGGATGGAGCTCACAACATTATAAATTCAGGTTTGATTTTCTGGAAAATTCAATACATACTAGCATTCATACATCTAGCTGTCACATAGTTACTGTTCTGTTTGTTTGTTTTTTTCTCTCTCTCTCCCTAGTTTAGGGTTCTTGAGGTTTCACATATTTAGGTGATCATAACACTCTTATATGAATTCTGTCATGATATCAAATATATCATCTTTCATTGTGTACCACTCCCAGTAATACAATATACTGGATACGCCATATATTTCGCGAGTCTAAATTTTCGCGAATTGGGAAGTCCTGACGATTTTGCGAGTGGTTAAATTCACGATCATGGAGTCCTGTACTGTACAGAGAAGTGTACAAGATGCGTATGTCACATTCACATCGAGATCAGAGTCAATATTTTTGCTTGTATTTAATTTTGTGAATAGCACCTGGCTCGCAAAATATGCGAAAATAAAAACCTCACAAAATATTTGGCGTATACAGTACATTCAAATGGGGGTTCGTAATGTCAATACAAATCTGTACATGCACACAAAAAATAATAATAATAATAATAATTATAATAATAATTGATATGATTTATATAGCGCCAAATCCACTCTGCAGAGTGCTCTAGGCGCGGAAGGAAGAGAAAGTGAAGGAGATAAAGGACATACAAATATAAAATACATGTAATGAGTAATCAAATTGAGGCTTTAAACAAGTGAGTTTTTAGACTGCTTTTAAAGGAGTCTGATGAAGAACAATTTTTTTATGACTGAAGGTAAGTTATTCCATAAGGTGGGAGCAGCATGGCCAAAGGCACGTGTGCCCCATATTGTAGTGAATCTTGGAATTATCAGAGAACCGGAGTTGGATGAGCATAGAGATCTAGCAGGGATGTAATTATGGAGTTTAAAGTCAATGTTATACTGAGGAGCAGCGCCCTGAATGCAATGAAAAGTCAGAAGTAAAATCTTAAAAATAATGCGATCTTTGACTGGTAACCAATGAAGTGATCTCAAAATAGGGGTGATGTGAGTGTGCTTCTTGGATAGTGTAATGATGCGTGCTTTGCCGCATTTTGAAGCCTCTGTAGCATGGAGAGCCGAGTTTGTGGTAAGTTAGATATTAAAGACAGAGTTTCCAATGAATCATTTTTATCAACCATCACTTCAGTTGCCAGTTCCTAAAGTACAAACAATAAACACAAATAAATACACACACACACTCACAAACAAATAAACAAACAAGCAAACAAACAAACAACAGACCATGACTCTACATCTCAGGAACATTATGAAGCCTAACTGAGTACAGTGACTAGCAATGGTCAACAATAGGTATCAACATGGCACATTTGCATCATGCAAAAAAAAAGAAAGAAAAAGAAGTAGAAAAATCATGACTCACTTCGACCTGCGCACACACCAGGAGTGTTCCATGATGGCATACTGCACACCCAGGCTCTTGTAGCCCAAGTGAACCTCCTTGGCTGATTTGCGGCTGAACATGGCATACACTAGTTTTGTCCTGGCTCTACAGATATAGTTAATACATAAAAAAAAAAAAATCAATATACATTTTGATAACTGACAACAAGGTTGGAAATGCTTGAGAATTCATCTTGATCATGAGATCACAATGTAAGTTATTCATAACATGTCATACTATTAAACATTTTGGGATACGTCCCTATCATTCTCAGTTTGCTGTTTCCTAATATGCTTTTCTACTGGTAGGAGAGATATGACAGCTATTCTGTTCAAATATCAAACTATGCCACAGTGCCATGCAGTGACTGTGAAAAAAAAATGAAACCTGGTAAGAGTTAACCTGTTGAAAACTAGTCATGAGCATACCTGGGCAGGTGTGTATGGGAAATGTGTGTTATAGCAAAATCAACTCATCCTCAACGGGTTAAAGATGAATCAATATAACAGGGCATCCAAAACATTCACATCTATGTATTACATTCTTCCATCTCTTGCTATAACCATGCACCAAACTATTCAAGGGTTCAACTCTTTATATATCATGCTCCCAGAGTGAACTTTACTCACCAAGTTTGCATCCTAGTCAATGACCATGTGTCTATTTGCAATGCCAGAGGTACTTGGTGATGATTCACATGCACACAGGGTATCAAGTTTTATATGTGCTGTTGCTAATCCTTACACTAAGTGCTGCACTGTGAACCTCTATATTAAAGCAACATAAACATAATTTTGCCAAATTGTCCAGCTGCCTATGATCACTGCCAATCAATGAAATCTACAGTTATTGTGAATGGATGTTGAGCATTGGGAAGGTAACATGCAAGAGATGAAACTGGACAAGCAATACAGAGGTTCAAAGCAACTTGCAGTCTTACCTCAGCCCAGCATCCTCATAATGAGGGTGGTTCACAATTCTTCTTTCTGTGGACAGCTTCACAGATGCCATGGTAGGCATCGGACCAGCAAACACTGCATCTGGAACATCACATTTGGGAAGAGTAAAATGACACAGCAACATGACGGTGGGCACTGGGACACATGTAAAATGTCAGAGGCAAATGCAAATTTTCATATGCAGAAATTAACACCAAGCTGTTGTACACATAATGCATTTATTATTCAATTTTGTCTTTATACACTGTCTATACTTAGAATAACATCTCTTTATTTTCTATTCTCTCTTCACTTTCCTTGAGCACTGAACAAAACGACACAAGGAGGCAGAATTTCTCTCTCATTAATTTAATTTTTGTTCTTTCCACATGACTGTAGTTGACTGTCTGCTTACTACAAGAATTGGATATATTATATATCAAATCTGTGCAAAATTACCATATCTTGGAAGCACCAGTCCAATTCTCCCATTAAAAAAAAAAAAAATGGCAATGGCATACAGGTTAATAGGAAAATCCCACTCAGCCATAAAAGTCCATGTAACAGTCCTGTAAGAACTAAACTATCAATCTATATAGATTTGGAGGATAGAGTGCAGCCCCCTCCCCCCCCCCCCCCCCCCCCTAATTCATTGACTCTTAGTTTTTGGAAGTCTGAGCAGATCAGCAGAAAACAAACTGCAAAACCTTAACCTGTTGAGGACGGACTGATTTTGCTGCAACACGCATTTCCCATAGACACCTGCCCGAGTATACTCGGGACTCGTCCTCAACGGGTTTTCTGCACGATGACAGTAAGAATATTTGGGTTCAATACCTTGAGGAGTGTTTGCCATGATCCACTCGAGGAGCTCCTCCTGTGGAGCATTGGAGAAGTCTCCACTGATGTTCCACTGATGTCTGAGGTTGGCCACGCCCTGGATGGACATCAGGGCCAGAAGAAGGACCACTCCCGCCTGATGGTAGTCAGCCCTCTTTAGGAACCTGAAGACCTAACAAAAACATGAACAACAACAACAACAAAGTCAACTTCTCCTTTTAAAGGGAAAAATCCATCTTGATATGATGTCTTTTTGTATGAAAACAAAAGCCAGAAAAATGAATCAGTAAAAATTTTGGGGGAAAATAGTCACACAAAACAGTCATGAATCTTACAAGTTTAGGGAGTAGGACAAACTCTGTAAGATTTAGAAGTTAAGCAGGTCTCATTGTTTTGTACAGAAAATGTCACTGATGTTAATTTTTATAAAATATTTGGGTACAGACAAACTTATCTACTGAGAAGCACATGCCAAATGCAATAATCCCATAACGTACCAAAAACAGGGCTGAATAAAGATTTTCTTGGGAGAAAAATGAACATTGGGGAATTCTAGTGGACACACCATACATAACTAATTGCACTTGTTTGTATCATTAAAGTTTTCTATTAATTTTCACCATCAACCACACCCTTGGAATACTAATTTATCATTAACTCTGCAATTAGGTCCTCTCAGAGGCACATGCACATCGCTACGTGCAAGACTTTCCCACCAAAATGCTTGCTGTCATGGTTGCTACTTGTTACTTGTTGCAGTAAACCCATTCGCAGCTCCAAGGAAGCTATACTGGGATGCAAATCGTGTCATGTGCTAATGAACCTCCTACTTAATTGAGCTCTCAGTACAGCTATTCATGATTTAAAAGTAAATGCTGTTAAGATTTGATGCTTTATATGAGCCCTCAGAATATGGCCCCTGGCACGTTCTGCTGGTAATTTTCCCTTTGACATCTCCTTTCTCTATGTAGTCATCTATTCCAAATATACTTGAATTCTTTCTATAAAACCTACTTTCCAAAATGCACAGCAATACAGTGTGTCACATTGCTCACTATTCTATTCAGTCTCTCCCTAATGTCTTTCCTGCTTACATTTTTCTTCCATTTCACCCACCCTTTTCCCCTTTCACAGATTTTTCTCCTCCTTCCACACTTCTTCAATACATATCCTCTATCACAGATACACAAATAAAACGTCATTACATATTTACTAACAATACGAGACACAATGGAGGATGCTAGGAATTTGAAAAACATAAGAGTGAATAGAGTTTACTTACCTGCTTGGAAGCCAGTAAACTGGAAATTATACACAGATGAGGCGAGAAGAAGACCTTTAATCTCATGATGAGGACTGCCATGACCAGAAAGGCCAGGAGCTGGAACAGGTGATACACCAACTGGAACGTATGCAAAGGAAGACAGAGAAAGTTAGAGAGAGAGAGAGAGAGAGAGAGAGAGGGGGGGGGGGGGGGGGGGGGTCTGGTATTAGTGCCTGCACAATGCCAGCAATCATTTTGCACCGATTCTCATTTAATGGCTTTCAGATACTGGCTGCCAATATAAATGACATAGATTGTACTTGTACACAAGTCCATGCTTTGGTAATGAAATGACAAAACCACATCCATGATTATTTGTCTTTGTACAACTCAACGACAAACTAGACTGTGACTTGAAATTAGGCTACATGGTAGCATGCAGGTGACTTTATGACAAAAGGTAAATGATATGGAATAACACACTGATGCTCAAGAAATTGTGTTTGTGACAAGACTATTGGCATCCTGGGAAATACTTTTCTATGCCAAGGGAGTTACACTGTATAGTCAACAAATAGAGTAGCACCTGCAAGGGTTTTTTTTTTTCTTTCTTTCTTTCTTTCTTTTCAGTGGGCGTTGCTGACAAATGGAAAAACAGACATACAGTGTATCACCTGATGTCCAATCTGGAAACATACAAGTCTCTACTGATGGCATGTTTATGAGAATCAAATATTATTCTAGTTTACAGTAAGAACAGCGAAAATTTCTTACCTCTGCATGTGGCTTGCATCTTATTTCTCTGCAAAACAGACAAAAAAAATGAAGACAAATTAACTTCTTTTAGACTTAGAATCAGAATACAGCTTATATTTCATGGCATTCTTTCATATTCCTCTCTCGTAATGTATGAGTAAGCAGAAAAGCAGAATCTGTTGTATCCATTAAAGCTTAACACTAATCTTCTTACTCCAAGCACTTTCTAAATATGATACATTACTTTTCCCTGTTCATCTAATGCACACTACGGATTAAACAGCTATTCTGAAAACTTGCAACTTGATTTGACCGAAGTTATAATGCTGATTTGACACTTCCTCTTTATATTATATTTGCATTTGCATAAAAAATGCAGCACACATGTGGATATATTTCTGTGTGACTTAACAACTATGAGTTTGTGGTTTGCAATGCCGACAAGACTAATTTCACAAACCATTTTCAAAACAAGTCCAAATTCTATGATGGCCTGCTCCTTCAACAAGAGACCTGTTGGTCTGGTGCATACCTGAACATCATACTTTGTTCTTAATGACACTCTACCTGAGGCAAACTATCCAAAATTCTTGAGATTCAGGGATTGCTGCAGATGTGCCCCTTGGGAAATGCTTTCCTAATTTCGAATATTTGGGCTTCTTCCTAAAGGTTTCCAATGGAGGCACCACTACCATTTGTACAAACTTTGATCTCCTCCCCCACTGATGATTCCTGCCAAGTTTGATCACATCACCCCCAGTATTCAAGAAGAAGATGAAACATGAAAAAAGTTTGTGCATGCCAGACAGCAGATGGTGAAAGAGCACAATGCCTCCCTTGAGCCATTTGGTTCAGGTCAGCTAAATATTTACTCACTACAACCTGAATGCTTGCAAAAAGCTTGTTCAAAGTGGAAACAAAATGTAATATTGAATGCAAACCTAATCAATCAATTATACAAAGATATTAACACACATGCAGAGAGTGGATGATTGGTAGAAAAAAGGTATATTTCTGGGGTTGTCACTGCAAGATTTTCTGACTTGGCAATGTCATACAACTTTTGACTGGGAAACCATGCAAACAAGCTCAATCTTACTCTTGATGTGGTGGATCTCGTATTGCTGAAATGCTCTGGCCATTCGTCAAGTTCTCTGATCTGACCTGCCCTTCTTGAATACTTGGTTGTAGAAATTCCCTGAATAACTACAGGATGTAGCAAGCACAAAGAGTGAAAACACCCAGGAAATAGTAAGAAGCTTCAGAGACAATTTCTTGCATGATTGACTATAATGGGTGTTACAAACATGTTGAATTAAGGACTTTCAAGAATGATGAATATCAATGAGTTGAGTATTATTGAAGGCACATATGACTTTAGGTAAAATGGACCTTGGCTGAACACAGAATCCACTCATTCACAGTTGTATCCACCTGATTTTCATGTCATAAGTATATTCCACAATACGACTGGGACAGTGGTGACCCAACACTTATGTTAAAAGAAAGTACAGTATACCTGGCAAATCTTCTATCACAGTTTCATCTATACTACAGCTGGTCTTATCAACATATTTAATACTCTAAATGGATGCTAACATTGTCAGAATACATTCTACAAGTCTTCTGCAAGCCATCAAACAAGTTCCCTACAAGATTCTGAAATTCCCGAAGGCATCATTCAGGATCCTCCAAGTGATATGTATGAATCTTCCAACAGTGTTTGTATGAGATATGATGATGGTAAATACTCACATGGTAAGCTAATACCAAGACCGCCACCACAGCACTGGGAAGCAATAATGTTTGGGAAAACTTCACAAGGGTCTGTGAAATAAGCACACAGTGTAATTTCATGATAATTATGTTTGGTGGCTATCAATGCTTAGCATGGTTCTTGGTAAAACATATAAACACCAGTTGCAAACAGAGAGATTTATAACAGACAGAGTCTTATTGGAGCATTCACTCTCATCTCAATTTAACATGACTGCATAGCATTTAGCAAGATTTGTTGTTGTTGTTGTATTCACTTGCAGATGAATGTGTCTGTAACATATACAAAGTAGTTTTGTTTTGTTTTTGTTTTTTTCACTGCAAGAATCAGTCTATGACAGCAAACTTTCAAAATTTCTCTTGAAATGTATTCAACAGAATTACTGTGAAGCTCTAACTCTTTATGTGCCATGGTGTAAACCCCCTGTGTGCCACATTATTCTGAGACAGCAATGTAGTCATGCTTTGGGGAAACATTCTGCTTTTCAAATATATGTAAGTTCAACAAATTTTCATATACCATGGACATGTAATGTGCAAAGTTGTAACGTAAATTGTATGACAAATCTATGATCGTTTTTTCTATATCAAATGACCAGTTATTACATTATTGTAGAGGCATGACTTTTGCACACAAAACAGTGCTTGAAACTTAGAATTTACCCGCAAATCCAGCAGGGAAAACCATTTGATAGCCACAAACCACATAAAATGCAAACTACATGTGACAGGAATGGAATCGCTAGAACCGCTTTAATTGTACTGTGGCATTTGGCTATCTATCAATCGTTTTGGGCGGCTTTGTGTGTTTGAGCAGAATATGTGAAGTTGGCATGCCGTTGAGTGAGTTGGGCATGCGAACATGGCACATAAAGAGTTAAAGAAAATGAACACATAATTTAATGGGTCCAATTCTTTCTATGTTCTTCTATTACAGCAAAGAACTAACACAGCGAGGTGGGAAATGTGTCCTGAAATTGTACTGAAGCATAATTTCACAGATGATGTTATGTATAAAGGGGGCACTGTGTGACAAACTTACTGCAGTTTGCATGTAATCAAATTCAGCAGCACAGGTGTATAGCATGGTGTGGAAGTCCTTGTAGTCAGAAAACTTGGACCTAAATAGATTGGCAATGTGAGCCTGGAAACCAAAAGAGAAGAGGACTTTAGGGAAAAGTGGCACAAAAAGCTTGAAAATCTGAAGGTTTATTCCTTGTTTGCTACTACATCAGCATACTAATTAGACTTTGAACATAAAACAAAGATCTACTTATGAATGTGAAAGTGGGTTTCGCACAGCAATGCTAACACCAGCACCAAACTTGAAATTATGAAAATGATAATCCCCAGGGGCTAGTGTAAATAGTCAATGGCAAAAAAGCACGTACATTAAATCGCTAACGCAAACGGCAGAGCTCGCTTCAGCAGACGACATTCAACACCGAGCCCAGCACCAGCAATCGGAAAGCGAAATGCGTCATAATTTTGAGGTCAACTCCCAACACCGATGTGATTTCAAGTTCGGTTTTATCGCCGGTGCTAGTGCTGAGATAGCACTAGCACTAGCACCGAACTTGAAATCACTCACTGTATCTTATTCCTGTACAGTGTATACATGTATGCCAAAGGTGGTGTCCCATCTCTTAATACAGAGAATCATTGCATCAGCAGCTTCCTTCCTTACAAGAAGAATGGATACTGCAGTCAATGCAAATTTGTACTTTAATACTCAGCTATTTTGACAGAGGAGAAAAGCATAAACTGCACAGAATTTCACATTACAGCATAGTGAAGAAAACCGGTGTGTGAAGAAACATTACTTTAGTTAAAAGGTCATCGCACACACACATACACAAGAATTCACACACTCTTCTGGCTCTCCTTACCATTTGAGGATGAACTGAAACACATTTGCAAAAGACATTGCCCAAATATACTTGAAACTAGTCTTCAACAGGTTAATAAAAAACAAACAAATAAACAAACAAAGAAGTAAACAAATGAGGGGAGTATTCTTACATCATCCTCTGTCTGAAGGAGTGTAGACAAGACCAGCTTGATGGTGAAGACTCCTCCAAGTAATAGGCACAACTGACACAACTGTGAGAAAACGTGAAGCAATCTCATGATACAGTACAGTGGAGTCCCGTTATATGCTCAGTACCGGCAGTTTACTTTCGTTATATCGAAATTTCGTTATAACCGAACGAACAAACAATAAAGAACACAGAGCTGATAATGTTGGAGCATAAATTTTTACTTCGTTGTAACCTGAATTTCGTAATAAACGTGTTCGTTAAAACGGGAGTGCACTGTACAGTGTAGTACAATATTTGCCCTGAAAAACGTGCATACCAGTATACCATACAGCATTATGTACAATGTCATCTTTCTGAGAAAGACTACCAAAAGGGGCACAATCAGATAATGAACATACTTAAGATGTGATTAATCTTTTGTTGGGCTGTTTATTTTTATTTTATTTCTTTTTGTCATTTTTTTTTTTTTTTTTGGGGGGGGGGTCTTTGTTTGTACATTTTTTATTTGGGGGGGGGGGGGGGTAGAGAATTTTTTGCAGGGAAGGGTAGAAAGAGTGTACATTGGAACTGTTGGGAATACAACAAAACATCAACTTCTTTAAGACAAAAACAAAACAAAAACAAAAACCCACCAACAACCACAAGAAATGTGTCTGAAAAGTTCAGAAACCAGTTGTCCCTGTTTGGTCACCAGTTTGATGATGATGAAAGTATCATCAATGTCAATTTACCATAACAGCATACTAGTGTACTGTACGAGCTGAAATTTTCGCATGTTGTTAATTTCGCAGTTGCGAGGGTCACAACTGAACTTTGGGATACTTATTTGCGCATTGTTATTTTCGCGTGTTGTTATTTTTGCGGTTCAAAGGTGATTCGCGGAATTCGCGAAAATAAAACCACCGTGAAAATTTCAGCTCATACAGTACATTTTACAGTCAATAACTTCTTTAATCCCAAAGGTACAACGTACATGTATAAACATAATCTTGTACTCCACCAAGCACTGACTACAAAGCTTGATACCAGGAATGTCATCATCCAACTCTGATTAAAGAAAAAAAAAATATAAGAAAAGAAATCTGTATCTAAAGTACGAATGTATGGTGAGTACAATAACAGAATAATCTCACATTTTCTGTGTAAACTTACCCATATCACAATTCTGTATTCAAGTTTTTCCAGGAGTGGTTCCAAAAACAGAATTATCTACAGTAAAGAAAAAGGAAATAAAGATACAATGTACATCAATGTACATCATCAACTTCTGAGAAAAAAAAAATGGAACAGAGCATATTTTCCTTTTATTCAAAATCATACAGATACCATTGTATAGAGCATAATTATACTTATCACAGCATAAGCTACAATGTACCTCTATTCTGTACCATACTTTGGAGTTTGTTTGCATGAATGGAAAAGGTATTGTCTCATTTCTCTTAACTGTCCTCAGAATATCAATATGATACTTTATCATAAAAAAAAAATGAAGAAACAATTCTTAGATTGTGTTATGGTTAAAAAGAGGGGAGAGACATAGATAATATGGTAATCTGATGGGTGAAAATTTGTTTTCCACTTTACAGCATATCATATTTAGAAAGGATTATATGTGACTGTGTATCTCTGATGATGAAAACATTTGAAACTCTAAAAGCTGGAATTGTCACTGTTAATTATCTCTGGTGGAATGTTGCTTAATGAACTACGAAGCCTCAGTCTTTGAGTTATTCTACCCCTTACTTGTACATAGGCCACATGCACCACATCCTTTTTTTTTTCTTATTTTTTTTTTCATGACATATAAATAGGGCATGTCATAGTGCTTGGTCTGTTTTACCTCAACTTACCCAGATTGTGAGAAGACAAGATGTAAAGAAGGATGTTAGAAGCATCTCATTTCCAAATAACATGATGTAACTGACAAGCAATCCAATCTGGAAAGAAAAGAAGAATGCACTAGTGCTGTTAAGACATGGAACTTAACTGACCAATGAAAAAAAAAAAAAATGTAATGCCCAGCTTTTCTATATTAATCATGCAATACATTGTCCTACAGCAGTGTGATATGAAATTGTGCGCGATTTAAATGTCTAAAAAATGTACTTTGCCAGTGAAAACATAGGCAGCAATGACACACTATCTGGGATACACAACAAAAAAGATGTTCCATAGTACTTACATTCTAAATGGACAATATCCCCACTTTATAAAGAAATAAAAGCTACTGATGAGTTGTAGTCCAAATTTCTTCACTAATAATACCCCAAACTTATCCTCACAGTAGTGCTAAGAGATATTTGCAGCATCAACAAAACACTCTAGCCTTACTACACATGTCCATTTCATTGTCCCTCGGAATATAATTGTAATATGCGGAAATACTCTGTGTATTATGACATATGACTTTCATCAATCTTTCCTGGCCAAGCCCATGAGAAACCACACCAGTTGTGCAGGACATTATTTGCATACCTCAGCAACCATGATTTCATGAAAATATCCTCTTACTTCAAAGTTTCTGCCACATAATGAACACTTTACAAGCACAATCTTATCACTTTTACTAGTTTCTGCTGGTCTACAATAGACAGGAGTGACTTGGACCAATAAGGGCAATCATCCTAATTGCTGTATTAAAAAGAAAAAAGAAAGAAAGAGTGAACAAACAACACAAAGTTGAAAATCAAAGAAAAAGAAATATTCAGTAACAGGCCTAGCTCTAATGGTTTCTGCCAGTTCTCCCCTGCTGCGAGATACAGAAACAGGTAATAAACATGACCCCTTGGCTACTCACACTTTGACCTTGAAGAATGCACTTGACCTTTTGAGAACTGGCAAAGCCCAGCATGTAGGTTGCAAACACAGCAAGGGTCTGGAATTGGAGGAAAGAGAGAGATTGAGAGATGGAGTGAAATGGAGAGAGACAGTTATTAGAAGAGACATATGGTGCAGAAGGGCAAAGGGCACGTATTACTGTATGAAAAAGGAAGTTGGAAGGAGAAATACAATTGTATGGGATAAAGAGAAGCAGTAACCACAGAGTTGACAAAACAACAACAACATAAAAACAGTGGTGGAAGGAACATATGTTATCAACATGATGAAATTATCCACCCAAATGCATGGCATAATATACTTCAGCAACTTTCGCCTTCTATAAATTGTTTTAGGATATGATATCTTGCATCTAACTTTGCCCTACAATGGCTGTCCTACAATGTATGTAACATTCCTGTCTGGTACTGAAAGAATGGCACACAGATCTTTCCTCATGATTCGATTCGATTTGATTTGATTTTTTGCAGTTGTATGTTGACAAAAAACAACAACTGGTTGTATTTCTTTAAAGGTGGAACTAAAACAAATCAAGAGTCTGATGAAAACCAGATACCACTGGAAGGTACATAAGTAGATGAACCTTATACAATAAATCTTCACCAAGTTGAGAAAAATCTGATTCTGAACTAATGAACAAAGAATAGAATGTTTCACTGAAAAAAGTCGATTTACCTGTGTAAGAAGAGCAAACTGAGCAAATTGCCATGGCAACATGAATCCGACCACACCCAGACTGATGGCGATGCTATGAATCCATCCAGGCTTCTGTATTCTGTGAAGATTAATTTTCATATTTAAAGCATGTATGAAAATGCTATACTATGTCATGCAATGCTGTAACCTATTGTACAAGACAAGAAGTCATCTTCAGGTGGCCTTTTTTCAATCAGGTTCCCAGCAGAACATATCTTTCTACAATGCCCTTTTACTCTTAATGTGCTAACACATCCTACTCAGTCGACGGCGTGCCAACTTCGCATATTCTGCTCAAACCCACAAACCCGCCCAAACTGATCGATAAATCACCAAATGCAGCAGTACAATGAAAGCTTTTGTCACGCTTCCGTTCGTCTCACATCATCGATTTTGTCTAACAAATCCACACCATATTCAAACTGACTTAAAGAGACAGAAAACCAGACAAGAATATTAAAAGAAGTTTCATCCCAATCGGACATTACATGCAAAAAGATGATATGGAATTTTAAGCTTCACATGTTTTCATCAAGTGAATGCCTGCTGGAAGATCATCTCCCAACCCTCAAACATGTTTTTACGCAAAAACACTATCAAACTCATGTTTGGGTTGATGATTTTGCAACTGCAACCTTTTTTTCCCCATCATCACTGCTAGCTTAGATACAAGACTCCCAGAATTTGATGTATCAAAAAATGCATATTATTAATAGGATTAGAGGAATTTGCAGCAAAAAATAAAAAATAAACATACAAACTAGAGAAGCACTCTGAGAGCGCAGACAGCTAATTTCCACCAATTATCTTGTTCTTCCATAGAAATCACTGATTTCCACCTATACGTATGAATGCCGAAAATCACCCGAATTCCAAATACTGTAGTATAGAAGCCTTTTGTTACGTCATCAACCCTCAGCTGTGTGGCACGCCTCGCCCTTGCAAAAACTAGAACATGCACTTTAGAGTGCATATGAATACCTCAAAAATGCGCAGCTTGAACTCCCAATTTCATTGACCCTACATGTACCTGCCAAAATATCAAAAATCCTTCATAAAATCCATCAGAATTTCTGGATCACTACCAAAATCTAATCATCTCTTCTGTGCGTCATTTTCAACCTTTCCTGCAAGTTTTATCCAAATCTGTTTGCACCTTTTTGAGTTATTTTGCACACGGACAAACAAACAAACAAATGGTAATGAAAACATAACCTCCTCCCTTGGCAGAGGTAATGATAATAACACATAAATACATAAAACATATTCCAAGCATTGCTTGTTTCATCATCCTGTTTCTACCAATCCATACCTTAAAACATGTGTGACCAAGAACATCTCCAGCACAAAGATGGGATAGGCAAAGCTTTCTCTCAACGGAGGTGTCCACTGCACTCTGGTACACTGCCAAGATAACCATAATAAAAGCATGACAGATCTCAAAACAGGTGGACAACAATAATCCCTGGTCTTTGACAAGCAGGAAAAGTAATATATGAATGTCACGGGGAAAAAGCATGTTTACACACAACATTCTCTTCATTTGCCTTGCCGATATCATCTGTAGATGCCAAAGGGGTTTGGGCATGACACCAGCAATGTGAGCAGCTACCTAGGGTTTTACCATGTCACCACAAAAAATTAATCAAACATGCCTACAAACTTATCAAAAATCTAGCTAAAGATTTTTATGCTATGATCATGGCTTCTTCAATCTCATCTGATGTTCACAAATATGGCTAAGAAAGCACCAGAGTGCATCTAGACACCCAATACAGCCCCAGCCTGAAAGGGACTGTACAGCTCTGGTTGAGGTGAGGATTTAGCTTTTAACGTTTTGCGAGATATTCAGAAACCACTCAATGAGATGTCAAAATGCATGAAATTCTATGGGGTATCAAAAGTTTATTTGATGAAAATCGGCTCTGAAATGGCTGAGATATCCAAAAACAAGGCCAAACAAAAAAAAGATCCTAATAAAAGGCGTGGCCTCTCGCCTTTTATTATTATCACTTTTTTTGGATATCTCAGCCATTTGAAAACCAATTTTTATCAAATAAACGTTGAATCCTTCTTAAAATTACATGCTCTTTCATATTTTCATAAGAGGTTTCTCATTATCTCACTTTAATAGGAATGTTATAAACCTGAATCCCCACCTCAACTAGTACTGTACAGTCCCTTGAAGGGACTTTATGCTTTGCACTGGCCCATTTCATGCCCATACAATGTACATTCACACAAATTACACAGACAGACTTTTTTTTCTTTAATGTAGATCACCCTGCATGAAAAAAATTATACAGCAAACCTTGGATACAATTTGGAAGGGACGCAGAACATACAGCTTTTCTTTATATCCAGTATACACTCAGGATGTATTTTCATCAATTCAAACAGCAAAACTGAAAAAAAAATTCTAGTCCTGTCCACGATAAAAAGGTGTTACAATATGTCCTCAAAGTGAATGTATACATCGTGGTGCAGACAACATAGTTCATCACTGTAAGATTCAACGAAGCAAGACCCATTCAAAGACTTGAATAATGGCTTGCAAAAGACCCCACAATGCTTTAGGCATTTCGATTTAGAACCATTCAAATCACACAAAACACAGGCCATAAAAATAAATGAAGTGGGTTAAAAAGGATATTTTCTCTAAGAATTGAAAAAGCCCATTGGTTTCTTTTACTATTTTTTGCCTTTGAATCTAATTCATGCAAAGTCCTTGACATAATATTCTTGCAGTTTGCAAACTGACATACCTCTCCATGGTTGTAGAAGAAAGACAGCACAGTGAGAACTCCCCCGAGGATATTATGGCTCAAGTATGCACCAAAGATGAAGAGCAGAGACACAAACAAGCCATTCTCTATGAAGATACCATTCACATAGAAATATGCCCTGTCCCCCATTCCTGCAAGAAGAAGGAGGGGGGGGGGGATCCAGTTACATCTGTACTTCTATTAAATTCAACAGAGGCCACAATCATAAATGCTGTCAGTTACATATATTGAATTAATCAAAATTCTTTGGAAATCTTATTTTTCACAGAAATATACACTTTCAAGTATCATGACATCAATATTTCCCCTAGAAAGAATTTATTTTGAATCTTGGGTGAGTATAGATTTGATAAACCATCTGATATTTTGTGAAGACTCTTAAAATAAAATAATGGAACAATTACACAATTCTTGGATTTTTGGTGGTTTTGTTTTATTTTATTTCATTTTTATTTCATCTTATTTTATCTTTATTTATTCTTTTTTTTTTTTTTTTTTTTTGGGGGGGGGGGGGTTGATGCACATGTAAAATATAATATGGCCACCTCCATTCCAGTGCTTTTCAACATTGATTATCTTTAATGGCCATTTTCATGACTTTGTTTCTGGTTTGCTAGTATACATGTTTGGGAATCTATGGAAACTTGTAAACAGATGTAGATTTCATCCAATCGAAGTGTTGCAGTTATAGAAAAAAACAAACAGAAAGAAAGAAAGATAATATCTAAAAGATTGAATAAATACCTTCACAGTTTAGTACTGGACTGAGCCCTCTACCCCTGTTGACTGTGTAACACTCCTTAGTCTTGATGTCCAGCAGCTTTGTGACACTTTCATATATTCTGAAACTGGCTGCCAGAAATACCTGTAAAAATGATTTGGATTAAAACATCACAATCTCTTTGACAATAGTGCAACTGTTAGACAAGTTTGCAAGACTGAGGAATTTTAATCATTTAAATGTACTATAGTGTGGTCACTATTCTTACCGACAAAATACTATCAAGTTTTATTGGGTTAATTGTATTCTTAGCTATATCTACTCTTAAAAATCATGGGGAAAAACCCAAAACACACACACACACAACAGAAATGACTCCCATGTGACAAGTACCTCCACTTGAAGAGATCTTCATTTGCATTGCAGCAATGAACAATGCAAAACGTGTTACTGCATACCCTGCCAATTCATGCATGTACTGGTACATGTCAATGCCACTCTTTAGTCACAGTTTATGGTTGCCCATGTTGCAGCATGAACCTTAACTCTTAAAAGGCGGGTCTTTTGATTTTATAATGCATGATCATATGAAAATACTGTGTCAATACTATTAGAAATCGCATATACTTTTCTTCAAAGAGATCTGTGAACTTCAAAAAACTCAGTTGAAATCGCCTAAATCGCTCATTTTTCGGGTAGTCGGGAACGCCCCCAGAAAAAGCAAGGACCGGTCACGTGCCTTGTCAGGTGACACTGTGACGCACCAACAGGAACTCGTAGTGCGACTGTCTCGCCTAAACTGTACTTCACAGTGCAGGGATCTTGTGTACCGGGGTATTTGTAGGAAAGTTGGAGAAAGTATTTCAAGAAAATGCCGAGGAAGTGTGCCGTCATCACCGCAGCAAAGACACAAAAGATGGGGTGTAAGTCTGCACAACTTCCCTAAAGATGACGCTACTCGAAAAAATTGGGTTCGTTGAGAATCATTTGCTGACGCGATCGAGTCCAGTGGGATAGATGGTCCCTTCTACTACGATGTACATTACTACGCACTAGGTTGTACAGCCTCGTATGGAGTGATCGCTTGTAGTGGAGCTAAGTAGTGCTGTATACTCGGCTAGGATTTGCGCCCAAAAAGAGGATCCTGCAGCCCATAGCTATCCCTGTCATCAAGCTGGGAAATGGAAGCCAAACTCATCGTCAGAGAGCTGAAAAATAAAGCGGATCAGCAGTTCTGAAGCTGGATCAGAGAAAGCGGGTATGTTTTGCCACTGTGTAGACGACTCTTATTATCACAGTAGCTATCGTACATGTACCGTAACTATACACAGCCCAGTCGCTGTATAATCGCGACAGGGTTCGCACGGCGTCTGGTCGGCCTATAATTGCTGTATCACTACTAACAGTTTCACGGTTTCGATAGGTTGATAAGCTCCGCCTGTAGCGTTTTGAGTGGAACATCACTCAATGTCAGTAAAATTAAGATCATGGAGGGATTTTAATGTACTAGTAGTCAAGTTGGGTGCTCATTAAATCGTACTATACTATGAAGTGAACACCTCTAACGTTACATTACTAGACCTAAAATTTATCGAAGATTAGTAAGACATTCACTACAACACAGTTACATCGGTACCTGCGTGTAGCTATCGATTCTAGATACCACGTAGTACTTGTATGGGCATATGGGGTCAACAGTTACCAACTGAGACCGCGTACCAGCCAGCCAGCCGGGCTGGCTGGCTCTGTATATTTTCATCGCTGCTACATTAGAAGGCTTATCAATCATACATATTCAGTAACAGTTAATTCTATGACTCTGACTTCTGCTATGACAGCCTTGCTTCCCCATTGAGCTCTAAAACTTGTAGCCGAATGGTTGGATGGTGTGTTCCAAAACATATTATTAGATTGAATTGATCCAGGACTGGCCATTATTGTTTGTCTTCACTTGCCCATTAGGCAAGTGAAATCTTCAATGTCCATTTTTTTTTCTTGCCCCAAAATGTTGCCCATATTAGTTGACTAATGTAATGCGATTTCATATTTTACATGTGGAAAAAAAAAGTCACTTTCCTATCAGACAAGGAACTTTCTGCAGTCAGTTATTTTCAGTTGTCATCATTACAATTTCACTTGCCCTGGTTATGTGGGGAAGTACTGGTACTAATGGCAGTCATTATTTGTGATTACCGGTATTTGTTTTTCCAAAGAGTTCCTACATGCATCTAGTTAACCACATTCTTGTAGGCCTACATAGACAATTAAAAAAAAAATCAATTCCTCTCTGTGCCATTATTACATGTACTTACAGGGTTCATCTGGCAGCATTGCACTACAGTGTACTACACAAATTCTGACAGGCAGTGAGCTCGATAAGAGGTGCAACAGGAGATCTGCTCTACCGGATTGTGAAGACGAACAATCCTGGCTCTTCTAGCGTGAAGGTTCGTAAAGAACAGCGTAGATATTTTATGCAATATTGGAAGAAAATGAATTCACATTACTCAGAAGAAAATATTAGAATGGCACAATTTGTCAACTACACATTTTATTATTTGTTTGTCTCTGTAGAAGCATGGCTTTCTTGACCACTGAGTACACATAAAATGATCAATTTTAAAAGGTCTAGATATACATTTTCTCTTTTTTTTTGGGGGGGGGGTGGGGTGGGGGGGGGGGGGCAGGTCTTATGCCTGTTCCACTAATCAGAAGTCATAGAAGGGAGGCAGTCAGTTGTCCATTCTGAAGACCAACACTCCACCTGTCATGACCAATGGCTACTTATGCATTCTCAAGTCAAGTCTTTGCATTGAGGAGGGCAAACCCCAATTTTCATATGAATTTGCAAAGATTTTTGATGTCATTATCAAAGTGGTGGTGTCTGTTCATGACACCTCAAGAAATGTTTTGCTAAAAACCAGTGCAAACAACATAATTCCATCTATTTTGTGTGTCCCTTTGTTTCTTTCTGTTGAATTTTCTACACTGAGCACAGGTTGATGATGTCCTTTCTGCTGTTGTGGAGTACAATGACAAAACTCCTGCACCCTGCCAGCCTTCAACGCCTCCCCTTGTGAATGCCTTTGAGTATCATCCAAGGGAGGAAGTTATTGAACATCAAAGGAGACAATTTGCACAGTCTGACAAATGATCTGATGGGTTCAGGAATCCTTGCAATTGAGATTGAAGTTCATACAATGTATTCAATACATGATACTGTGCAAATAGTGTTTAATTGTTGCAGAATGATGTTTCAGAAGACTATTTTCATCTGTTCTTCTGTCAGATGGTAGATACAAACACTCAAAATTTTGGTACACATACCCTGCATTCTTATACCTTCTATTCATGAGTGATCATTTCAAGACAAGATAAGATCACTGTGGTTACTGTTGTATTGTGTCTGTATAACATGTATGTTGCATTTCATCACAAACAATATGATGCCAACTTGATATAGTGTTTCAAAGATCATTTATTTGCCAGTTGAATATTGTCCTTTTAATAGCAAAATCACAATTCATTTACAATACAAGAGTCATGTGGATACAAAAGGAAAACTGTATTTTTTTTTTGTTAATGTTTGAAGCATACATGGCCATTTTTATGGACAGATGAGCTTGCATGCTAACACAATTCTCTAGAGATATTCAGTGTTATAATGGTAAGTTTAGAAGATTTCTACGTGAATGCTGTCCCACACTGATTTTACCATTGCATGTTTGCTGTTAAGATTAGAGCTCGCTCTTGTGATCAAATATTAATATCTTTGACAAGGTAATTTAGAATAAAATGTGTATGCATTATAGAACACAACACACTCAAAGAGATGGAGAAAAAATTGTAGTTTTGGGAAGGAATGCAATAATTTACTCTTGGTATATGATTCACAAATTTATGATGTGTCTGTAAAGCATTAGCATTTTATATAATCTTCATCTGACATGTTGAAGCAGACTGGGGCCCTGTTACTCAAGTTCTGAGACTTGGAATGCCTCCACAGAGGGGGGGGGGGGGGGGGGGGGGGACCAAATTCATAATGCAATGCTAAGTCTAGTTGGGGAATTATTCTGTTGATTTCTATAATGGTTCTCCATACATAATCATTGAAGTCAAGCATTAAAAGTTAGATAAGCATTGTTTTTTTATGAATATGGTGTCAGGTCTCTTTATGAAAGAACAGTTGCAAGGTCACTCAGTTTAAGAAAATTTGGTATGAATTGATCTTGCTATGACTGGGACTCAGACATTCATAATCATTCATATCACATCTGCATGCAGAGGTACTTTTGAAAACGTGCACACAAGCAAACACCCACATGCACATATGCTCACATATACATTCACACATTTTTACACATTTTAAAATATTGTGTGAAAGATTGAATAACATCACTCACCTGTACTGTTTTGTATATTTACACGTGCAATACATGTATTATGTTATCCTGAATTTGAGTTCTGTAATTTCACTGATAGATTTATGTATGAGGAAAAAAATTACAAAGCTTTTGATTTAATGTTACATGAGAATGTCTCATAGTATTGATATGAAATATACAGTATGTACATGTATGTGCAAAAGATAACTCTTCTGGGCTGATTTGATTTCAAATGTGGATGTCACTTATGCATGCTTGACTGACCAGCTGCCATTGTTCCAGTGGAATAAATCCCATTTTGTTCCAACATTAGGATATGGAGATAACACACTGGTAGGTTTTACAATCTCATTCCTGTAAGTACACTCCCCCATCTTTTCCTCATTCCCTGTGACTAATTTTCTTTAGTCTCCTATCTATACACACATCAACACACACACACACACACACACACACACACACCCTTTGCCATACTACATACATACCCACAAATACTTTCAATTAGGCATCATTGGAACACTCCCACCAATATGCAAATTGCATACAGCTAGATGTGCAATTCCATAGAAATCTTACTTAAATACATTGTATGTGCATATCTATGAGGGGATATATCTATCCATTCCATGAAGGGGGCATCAGACAAACATAGGGCAAATATATCAATGATATATTTGTCCTATGTGTGTCTGATGTTGGTGTGTGTTTGTGCATGTTTGTATCTGATATGCCAGGCCTGGATATGCATGAGTGTACTGAGGGTGTGTGTATATGTGTATGTTTTTGTATTTTCATGGGTCTGTATGAAGCTAATCCATTTCTTTTTGTATATAAGGATAAATTTACACTACCGGTACATGTACTGTATTACTACAACTACAAATGTATGTATAGAAAACACAACACACTTTTTTTTTCCATTTGCTCACAAAATATAATTAGTGTAATCAGCTGGAAGGAATGTTTGACAAATGTATACTGGTTAATGACAGAACATTACTATATGAGCCAGTTACATTCCAGTTCAATGAGTTCGTAACTAGACTTGGTCCTGTTCTCTAAATAGAGGCTGTTAAGCTATTGCCGGAAAGGCCACAGCATCTTAATTGTATCAGATCATTATCTATTTCTTCTGACCATGACTGACAACATAGCTGTTCAACGTGTCAATTCTACACAATCAAAATTATCTTCACTTGTATGGTTGTGAAAGTGTGATTTTCCAATTGCTAAAACATGCAGTAGGTCTACATTACAAAAGAGAGAGGGAGAGCATAGCAAGAGTAAGAATTGAGACAAGAGTGCATTTGACATGCAGTCGAACCTTGTTATAATGAGGTCAATGGGACCAGAGATATCACCCCTATATATATTAAGATCTTGTTATTACTACAGTTTGTCATATCAGTGCTTATAATATTGAGGTTCCACTGAACATGCATCAATAAATTACAACAAAATAATACATGATCATTTGTACAGAGAGGCTGAAGTCCAACAGCATGTTTCCCAGTTGTGTGCCTTGATGAGTGGGTGTTGGAAGCTGCATATCAGTATGACCACATAATGGACAAGGTGTCTGACAAAGTATGCATGTGACTTTCGCAATGTACAAACTTATCTGATGCATTTCTACAACCACGTTCCCGTTAAACAGATCGCAGTGTGACAAGTCACATTCTACACCCAATATCAGTGCTGCATATACAGTCTTATTACAGCCTATGCAAAATGAAAACGTGTCACTCTTTCTGATGGATAAGATTATCACATTTTCCTCACAGCAGACGATGGCAGTAGGACTCTCACATTTTGGCCCACAAATTTCCAGCATCATCTCACCAGTTGCCGGTGTATGCAACATGTCTTGATCACCTGATATAGAAACAAAAGTGAAACGAAATGGAATGCAAAAGGAGTAAAATTTGATAATCCTTTTATATGACATCATGTGTTCATCTAGAAATTTATCTTGAGAATAGGATTTAAATTAGACAATGTGAATGGGACCCATGGAGTATGGTAGTCATTATTTTGGGTACCTGGTACAACTGTATAATGGCAGCATAAAATAATAATAATAATAATAATAATAATAATAATAATAATCGTGTAATAATTGACAGTGCTTATACAGCGCATAACACAAAGTGATAATGTCCCTATGCACTCAAGAAATAAAAAATGAAAAGATTATACAAATATATCCTACAAGGCTACATGTACTTTTGCATTATTTACGAAGACAGGTCCAATATATTTTAATAAATTACTGGAGTGCAGGACTGAAATCACACATGGTGAATTAGATATTGCATTCTTTTGATGGGTGCAAATTGCAAATTGGCAGTATAAACAGCATATTGTCAAGGGAATATAAAATGGCAAATTTGCATTATTTCAGAAGAAAAATTGAAAAATTTGACAAACAAACTCACTCATTATCTGTGGCATCCGTTCTGGCACCTTCTCCATACTGTTGAGCATATTGGTGATAAGCAGCTTCCAACACCCATTCACCAAGGCAAACGGTGGAAAATCCTGGGTGTGCTGTTATACAGTTTATTTGAGCATCTGCATGTCGGCCGGTCGTTGTACTGCTCGACCTCCTCTAAGACCGGGTCAGCCTTGTGACAGCACAATGACTCCCGTGTTGTAGGCATTGGCACACAGTTCCCACATTGGCACCTGAAGAAAGAAATACAGGTAAATTCAGGTTTACTTGTTGTGTAACTTAATTAGTTTTAGTCATGTAGTACTCAGCTGCCACACAATGTTAAATTGAGACCAATCCTTCAAGTTCAACATGCCAACTATTGCCACAGAGATTTACATCTACACCAGCCTCTTCAGTACTTTAGTCTTTAGTGACTTTAGTCTTTACTGTCTTGTCCACACATTCCAAATAGCAGTAAGTCAATAAGCAGTAACTAACTGTGGCATTGGTAAAAACTTGTACGTTGTAGAGAGTCTAGAGTATTATTACAACTTACAAGCAGCAGTTTTGTACTTCCAACATTTGTGACTTATACTTTTTTCTGGCCTATAGATATACTACTAAAATAAGTGAGTTACTAAGGTTATATAGAATATAGACTCTCAAGTAGATAATTACCAATTGTTATTCCCCAACCTTGCGGGCTCGTTGTCATCACCCCGTCCCCTGAGCTTCCTCACCGCCGACTGCTCTGGGGGCGGGAGGTGCAGCGTCTGGTTCATACTATACGGGAGTAAACCCAATCCGCAATCGCTGTTGAGGCCGACCAACGCCAACGCGACGGCTGCTTCTCCTGCTTGATCGGGGATCTTCGTCCTCACCATCTCGCTCGACATCCGACTCTGACTCCCTCTCTGACTCACTCGAAACGGTAGCGGGGCATGAAATGGGCGACTCGATCTCGTCGTCTGAATCCATCATTAATTCACACGTATCTTAGAACTAAGCTACACAGGTCAGCGCGCGACAGAGCTGCTAGCTAGAGCTGAGGCGAGCGCTAGCGCTATAAGATACTCACGATCGATATAACATTCTAACATCTACCTACTTAGCTGGATCGAGATATCGATATAAATTTAGACTGTTAACCAGTCTCCCGTAACAATATGTCGTTACGACCTGCACACGCACTCACCAGTTGCAATGTACATTCAGCAGTTAAGAGGCTGTCACACACGCCTACTTGTCTTGTTTCCTGAAGGAAATGTTAAGTTTTTCCAAAATGTAAACATGATCCGAAATGACAAATTATTATAGGTAAAATACTCGAAAAATGTCCGAGTCGCCATTAAGTCGCTTCTGGAATATATAAACAACATATTTAAATCCTTTCTTGGGATGTGCTACTTGCAAAAATTGTGTATTTTGTGATTCAAAAGTAGAAAATCTATCTATCATTGACACGCTAGGGCAATGGTGAGAACTTCTTGCCTTCGCGGGGGGCTTCCTGTTGGTACGTCAAATCGCACTAGCCAATCAGCGGACAATTTTAGGGGGCGTTCCCACATTTGGGTGGTTTTAGAGCGATTTCTGACTACTGGTTACTTTTTAAAATCTAAAAATGTCGAAATCGTGTTAGTGGACCTGTATAGAGTCTTTGTAGCCCCAATGTTCACCCTAAAAGACCCGCCCTTTAAGTGGTATTACTTAAACAAGGTCACTACTTTTGTGGCACAGCATACAATTCTCGCTATCGCCAATGACGTAAAAAGTACCCGGATGTGGCTTTTTCGTCAAGATGTAGTACACTTGGTAGCAAGGGCACTTCCGGCGCGGAGCATAATTTGCACAACGCTAGCGTGCGCGTACGTGTACCTTACCTATAGCGCAGCGCCGACCACGGGTACTAGTACAGTAGGCCCCTTTACCGCCCGAGCCAGCGAGTGGCCAGGCCTGTCATACTCGTACACTGTAGTCCCCTCCCGGCGGCCGGCCGGCCTTGCAGCATTAGCATGCACCACTCGCGACCTCGATCTGCACGCATAAGCTAACACATACCGGTAGCGTACTGCTTGATCATGCGATCGATGTGCACATCACAGATCAGTCATCTCTGCATACATTGAAAATATGCTGGAAAATATTCACCCACCTGGATATACAGTATATCGTCATGGAATGCCCATCTTTTTTTTTATTTGTTTTCTGTCGAAATGTCGCGAACACAATCGGGAACGAACAGTGATCTCGAACTTATCCTGTCTCCGAAGCAACTTCTTCCAAGTAAGTACGTACAATGTACGTAGGCACTAGGCCTACTACTGAGTACATTATACTACCACTACTAGTAAGTCGCGCGTGCACGTACTGCGCTGTGGAGTCACCCGCAAACTTCACCCACGCGGTCACGTCACGTCTCGCACGCCAGTAAGGGTCCTATTCTGCAGATTTTTTTCATTTATTGTCGTGCGAACAACACATGGCAGCTTCGCAGCAACAACCAAAAGTCGTATTAACAGCAATTTCTTAAGAATTGAGAAATTTCAAATCATATTACAGCTGTAATTCAAGTCGAGAAAACCGGAAGTACACGTAGAATACAGTCGGTTGTGTGTGTAAATAGCATTAGTCACGTATCACGCGCGTACGAACGGAAGTGACTTTGCTACCGGACTATCCCATAATGCACCGTAAATGACGCTTAAATCAACATCCGGGTACTTTTTACGTCATTGGCGATAGCGAGAATTACATGTTAAAATCAATAGGGCCTAGTGCAGAATTTTGATTGGTACTACAAGAATTAGAACATGAGTCCTCCTTTCTGCATGGGTCATTCAACTTATATCAAGGAAATCAGTCCACATTGGCAAAATGCAAGCAATGGACCCACTGTTCCTTTAAATGGTAAATCATGTCTCAACAGTGGCAGAGTTGTTATTGCAAATGCTCACAAGTATGAGATATCAATGTTTATTCATGTTTAATTGTTCGTCAGAAGGGGCTGCACTAAATGACAAGAGTATTAGGTCCATATATATAGAATGCTTCCAGTAGTATTGCAAAATATGAAACTTATGTTGGATGCCTACAATGCACTGTCATGGACTTAAAAGACTTCTGATGAAAGGCAAAAACCTTTATATTATCAATATTTTGGATAATGCGATAATCCTCTTAATACTCCTAACATAGTCAATACTTACCTCTGGATAGACATTGAAACGTTTGAGTGTATTGATGGTATTGGGGTACTCAGTGACATTGTCACTCATTATGGCGTGCAGTCCCTGGTTAAAGCTTGGAGCCTTCACCATTGTCTTGTAGTAGGAAAAATATAGACCCTGCAACGTTTTGAAAAAAAAAAATGAAATCATGTCACTGCCTTGGACTTTATATTGATATGAAGCAGTGGATTCTAACAACAAAACTAGCAATTTTTATATCACCACAATTTGATGGAAAAGTGTAGAGTATACATTGTATGAGGCAGCATTAATGATAAAAAATAATTTAGAGGACGATATTTGTGAACTACCTAGAGGACAATTTCATTGTAAACCAGATGAATGCATCTTGTGATCAAGGTTTTAACACAGTTAACAAATATGAATGAGGAAGTACATCAATCGAAAACAGAAGCTATATTCTACAGGCTCCTGTTCGGGACCCAGGTTTGGGAACAAATGTAAACAGTCACTGTTTTTCCAGGAAACAGCCACTTTTATTATTTCAATACACATTACTCTGTCACTTAGAAACAAATAAAAGACAGACACACCTTAAATGTACATGACTATTTCCTACAAAGAAGAACATGTCTTTCTTTCATACTGGCATAGAATTTTCTCTTCTGGTAATTTCTTTCTCTCCTCCATCTTCCATATTTTAATATTGGTCACAGACAAATTACATTTCTTTTTTTTTCTTTTTATAGCAAAACTTGGTCCAACTGCAATAAAATCAATACTTGCACAACAGCTCTGAGTAATACTCAGTTACACCGAAGTTTACGGCAGCAATTCCAGCAAGATAAATGCAAGCACATCGTATGCATAGCAGCAGCCAGCAGGATTGAAACTTTGAATTTGGCAATCCTCTAATTTTATCTTTAGTACAGTGATATGAATTATAACAATATAAGTCTTAATTTGCCAGTCATTTGTCTGGGTATAAGGTACAATCATTTCTCAGGATTTGAATACCTACATGTGTCTTTATTATGGAACATAATGTCAAGTGTAAGTGGAATGCAGGGACAACACATACTGCAGAGCTGGGTAAGTTAAGCAATTGCTCTCTTTCTGCAGTCTAGGTATTGTATCCTGCTTTGATATTATCACATAAGACCTCAATGATCAAGAGAGTCAAGGCTTCAGTGCAAATGACGTCATAAACCTTCAACTGGCAATGGATTACTTACCATTTCAGTTCTGAATGTCATTTCTCGCTCCAGGTCCGAAAGGTGGGAAAAGAAGCGATCGTTCTCGAACATGCTGGAGATGTGTTTTCTGTCATGATTGGATTGGCAATTAAAAAAAAAAAAAATCATGCATCAAAAATCTAAAATAGTATGTGATATTCTATACCTCTTCTCTACTATACTTGATTTGAATAAACAAAACTGAAATCCCATGACACGACTGACAATAAATGGGTTCAGTTTTTCTGCAAAAAAAAAAAAAAAAAATAATAATAATAAAGAGCTCCCAAAAAAGCAACATTAAATTTCTATAAAAAAAAAACAAACACACCTTAACATGAGTATAATACATGAATATGATGACTACTAACACCAACAGGAAGCAAACAAGACTAAGAGTAAAAAAGTGTAATTTTAATGACGTTGACTCATTTTAGTCTGGAATTAAATTAGTGAGACACAACTAAGAGCCCACAAAACACGACTCAGAGATAATATAAATGGGGTTATAACCATTACACTGAAGCAAGCAAAAACAACCTTTAAAAACTTTCAAGGCCTTGTTTTTAGTAAAAAATAATTTCTGGATGGTGAATGGCCCTTTTCAAGAATTTTGAATTTACCCATTTTTCAAGTAATATTCTAAACTTAATATCTTTTGCTCTGCTTTCCTGAAGAAGGACAAAGAGAAAACAAGTCACAAAATAATTTTCATATTATATTCTGTTGCGATGACACAATACATTGAGTCCTTGTCAGCCAAAAGAAGAAATGTGTAGTTACATGTAGCTGTTTCAACCCGTTGAGGACGGACCGATTTTGCTACAAGAGGCATTTCCCATAGACATCTGCCTAAGTATACTCGGGACTCGTCCTCAACGGGTTGATAAATCTATGATACAGAGTAGCATGAGCATTGACATTGTAAAGATGTGTAATTAGGTGATCGTACTGGAAAATTTTCAACAACATATTTGAAAGCAGTGGTTCAAAGCAAGATGCAAGAGCCCAAATTCTGAAATTAAATTTTATTCTTTTAATGCATGCCGGCAATTAGCCTCTCATTGAAAAGAGTTAATCATTAAGTTTGTTTCAAATAACACATCGCTCTGAACTTTGCAACATCTGTTTTTAATACTCATACATCAATATGGGTATAATACATCATGCCAACAGAATTCAAATTATTCAAATTCATGAAATTCTTCCGTCGAGATGTTTTCATTGCAACTGATTGACAAATTGCCCTACATCGACGTAAATAAGCACTGAATAAACACTGATCAATTCAGTGCTTATTTACGTCGATGTAGGGCAATTTGTCAATCAGAATTCAAATTGTTGTTATTATTTCATTATCTCAGAATGTGATACAGAGTCAAAGCTCTCCATTAGCAGTGATTTACAGAGCTCCCAAATCATGGAATACTTCAGAGCTAAACATCATACAAGCTGTGCAAATATCAGGAGTCAGGCTTTGATCATATGCAAATATGTTTTCAGTAACAGCTGGCAAATCAGTGGATGTGGTATAATGAAGTCACAATGGGAATCTCTGACAAAAAAGTAATTTTTCTGTTGGTAGTAGCTGAGGTATAAGTACTTACCCATGCAAATATCCTACCAGCAAGGCTGCCATGATGCATGATGTAGCGTAGCAAAGAAAGAAAAATGACAATCAGTTATGACATATCTATACATGCACATGTACTAGATTAAATTTGACAGGCAAATGTAAACACTCAACAGATAGATCTATGTTTGCTTTTGGTGTTTATTCAGCTCACTATGATGAATGTCAAGGTTTTGGTAAAACTAAGTTCTCAGTGTATCATTAATATGAATATTACTAGTACTCAACAGTCTCAAGTTCTTTGACATGAAGGTAACCTGGCTACCTCAGAAGGGCTGAGGTTGACAAGAAAATAGTCCAAAGTCCTCTGTCTAGCAAGTTCATAGTACTATACTTGTGTAACCCTATGGATCACCCACACACTGCCACTTTCAACTCCCTTGCAAAGGTTTTGTGTAATGAAACCAGTTTCAGATTTCAATGCTTACTAGTACTCTATGGAAAGAGATGCTGACTTTGTGACAACACATTGTAGGTCTACACAATTTGAAGCTTGCATGAGCAGCAATCAGTAAGAGTCACTGTAGTATCATGTGACAATCATAGTACATAGGTGGGGTCATAGTATGCATGATATGCATGATTTGACAAACATAAAAAAGAAAACAGGAAAAACTTGCAAGGCAAAGGCAATCATATAGTGAGGCCAACATTGTTTCAAAAGTTTAATGGTTGAAAGTTTATGCATGCTTCCATGTGTAGAATTTACAGCCATATTTCACAAACGTTTTGTATGTTCATTTGATTTGATTTGATTTGATTTATTCATTCTCCGTATGGCATCATTTACAATTTTTTTTTCAATTTTTTTCATTGAGCACTTTCAGAAGATTCTATCCTACATTGTCATGTTTGGGCTTTTTTCTTTTTCTTTTTGATACTAGCCCTTTATGATTTTGATGTTTCAACCACCAGTAATTTCCACTTGTACCAATAATGTACAATGTTACTGTTGAACATTCACAGATTAGTCAGAATTTATCAAACAATATCTACAAACAAAAAGTTATTCCGTAATTTAAATGACATTGAAGAGAGGATGAAATAATCTTGTAACAAACAGGGATGTATTGCTCATTGCATGCTTCATAACTCAACTCCATCATTGCACTGTAATAGTAAAAATGTTACAGTCTAAATCATAGATAGTAGAGATAACAAGATAGGATGGGGCGCAATAAAAATGGACACAAAATGGCTACCCTACATGACGATACAAAAGAGAGCTAAGTACAAACTCGGTACACCTACATACATGTACGTAGGAACATCATTCATTTCCAAAGGTAGTGGTATTTTTATTATCTTAAAAAGATTTAACAATTATAGCCAGCTTTTTGTGGATTAAGGGGGTTATTTTGAAGAACAAGATTTTAAAGTACCAGTAATAAGGATTATTTTGTGGAGGTAAAAATTTTTCAACAACATGATCTAAAAACAATAAAAGATGCTTGATAAACAACAACTTCAAAGACAGCGCGTCTCAGGCAAAGACGCACATCACCTGAGACGCGCTGTCTTTGAAGTTGTTCTTGTTGTTTATCAAGCGTCTTTGAGTGGTCTCAGGTGATGTGCATAATGATACGCTTGAGGACCGCGCGCTGTCCATTTGTTTTGTACAGGATTAGCATGCACTTTCCTGTCTTTTCAGCTAAGCGTCTTTGGTCTACAAACTTGTAGATCATATGGAAAATGAAGTGCTTCTTCACTCTGTCACTGATGAGTCTGAGTCTTACACATGATTGGTAAATCCAACCCTTATATGTACCTCTAGTTACTCTTCACAGTCACACACTTTTATTTGACGTTTTAATAATACTCAATATAGTATGATCGAACTTGTCAGAACTGAAACTAGAAATTTGTCTAGCTAGGATCTTTCTTAATTCTACTCCCTTTTCACAGCTGATTTTAGTGGCAGTGGTTTACTAAGCCCAAATCAGTGACAGTGTCTACAGCCTACAGGTAAACTTGGAGTTTACTGATATTTTGTGATAATACATGTAATAACAGTTCAGATCTTAAAGTCTTTTAACTCTCAGTTCATCAAAAATACATTCATACTGAAGTGACACCTGTGTCATTTAAAATTAGTTTTTGCAAGAGATGTCAACATTAACACTAAAAAAGTGCCAAGTTGAGAAGTCAAAGAGTCTAACACGTTAGTCTGGAGGGCAATGCCCTTTTAGGACAGTTTAAATAAATGCATATTTTCATCAACCCACTTGATTACATATTGACCATAATAAACTGCCACAAACGAATGAAACGTGCCACGCCACCCCACCGGGCCGCTCAATGTGCCACAGAGGCAGCGGACACGAAGCCACATCGCCGGGTAAGCAGGGAGACGGATGCTGCCACCGGCCGGTCCTCGGTCGGTACGTAACACATTCAGCATTACACACACAATACACTTGGCTTTTTAGTTTTGACTCGTTCAGTTACAATGCAAAGACAATACTTACCGAGACTCACTATAAGAAAATTTCTGCCAGAAAGAAGCCCCGCGACATCTGGTCGTTCTTCTCGGATCCCATTCTCTTTCCTACTTCTTTGACTTCGCGAAGAATTGCCCTTCTTTGTTTCTGTTCGCCCCGATCTGATGTTCGTCGTCTGCTCCGTCGTCCTTCTCCTACCGCCAGCCATGTTTATTCACGATCAATTTTGTTCGTTTGCGATCGATCAGCGATCAGGCTCCGATTGAGTTAGTCGATCAAAATTGTTATCGATCACGACGCAACTCGTTGTTGTTGTTGTTGTTGTTGTTTTTGTTGTTGTTGTTGTTATTATTTGATTTTATTTGGCGTTTATCATTCCTCAAGGAATATTTACACCAAATCTATATTCATAAAATTACTCTAAATTTTCAAGTTTTACTCTATATTACTTTCATTCTATTGAAGATAATTCAAAAATAATATATTATTTTAAATCTCCCTTACTGGCCTCGGTTCGAGCTGCCCAATCGACGGTCGTAACCTATTTTCTGCCCAGCCCGGCTCGGTACCTCGAGCAGACTTCTCAGCAGGGCTGCTCGCGCCAGGCTTCTCGCGCGGTCGTTGGAAAAGGTACAGTAAGAAAAAGGAAAAAAAAATGCACGAGTTTCGAAAACATTATCATGGAAAGTGCAGGATGATGAAAGATGAAAGGAAAGTCACAGCAGAAAAGAAAGAAGAAGCTAGAATTACGCAGAAGACAGAGAGAAAAAAAAACAGAAGAAAGAACTGAAAAGGAAAGGAAAGAGAAAAGAATGGAAAACATGAAAGGGGTGCATGACACTGAGGCCGATTGACGGCTCTCATCCAATTGACAGATCTCATCCATGCAGTGAGACATGCATTGTTCCTTCACAATAACACGCAAATTTGGAAAAAAGTACAATTTTTCATTGTTGTCTTTAAAGTCCATGTGCTCGGTCATGCATGACAATTGTCAACATAATTAGGTATCAATGGAAAGAGGAAGAGTTCCCCTTTCCTTACAACTAACATTGTGCTCTTCATAACAGACAATTAAGAAATGGCAGCCCTCCAAATTTGGATTACTTTTTTTATACGCTCTGTAGAAACGAAATTAAATTTGGCATCGTAATGGTAATTAACAGGGAGGCCTAAACTTCATTGGAACAAGATTTATAATAATGAAATGTTCATTGAGATCAATGCCTGATTTTCATCTCCGTGCATGTATGAAAATTGAATGTAATTTAGCATGCAAGATTTAGAATAATATCAAGCTTGATATCTGTAATTGAGTGCATGAAATCGAAATTTGGATTGATGGTGGTTTTATTAAAAAAAAAAAATCTTCGTGAATTTAGTGAACGCAGTGTTAATGTTTGTAGCATTATTTGAGGAGTCTAAACCTGTACAGAGTCAGAATTTATTGCAATCAATTTCGAGCATTTCAGTGTATCGCAAAACGAGAGTTCAACACGATCTTCTGAACTGTTACTGTGCCCTTTGTTGTTCATGCATCTATAGAATTGCTTTGATTGAAGAATTTTCAAGAGCATCAATTAGAGCAACTTTATTTTATGTATTCCTAGAATTCAAATTGGAGTTTAGTGTGTCAGAAGATCTAACGTTCCGTTTCTCTTTCATAAAAACTTTGAATTCCTTTGGATTTTGTCCACACAAAATGAAGTTAAGCCCCAAACTTGTGATTCTTAATAAAAAAAGAGATGAAAATTAAAGAAAACTGTGTGTGTGTGTGTGTGTGTGTGTGTGTGTATGTGCGTGCAATGTGTACTTGTATTGTGTAGCTATCACTTTCCATCTGATAGGCCTATAGGCCCCCTGTGTGTATGCTGATGTGTTACTCACTTGAGGCCTATTTGTATTGTATAATAGAGAGTGTTGGATGGGGTGCTGTTCGTTATTCCGAAGGTTTGCTATTCCGAAGGTTCGTTATTCCGAAGGGTCGTTAATCCGAAACACGCAAATTCCCTATACCTAGAGGTTCGTTAATCCGAAAATGAAAAAGGATTCGTTAATCCGAAAATTTGTGGCGTTATTCCGAAGGTTCGTTACTCCGAAGATTTGTTAATCCAAAAATGAAAATCGGAACAATGAACCTTCGGAATAACGAATCTTAGGAATAAAGATCCTTCGGAATAACGAACCTTCGGAATAACGAGCTGTAACCGTTGGATGTACGGGAGGGCCGCTTACAAAAATATTTCAAAATTTATTCAAACAGTATACATAAGTGTTCATCTTGTATCACATTATTCTTGTCATCTTTCTCAGGTATGTCTGTTACAAAATGTTAGCGAATGTATGTAATGGAATCGAAGATATCGAAACTCTTAATGCTGATATGCCTGATCTAGATATTCATGATAACCATGATATTTTTTCTCACCAGAAACCAAAAACATCTAGTTATATATTACCCCAACGTGTAGTAAAGCTTAAGTCTTTTAAAACGGAGTATTATACTTTTTCAGTTTTGCACCATAACATAAGGAGTTTGATTAAAAACATTGATCAATTACATTTTTTTTCTTGATACTTTGAATGTTAAACTCTCAGTTTTGGGGTTATGTGAAACCTGGATGACCGAGAACTTCACTTCTCTAGTACAATTACACGGTTATACACTGGTCACAAATAATAGAGTTTGTAAAAGGGGTGGAGGTGTGGCATTTTATGTGAAGAATGACTTGAAATTTGAAATGGTAACCCAGTTGAATTATATGTCGGATTCAATTGAAAGTATCTTTATTGATATAAGTATGCCAGACGGTAAGAATGTCTTAATAGGAGAAATTTATAAGCCACCGAACTGTAATCATTCTGATTTTATGTCAATCCTTGAATTTATTTTAGATTCGCCCTGTCTCCGCATCAAACACAGTTATATAATGGGCGACTTTAATTTAGACTTACTCGATTATGAAAAGCCACAAACACGTGATTTTCTAAATACATGCATGGTATCATCCTTTTCACTCCTTGTATTACCAAGCTGTCATGCACCAACAGAACACCCGTCAGCACCGACATAATATCTGTCATACACCGACAAAACATTCTTGGATCAGCACCGAATGACTGCACCTGTTCACGCCATGTTTGCCAACTCCAACTCTCATGTCCCGAATGGACACTTTTATTCCACCCCACCCTAGTTTCACCAAGGCACATCACGGTTCTCCGTCACACCTCCCCCCAACAAGAGGAAAGTTATGAATGTAACTTTTCGACTATAAACACCTTCCTTGTAAGGCTTGCTTCACTGTTCGTGCGTACTATTCAGCTTACACGATTACAAACTCAAATAATTTTGTTTTGTTTTCTTACAACCTCACCTGGCATACTACACTTATAATTACTGATTTTGAGCCTTATCAGAATCAGTTAACTCCGGCATCAATTGTCCACTTTTAGAACAATATATGAAAACTTGACAAGCCCCCATACAAAACATGTAAATACAATGATAACGCAATGTGTCTACAGTAATACACATGTGAAACTGTTTTCAACGGGTACACATAAGGGTGCACATAATCCGGAAAGATTACACCAGATGTAATCAATCATTTTCCGGTAGTATCAATATTTTGACTGAGACTGTTCTTTCTGGTAGTCTCGACTGTAATTATATTCTCACATACTTGATCAATAAACTTACATAACTTCAGGCATGAATAGTATTTTGTTTTTGGTAACACATACACTTCATCTTTAAATGTGAAAACCAAAAATACACTTTCTTCACGAAATTGTTATGACTGTTGCAAAGATATGTCTGTTTCTCCAACACAAATTTTCACTGGAGTTTGACTGAATGAGGTAACAGCACACATCTCTCGATTATAACAACATCGTATTTAAACAATATGACACACGTGTACATCTACTCAATGTACTTGCTCATAAATTTTATACTTATGTCAACTCTGCATCATAAGTTAACCAAAGCAACAACAAAAATGTAACCACCGGACATTTCTCTTTGTCACTCCACACATATATGTTTTGTCACTCGTTAGCATGTTATAATATACAATGTATGTGCAAACTCTGGAAAATATCGAGATCATACTCGACACACAAATGTGACTCTGTCACTTTGTAACGAAATACATATACAGGTTATTAATTTACAAAAGTGACATTATAACATCTTGGCTTCTTTATGCCTCACTGTCACTCAACACTTTTTCATTTATACAAAACAACACAAATTCTTGTGTTTTAACACAAATCGGTTGATATAAAACTCAAAATTTGATCACCAGTTTTCCTGTGACTGGCCGGTTGTGTTTTGCTATACTGTTTTTGCATTTGCGAGCATTAACTCTGTAACGTATCGGTATAGATACAAATATGAATCATTTTACTCTTTGGATTATTGAATGAAATCACAATAGAAGTGTGCGACTGAAGCACAGCTTTCACTCAAATCTTACACACCACATATGTTGTATCCTGGCGCTTCCTGTAATGTTGGGTTTTCAAAACATCATACAATGTTTGGCGTGTATTAACACATCATCAAATTTTCCAAGTGATGTCTCCTTATAAAGACAGAATACTATGTATTGTGTACTAGTACTTTCTCATACTTCCTAGCATCACTCACATAATACTGTTTTCGCTTAAAACAAACATGATTAACATAAATACAATTTCTTCCTTCACAGATCCTTGGGAAAGGAAGAAAACTGAACGAAAATACATAAACACATGTATACTTTGTCACATACACACACAAAAAAAAATCAACATCAGTTTCTTGTCTGGTTTGAGTCCTGTTTGAAATGTTCTCTTTGATTTAGGTTTCAATGTAGGTTTGAGATTGTTATCGTTCGGCAACATTATCAGCGCGTGCACAGTTTCAAACTCGCGACAAAGCGTCTGCTAATTTGTTGTCCTTTCCTGCTATGTGCACAATTCTCAGTGGGTACGATTGGAGAATCAAACTCCAACGGAAGAGACGCTGATTTTTGTGCTTGAAGCGTTCTAAGAATGTCAATGGGTTATGGTCAGTGTACACCACGATGTCTCTTCCACCGTCCAAATACGCTTCGAAATGTTGCACGGCTAGAACGACACTGAGGCATTCCTTCTCCACAGTTGAATACTTTTGCTGATGGCGATTCAGTTTTTTGGAGAAGAAACACACGGGTTTGCTGTGTCCGTTGTCGTCATCCTGAAGTAGCACGGCTCCTACTCCTCGGTCACTAGCATCGGTAGCCAGCTGGAAGCTCCTCTCGAAGTTTGGTGCGATGAGCACGGGATCGTTCATGAGGACGGCCTTCAGCTTCTGGAACGCATCCTGGCAGCTCGCCGACCACTGGAACGTTGTACCCTTTTTCAACAAATCCGTCAAGGGCACCACCAGGTGACTGAAGTTGGGGACGAATCTCCGGTAGAATCCGCACATTCCCAAGAAGCGCTGGAGCTCCCGTTTCGATGACGGCACTGGAAAGTCCACGATGGCTCGGACCTTAGCATCTCGTGGTGCGACGCTACCTCGGCCTACCTTGTGACCTAGGTAAGTCACACAAGCTTTCCCGAACTCGCATTTGGCCAGATTCTTAGCAGGATGAATCCGATATGGATGCTGCTTTATGGGTGCATTGTCACCAACATCTACCGTATGAACAGTATCTTTCGCACAGCCCAATTTATCACTGCAAACCTCCGGAAATTCCTGGAAGATGTCGACAACATCTTGCCTCTCCGAATCAGACAGATAACTAAGCAGTAACTCTGGATTTTCTAGTGCCTTTGAGTTCTCTACTCGCGGAATCATTCCCGACTTGAAACTCACACTCTGAGAATCTGGAGCATCAGATTCAAACTCTTCTGCACTTTTCTCAGCACTGTGTAGGACACTCTCACTCACAACTGCACCTACGTCTTCTACCATCACACGGCTAAATAACTCCTCAAAAGCCGGAATAGGAATCAAAAGCGCAGATCTAATGGCATGTTGTGGTTTTCCTACCTCTTGACATTCACGACACGTTCGACAAAATTCAGACACATCCTTTCTCATCTTGGGCCAGAAGAAGTGAGTTCTGATTCTACACAAAGTCTTCTTGACACCCATGTGTCCGGCCATTGGAATTTCATGTGCAAGACGTAGAATTTCCTTTCGATACGGCGGAGGAACAACTATCTGGTCGACAACCGTCCAGTCCTCATCTGCGGGACGATCTGGAGGACGCCATTTCCTCATCAAAACACCAGACTTTACATAGAAACATTCTGGCACTCCCTTCGCCTCATCTACAGTCAATGCACCCTCTCTCAACTTCAACAACTCCTCATCTTCCATCTGTGCTTTGATTAAAGCTGGCTGACTGAACACACCTCCTTCCCAACTTTGTTCTCTTTCATCTTCACTAGTCACCTTTCCAAAGAATGTGTCATCAAGAGAAATATCACTTTCAGACTCCTTTTTCTCACGCTCTGCTTCACTTGCTCGAAACCTGGTGATAGCACATGTTGGAAATACTTCTGGAAATTCATCGACAAGTTTTTCAGTTTCCTGCTCGTACACTGGGACTTCGGAAACAACCGGAAGGACACTCACTCGACCTCCTGCAAGGTCATTACCAAGCAAAAAGGAAACTCCATCCATAGGGAGAAATGGAACAATTCCCACAATCACTTCCCCTGAAATCAGTCCACTATCCAAATTCACTCGGAAAAGAGGGACCGCCCGAGTTCCTCCATTGACATCATGTATCAGTACTTTCCTACCCGTGTTACAGTCTATGGGCATACTCTTCACATCTCCTACCATGAGGGACTGTGTAGCTCCAGTATCACGAAGGATGACAACCGATACTCTAAATTCAGCAATGGTAACTGTACCCTTGGAAATGAAGTCCTTGCACTTTTCATCCACACGACTTGAACACCTATCTGTCATTTTTGAGACACTGCTTTTCACATTTGGATGACGCTGTTCATCACTTACACTTGACTTAACAAAACCATTGGTGGCTGCTTGGTACTGTTTCTCTTTTGTTTCAGCATCTGAACTGTTCTGTGGACGTGTGTCTGCATGGACTAAACCATGTGTTGCTTTTTGCTTTTGTTTTTCTTTTGCTTCATTTTGTTCCAGCAATCGCCTACATTCAGACTTAATGTGACCCGTTTTCCCACAGAAAAAGCATCTCACTTCTTTGTATTGAGGCCGTGGCGATTTCGGGCGCTCTTTCTGTGATTCAGTCTTTACTTTATCCCTGCGTTCACTACTGTGCCACTTTTGAGTGTCAGGATTTCTCAACTGATCAAACTTCCTCTTTCCCTCAGGACTTTTTGTTTTCACTTTATGTGTCAACTCATACTGGTCAGCTGTGACTGCTGCACTCTTTACATCATGCACTCTTCGATCTTCCAAATATGTTCTCAAATCTGGAGGTGTCGATTTCTTGAACTCCTCCATCAACACTATCTCTCTCAAATTGTCATAAGTGAGATCTACTTTCATTGATCGAACCCATCGATCAAACATGATTTCTTTTTCTCTCTGAAACTCTACGTAGGTCTGTCCCGAACCTCTCCTAAATCCTCGAAACTTTTGCCTGTAGGCTTCTGGGACTAACTGATAGGCAAGAAGGACTGCTTCCTTAACTGTGTCATAGTTATTTGCCTCCTCATCCGAGAGAGCAGACACTACTGAATGTGCCTTGCCTGTGAGCTTTTGTTGTACTATCATGGACCAATATTTCTTCTCCCACTCCAAATTCCTAGCTATTCTCTCAAAGGAGAAAAAGAAAGAGTCTACATCCTCTTCATCAAAGCGGGGGACTGTGTTTGCCATTTTTGCAATGTCGGGCGTCTTTGGTCTCGACATAGTAACATTAGGCCCATCCCAGCTCATCCCCTGGGACGCTACTGGCCTGGGCCTGGGTCAACTCAATTTGACGTTGCATTAACTCTTGTTCGAGTCTCAGATTTTCTGCCTTCATTTTTTCTTTTTCTAACTCCAATCTAGCCAGTTCTAGTTGTGTGGAATCTACCCTCATCTCACTAGGTCTAGTAATAGTGGTAGTACTTGGGGCAGTTTTTCTACCAGCACTCTCAATCTCATCTGTACTCTCACTCTGGTCTGTGTGTTCATTTTCTACACCACCCAGTTCAAGCTTCTTCACCAGAACTGCAAAGATTTCTTTCTTTCGACTACACTCTCTGATATCAGCATCTACATGAGTTGCAACCTCAGTCAACTGGGCTTTCACTAACCCTCTCAGTCTACCAAGAGTGACGTCTTTCACAAACTCTGCAGCATCGAACTTGGCTGCCATGATTTATTCACATCTAGCTTTCCGACTAGATTTCAAGACTATGTCGCTAACGCAACTTCCTACAGTACACTCCACTGCGTACCGAACTACGAGAATAGTCTAAGCAATTCAGACCGGATTAAACACTCGTATATCTCGAGGCCGATTTCCTCGTAAAGCCACATCTAACGATGCTAATCCAAATTACCAGAAAGTGACACACTAATCTGATAGAATGACATAACGGAAATGGTAATACGTACCCTTCCTTTCCAGCAATCAATGCTGCAACCCTGGTATTCAGCTAGCGAGAAGACCAGAACTAGTGCGCAAAAGTACAAAACATACTCATCGCATCGCTTCGCGAATCGCACTTCCTAGAACGCAGCCCCATTACACATACCGTGCAATGTCACGCAGTATACAATACCGCTACGAACGAACGACACTGTTACGTTCGCTACCCTGTGTGCACATCTCACATGAGTGCGAACACTACACATACCTCCAACGGGCATCAATCATTACAACGATGTACCAAACACCGAAATACTACCAAATGACAGCTTGTTTGTGTGTTCATTTCCCGGACATGTTCCCCACATGTCATGCACCAACAGAACACCCGTCAGCACCGACATAATATCTGTCTTACACCGACAAAACATTCTTGGATCAGCACCGAATGACTGCACCTGTTCACGCCATGTTTGCCAACTCCAACTCTCATGTCCCGAATGGACACTTTTATTCCACCCCGCCCTAGTTTCACCAAGGCACATCACGGTTCTCCGTCACACAAGCCAACAAGATTATGTGGAGCTTCCGCAACACTGATTGATAATGTATTCTCAAACAATCACACTTATGTTGATCAATATATTGTTGTAACAGACATATCAGATCATTTTCCCGTCATAGTTTCTACCAATCCTGTTATACCTGAATCACAGAAACAAAAGATGTATCATAATTCATCGCAAACAAGAATATTTTCTGATTATAATATTCAGCTGTTTAAACATAGTTTATCCACAATGGAATGGAATGAAGTTTTTGATTCCATTGACCCGAACGATGCGTGTGATAGATTTATGAACACTTTGTTACCCTTATTTCACTCACATTTTCCATTGAGAAATCAAAGAGGAAATCATAAAACAATTCCACGTTCACCTTGGATAACTAAAGCCTTACTCAGATCCATAAACAAGAAAAATACTCTGTTTTACAGATACAAATCACATAATACAGCTTTAAATAAATCAAAGTACATTAAGTATCGGAATACCCTTACATCCCTGTTACGTAAAGCGAAAAAGGATTATTTTTGTTCCTTGTTTGAACAGCATAAGTCAGATGTAAAATCTACTTGGTGTATAATTAATAATGTAATTCACAAACAAGAAAATAAAAGTGTAATTGATAAGATTGTCTGTGAAGGCAAGAATATAACAGATGATGGAGAAATTGCGGAAGCATTTAATTCTTTTTTTGTTAACATTGGTCCAAACTTGGCACGCAACATTTCATCTGCACACAGACCTTTCCACTCATATCTACTAAATTCCAATCCTCAGTCTTTATTTTTTTCTCCCTGTACTTGAAACAGAGGTCTTAGATATTGTTAATTCCCTTTCCCCTAAGAAGAGTGCAGGTCACGATGGGTTTTCTAATCATCTCATAAAATGTATTATAAATGAAATTCTTTCACCATTAGTCCACATTTTGAATTTGTCTTTACTTACTGGCATTGTGCCCACTCAAATGAAAATTGCCAAAGTTCTACCAATCTATAAGAAAGGTAGAGAGGATGAGTTGGGAAATTATCGACCAATATCATTACTGTCTTCCTTATCTAAAATACTCGAGAAAGTGGTTTATAATCGTTTACTTAAATTCTTAATGAATGTGATATTCTAGCTGATAATCAATTCGGATTCCGGAAAAAAAACATGCAACCACTCATGCTATATTATTACTTGTAGAGAAAGTTGCGAAAGTTATAGACTCAAAGTCGCATACAGTCGGCCTGTTTCTGGACTACTCCAAGGCCTTTGACACAATAGACCACGAAATACTTTTGTACAAATTAAATCATTACGGCATTCGTGGAAAGGCCTTGGAGTGGTTCAGAAGTTATCTTACCGAAAGAACTAAGTTTGTTACTGTGAATAACCATGACTCAGAAATAAGTTCGATTTGCTGTGGCGTTCCACAGGGCTCCCTCTTAGGTCCTCTTTTATTTATTCTTTATATTAATGACTTTCGTAACTCATCCCCCTGCTGGCTTTTCTTCTGTTTGCAGATGACACAAGTCTTTTTTATTCCCACTCAGATCCTTATGTGTTGCTTGATTCTGTGAATAACGAACTGCAACTGGTATTTGAATGGATTCAGGCGAATAAATTATCGCTCAATATAAACAAGACTAATTACATGGTCTTTAGTAATACAATAAAGTTTCTTCCAGGTTCAGTATTAGTGAATGGTTTGCAGTTAAATCAAATAGATTCAACAAAATTTTTAGGTATTTATATTGATAGTAATCTTTCTTGGAAGGGTCATGTTGATTATTTATGTAAGTTGTGTAAAAACGTTGGAGTTATTCACAAATTGAAGTACCTCTTCCCCAAGCCAATATTGCATTCCCTCTATTCAACTCTATTACTACCTTACTTGAATTAGGGAATATTGGCCTGGGGGAATTGCTCTAAGACTAAAACCGATTCGTTATTTTTGATTCAGAAAAAGGCCTTGCGGATCATAAATCGTGCACATTTTTTTGATCATACAAATGAACTGTTTGTTTCCAGTAAATTACTAAAAGTTTCTGATTTGTATTTGTATCACGTTGGAATTTTTATGTTTAAGTTGAGCATTGGCGATCTTCCTAGTTTATTTTCCTCAATGTTTGTTAAAAACAGTGAAATTCATAATTACCCTACAAGAAACAGTGGATCAGATCACTTTTCCCCCGTTCGTACAGTTTTAGCCCTTAAGACAATTACTTCTATTGGTCCTTCTTTCTGGAATGAGTTGGATTTAGTTCGGCTGCAATCAAGTTCTCTAAGTTCCTTTAAACAAAATCTAAAAGCCATTTTTTTAAAATCCTATGTATAGTTACTTGCCGTGACCATTTTATAAATCTATTCTTATTCGCAATGATGCCTCGCTCGGGTGACTTCATTTGACCACATTTTCTTTGACCAATAGTACAATTTTATGGAGCATTGAATCCCTGAGTTTTACCTTGAATATCATAAACTATTTTGTACATTCCTTATAGAGTTTATTATAATCTCGACATACCGATTTTCGCTTGTGTTTCGTCATTTTTCGTAATTAGCATGTTGTACTAAACGCTTATATTATTTCTTTGGAACCTACACCCTCAGTATACAAGCATTGCTTTTTAGTAGGTTCCTCATATTTACACATCATTATATTACTGTCCTTATACATTTGTGAAATTATATGTAAAATTGAATGTGGTGTTATACATATTTTACTCCGAAATCAAATGGAATATGAAACCTGAATATGGAATGTGGAATATGGAACTTGAATTTAGAAAAAAAAAATCGTATCACTCAGTAATCTATGGCAGTTGATATCAATCATGGTGTTTCGGTAATAGTTGTATCTCTCAGTCGAGCCGTGAAAATTGTCAATCTTTATAATCTATTATGTAATGATGATTAAGTGTGAAATCTCAATAAACATTAAGGGGAAAATGTGTGACACACATCCTGAAAAGTGACACATTGTCTGCTATTTTGCAGTGTCGTGCTGTTTTGCGGTTTCCCGCTCGATGCTGGAAAGTGCACTTATATGCCGGTAAGTTTTTCTTTTCTGCTTTTTTTTTTTAAAAAAGATATCCTTCGTCTGCTCCACGCAACTTACTTAAAGAAACAACAGCGCAAAGATTGTGGTTTCGCAGCTACACAGGGCATTTTAACAGACATTGACTTATGCATTTTTCATTCACATGCAAAGTCTTGTTAATATGACATAAGGCAAATGCTCTTCATCCTATCCGAGCACGATTCATCTGAACTGCAACTGCGTCACCATATTGATATCGAAGCTCACATGGTATGCCTCACTTCTTAAATCTTAGCAATTATGAATGTAGAGCAGAAACAGACTTGTTTTAATGTTATACATATTGTTTATTTTAGGAAATCGTGGAAATTGATATACAAAGAAATTCTATAGTGACAGTTGAAAATTAGAAATTCAGGAAAAAAAAAGGTATGTCGCACCTATTTCAAGCTTATTTTTGGTAGAATATTCATATGATTTAATATTTAAGGAAAAATTACCAAACACAATTATTATGAAAGTAAAAAGTGAAGGAAGGAAAGACAAATTCAGGAATTACATCGATTTTACATCCATGCTAACAAATCATATTTTCAAGAATGTCAAAAAACGATCTTGCCGTTCGTCTCCAACTCAAGAACAGGCTTCCTCATTCATATGAAACATGTTAAAAGGATTGTATAGTTTTGGTTGAGACCTAATTTCAGGTTTCTAACATTTTTTTTTTTGTGAGATAATGAGAATCATCTTATGAAATATGACAGAGCATATAATTCCATGAGGAATTCAACGTTTAATTGATGTTCAAAAATTTATTCTGAAATGGTTGAGATATCCAAAGCAGAGCGATTCTAATAATGTTGGACCCACCTTTGTTTTACTTTGTTTTTGGATTTTTCAGTCATTTCAAACCTGATTTTCATCAAATAAACTTTGAATCCCTCTTGCAATGGTATATGCTCTGTATTATTTCATAAGTGTCTTCTTGGTATATCTCGCAAAAAGTTAAAAGCCAAATTCTCATCTTCACCAATACTGTACTATCCCTCTAAATAATAACTCTGGCATATGATATTGTCAATGCTCTTTCACAGGATTGCAGAATAGCATTATTGAAATATCTCGTAACTTGTGATGATAAAGAGTGAATCTATCCACTATTATCATCATAACGATAAATAATACTTTCGCAAACTTGACAGCATTAACCATGCAGGGCTGTCCAGCAGTACCACTTGCGCAGTTACACTGAGCACACCTATAAAAGGCATGATAATAGATTAACACTACAGTAAATCATAAAGACGTCAGATTTTCTTTTGTAGCGTGTCACAGCATTTAGAGGATTGATTTTATTATTATCAATGATATAAATTGCCATATTTCTCCAGTTCCATTAATGAAATGCTAAAGGCGCACGCACATGCAGATGAAAGCATGGATTTAATGCTCTGTATGTTTATTGGTAACCAATGTCTAGCTACCTCAAAATATAAGGAGTATCATGAGTGCATGTCTTCGGGTAACAATCCGTGTTGCTGCATTTTGTAACGTTTGAAGTTGAGCCATTTTTTTTTTTTTTTTTTTTTTTTTGGGGGGGGGGGGTGACATAATAAGCTATATGATATATAGAAAAGTGCATTTCCAAAACCCTGGCGGGATGATATTAAATCGTGCACTAGTTTCAGAGAAGCGGGGGAGTCAACTACTTGCAGATAAAGCCTATAGATTTCGCAGGTGCTATACCTTACATACTCGATATCTGACAAGACATGGACATAATTGAATCAAACATTATACCAAGATACCGACAAGACTCTGAGACTTCAATGACAGTATCAGCAATTAATCATGTCTGACTTGATTAACGTCTATTCTCCCCAAATGAACTTATTAGGGATACTTTATGAAGATCAACCAAATTGCACAATGTTCTGATACTAATTACGTATACATTTTAAATCCTATGATAAACTCTGTATCAAATAACGCACATCAACGATTCAAATTAACTATCAAATTGCTTTTCATTACGCCTATGCATCTCCCTCCTCGCAATTCCACAAGAGTGCATGTTGCCATTATGTTGAAACACATGCACGTCAAAATTTTGTTTAGTGCACTATACAACTCTCAACATCTTCGCTGTCCTCTATTAAATAGGAGCACTGAACATAGCGCATTGAAAGGTACAGTACTGCGAAGAAACATTACGAACTGCCAGTAAATCAATATTTCCTTTTTCCTTTTTGACTTGCCACTTTCTATATCACGTAAGATATTGATTGTTTAAACAAGATAGTCTGACGCATGTCATGACCACATAAACCACGCATCAGCAACAATTAACATTAATAATTGACACCTGCGATATTGAACAATGGATCATCTCTGCTCAATCTGAAATATCAAAGTGCCTGGCATGACATGCGGATAATGACCCTCAGGTCAGTTGGCTGTTAACCGTCGAAACGTCCTGGAACGCCACCGTTGAGATTTCTAAGTTGCGACATGCCATAGTGTAATTGCGAAAACTCTCTTGCTCGTCTTAGAGTAGGCTGTTTGTTACTTCTTCATCAATCTAAATGCAGAAAGGCAATTGCGTCATGTTTCATAATGCCAGAACAGTTGTCTGCTGGATTACCGTGTAGTCATGTCGAAGTTAACATACGATTACTACACCTTTTCAGGGAAAAATCTGGCGATGTTCTCACTTAATAGGACCTATTCTTAAAGCTCCAAGATGCTTGACCTCATCTACCTTCATTCTTAGTGTAAATAATGAACATTATTCGACACACTCTTCTCACTATAAGACAAGTATGAAAGTATATGAAACCATTCCTTTTTTCCAATCATTTCCCTCGTATGCTTTCTTAAGGTATTTTCAAATCAGATTTTCCTGAATTTCCAAGGTAATATAATGTTGCCATAGTAACGCGTCGCTTGAGTATGAAGCGACACTTCCTGGCCCACGAGGGCGAGAGTAGTTAGAGAGAAAGGCAGATCGAGTTCCTGATACAGCGTCTATGTCAAAAGGGTCAAAGTTCACAGTATGTGAAGAGAAACTTTGTTCTTGTTGTTGATGATGATGATGGTTTCTATTCTTTATCTTCCTGTACAGATGCATCCGTTTTCTGCTCGTCGGACATACCCGAGGAAAGTACAGGATCGTGCGACAAATCGTGCAGCTCCGGCGCCGAGGGCTCGGCAGGGGCGGGCATCGTTACCATGCCCAGCGCGGTATTGGTCTGGTCATCTTCAAAGGACTCGGTCGACTTACACCTATAGAGATATCGATGGGGTAAAACAAAAACAATATAAAAAAAACACAGGTAATCTCGCTATCTAGTTCACTTAACCCTAATCCCACCAGGTTTTTTGAGGGACTTGAAACCATGCGGGGGAGGGGGCTTTTTGCCCCCCCCCCCCCTTCAGATCTCGGTCGTGGATCGCGCGATCCTCGCGAAAATTTGCACTAAGGTAGAGGCCAATGTAATCTACAAGACTGTATAGTTAGATTTATCAAATTTTAATTCATGTATTTTATATTAATTAATTTACGCTAATTTATGCAAATATATATATATATATATATATATATAAATTGCCTATAAATAAAAAAAACAATAAAGCTATAAGACTTCTAATCTTTGGTGAATATATTCTTTTCAATATCCTCAACAATAATATTGAAGCGAAAATTCGGCTTCATAATTGTTTCTTATGTACTTTATTCTTTATTGAATTTCTTATGCATTTCTTTTTTTTACTTTTGTTTTTTTTTGTTTTTTCGTCAAAATTTGTCGCAGAAACTTTTTTTAAAGCATAATCAGGCTAAAATGAATCATTATCAGCCGTTGAAAGTAAAAATATTTATCTTTATATGAATTAATTGCAAAAATGTACACTGGATTTGTACACAAAATCATGTTTTTGAGCAATTTTTGGGTCGACGAATTTTTTTCAAAGGGGCATGGCTTCAAAACAGTATGCCCGGGAGCAACAAATTTGGTCTCAAAAGTTGCGCGATACTTAAAAGAAAAAAGTCATAAAATGTCGCGTCAAGAGCATCATGCGTTGCGGAATAATCACGCGAAACGTCGGGGGGGGGGGGGGGTAGGGGAATTTTTTGTTCAGAATACTTACCTTACTCAAATATTAAAATATCGGCTAGTTCTACATTCAGAATAACAATATACCAGTGTGAGATAATCAGCGATATGACTGATGATAGAAATACACTGTATTGGTATACAGCGTGTTCTGTATAACGATGTTCTCGCTGAGCAACTCGGCTCTCCCAGAGACACCGAGCTATTGCGGGCCTTACACATCACCTACAGCCTATATTGTAAAGTAGACACTTTTGCACAAGAGAGGGCAGAGGGAATAAAGATACCAAGGCAAACACAGTGATCTGTAGTTGTATAGAGATAAGTAGAGAAAATGAAAACTTCTTACCGACGTATTACTAAGAGCGCGAAGATTGCTAGTACAGCAATGAGGCAAATGGCGAGTATGGTGACCAGGATCCCACCTATTTCCATTGTTCTTGATCCTAGAGTAAGACACAGCAGAAGTGGGAATTAGAGGAAAATCCTGAAAAAGAAATTTGCTGGGATTTCTTTTGTGAAAAAATAAAGAAAATGCAAGTACATCATTGAAAACTTATCGAATTATTAAAACATTGTTTCTTTTTTTTTTTCGCTTTACGGTAAACTTCAAAGGAACATCTAAGTCATGTTTGTGCTTCTTGGTACCTGTCACAAATGTACACACAAGTAGTTATGTACATGTATCAAGGCTGTATGCATGGTTGTTTAATGTGTATGTACACAGGTAGACCAGATTAATGGAGAACATTCTATATGATATTAGATATAGTACATACAGGCTGACCAGATCAGTGGAGAATTTTCTACATGGTATACAATGTAGCTACAGTACATGTATGCATGTGACAGGAAATACATTATAGCTCACTCAATCTAGAATGATTTCACCCATTCCAGAAAATTCTAGGAAGTACTGGCTGAGTGAGGCACTGCCCTTGTAGCCCAATGTGATTGGTAGTTAATTTTGGCAATGATGTTATGCACATATTAGGCAGTGAGTCATCCAGGATTGCCTGGAATTTGGACTTGCCAGTATGTTCAGGTATGTGGCCCCAGGGTGGAGAAAATTACAGAATGTACTAGAAAGGGGTGAATGGATAGTATATAAGCTGGAGAAATTCTGCAGTAGGCAGAGTACCCAACACCACTGCTCTGAGAGTTACGTCACTTCTGGCTCTGAAGCGACTTGTTATAGTCAGTCCTGTGTTACCTGCTGCTAATCTACCTGCTATACAAACTGTGTTTGTGGAGATAAGGCCTGGGAGACATTTTGCCTGCAGAGAATTAATTTGCCTACATTGGAGATAGACTCCATATTTTAGTGTCAACGGACATTGTTACGGCAAAGCTGTGACGGGCTGGATTCCTCGCTGGACATTAGAAAGTGAATCATCTTCAACACATCAACTGGACGTGGTCGTCATAACGTTTGGATTCTGCACGTTTTGCTGTGGACACATAACTTGGATTTTACCCCGGATCTATATACCTTGGACTATCGTAACCTGCACCTCTGGATTTACGTCGAAGGTATCATTCATCGGTGCATCGTGGATCATTCCTTTGTGCATCGAGCATCGTATTTGGACATTTCCAGGGATATTGCATGTACTAAGTGTAAGTGATTTCATTACTGATTTGTAACTGTTTCTATTGATCATTATTGTACTGATGTGAAAACCGATTACCTGATTACGAGTCTGTACCCACAATATCACTGTTAATAAACCGCCTGAACATTAGTTGATTGTTTCTTTTGTGCGATCATTCTCAGAGTGATTGTGGTCGTAACAGTACCTCTTGTTTTTCTTTTTCTCGCTGCTTCTTAAGCATCAAGAAGTATCAAACATATCCTTTATTTATTTCGTTTTACAGCTTGTACTTCGTTTTAACCGCTCGTTTGGCTCAAAGGAAAATGATAATTTCTCGTCGCTTCAAACATTGCGCCTATTGGTTTCCCCTGGTCATCTGAATTATTTTAAAAGCTGGTTGCTTAGTGATTAAAGTGACTTTGGGATAAGAGAAGGCATGGGGGATGGCAAAATACGGCTAATTATTGATACCTGATGTGGGCGGAGTCGGGGTTTCTTTAATGACGTAGACGAGAGGAAGGCTATTTGGGCCACGGACGAAGTGTAGTACGAAAACACTGGTCACTTCCGTGCCCGCGTGGCTGATGGTGCAGTTGTAGACGTTTTTCACTGGAACAAAATATGACGTGATTACGATTTGTGTATATACAATGCATTTCTGCTCAAAAATAGAATAATGCCCAGTGTACCGGCGAGATCTTTCATCAATTCAATTTAAGATGATTATAGAGTCATGTTGGAAAGATGAAAAACAGGGGCCAAATCACAAATACCATGTAGCACATAATGTCAAGCATGGATTAAAAATGACGATTATAAGGAAACTATAGTAAAATCTTCAATAATTCATGAACAAATCTTGTCTTAATGGAGAGATAAAACGGAGCTCATTCTTTGCCTTTCAGTTGCATTTCCCCCTTTTATCTCTGAAATTTTCTACAGTTTATGTTCTACTCTGTTGTAATATTGCAGGCATACGCATCTGTATGCGTGTTTCTTAATACAGGTCTTGAATAAATACACATCCATAAACATAATACTTGCCTCATATGAATCAAAATGGATGAATACTAGACATAATTATGTATACACACAAAACCTCAAACACACACACACACACACACACACACGCCTACGCGTATGTACACAGTGCCATGACAGTGTATTACGTACGTTGATTGATTCTTTTACATCTTGAGATTGACGCAAAAGGACCATTTTTTATTTTCTATCATACTTTTCTCACAACATCTTCAAGTTACTTATAGAAGAAAGCATTGGACCACATCGTGTCATATCCGTTCCTTGGCACGAACAGATGGAAAGCAGACTTGAAGCCTTATGAAATATATAGAATATATATTTTGTTGTCCGTGAAACTCTTAGTTGAGGACCTATTCCGGAGTACCATGTGAAAAGTTATGAAGATCTCATCAACTCACCCTCGGGAAGCTCCGAAACGATAACCATGCGTGCTCTACACATGTTGCACTCGCGCTCTTTCAGGGGACCCTCATTGAAGATTTTGCACTGTACGCATTCCTCGTACACACCACACTGGCCCGTACATATCTGAACCAGATTGTTAAAGACAGAGGGACGAACGAAAGAGCGATAAACCAATAACAATCGCCTTATATGCTTATAATGACGATAATAACGATCCTATATATAATAACAATACAGTGATAATGGCATTAATGATAGCCATGTTTATGTCAGACCTGTACTGGTACATACCAACCAATCAATCAATCAATCAATCAATCAATCAATCAATCAATCAATCAATCAATCAATCAATCAATCATTCATTCATTCATTCAATTAATAAATACAAAAATAAAGAGAGAATAGCTGAAAGTGTTGGGCTTGAATAATAATGATAATGATAAACCGTATTTGCATATCAAATTTTGTATTTTGTATATCACAAAAATAGATTAATGTCTCTATATGCAATTGGGAAAATAGACATGAATGTACTAACAAACACGATAGCGACCGATATACTGTTTCCTATAAATCAGCTATAATCGCGGCGACTTTTATACTTTGTGCATTGCATATCATTAGGTGTACAATTCCGGTTTCCAGTAGGAAGTTGAGCTTCTATGATGTGGGTGGGTGAATCCACACGTTTATTACGTGTGTGTGTTACTTCGCAACCCACCTGAGCGTTACTCAGTCAGTGGAGTTGACGTGCAACTTCAGAGTGGGTCGAGGTAAGCATGTTGAAAAGAGCGTTGGATAAGCACCGTGTGTGAGGTGATGGAAGGAGGTAAGATTATGTAGAAATAAGACTACTTCCTACAATAATGATGATGGTGGTAATGATGATGATGATGATGATGATAATAATAATAATAATAATAAATATAATAATAATAATAATAATAATATTAATAACAATAATAATAATGATAATAATAATAATAATATTAATAACAATAATAATAATAATAATAATAATAATAATAATAACAATAATAATAATAACTAATAAATTAATCAATTTATCAAATAATGATAATGACACTAACATAGCCATCGTCATTGATTTTCATCGTGCTCATCATTATATATCATCAACTTGGTGCAAATCGATTCAGTGATAATGTAACCCCCATTCTCAAGAAAGAAAGATGAAGTGTCACTATACTTACGCCACAATCGGAGCATGTTGGGCCGGAAAATCGTGAATCCGCATCACATTTGCACACACCACACTCGCATTTTCCGTGACCGTTACATATCAGCTGCATGATAAAAAAAATGAAATAAAAAATAAAGTTTAATTAAGCCGTGAGAATTTTGGGAAGCAAACAAAAATTAAAACGCATGAATGGATAAATCACTGATATCCTAAATCTCTTTTTTTTTTTCAATTCAATTCAAAGTTTATTTCATTTTTCGACAAAACATGTGTTTCACTTCTTTTGATAACAGAGAATAAGGTAAATAGAACATAGTGAAATGAAAAGACAATAACAATTGAGGACCTATAGTAATCATACATTGTATAGTAAAAAAGATACAGAAGTGATCAAAGTGAAGTACATGGATACCGTTGCTTAAAGTGCGAAAAAAAAGGACCCACTAAAAAGACAGAGCTTGTAGTATGTGGGCCCCTCTGAAAAAGAACATCGATGGAAAGATAAATTGAATCATCGTAGATACAAAAAATAACAAAGTGGAAGAAGTCTGGAAGCCCACTGAAAATTAGATTACCAGATATACACTTTCATAGACGCGAACAAACATGAAACAGGACTAAACAACAAAACAACTACTGAAGAAAAGGCTGTACAGGACAAAACGGGATGGACAAGACTGACAAATTGAAGACAAAATAGCAGACAAGAACGCACAACAGAAACAGAAACAGAACAACAGAAAAAGCGATCTTCGGCAGAAGCATGCCAAGAGAAACAAAAGATATAGTTGTGGGAAAAAAGTAATATTTTGACGCCTGAAAAAAAGACAAGAAAATAGAAAATAGAGGGACGTATGAGCAGGAGTAACATATGGAAAGTAAACTTCAAAATGCTATAGGCAAAATGGCATAGATGACAACATTGCGAACATCCAGGAAAAAAAAATACCATTAATTCTTCAAAGAGGGGACAAAGTGAGCAGGTCATTATGTAAGAAAATTCACTGAGTATATTATGTAATAAAGATTTATACTAGAAAAACAAAACGAAGCTTACTAGGCAATAAAAGATTTATCCCCAGAGCAAGTGTTTCAGATAACATCATAGGACATCTTTTGAGTCAGATGTGATTACATGGGACAACATTTTGGGGTAAGTTTTACTCTCAATTAAAAAAAAAAAAAGTCTCAAAAATAAAGCGACGTCCTTATTTTATATTATTTAGTACACCTTATAAGCAAATATCAGCTGAATTATATAAAAGTTCAATAGGTGCCGATTCATCTTACACCTCACAACAGTATGTAACAATGGATTCCATTAAAACCTAAATACCTTAGAACATGTCAGAAAAATTGTTTTATTCATGGTTTCGCCAAAAGATGTCATTTCTTGGCATGTAAGCATGTACTTTCTTCGTCAACTGTTCGTGTAAGAAAGCATTGATAAAAATTTACTTAATCGTATCACTGTGGGATTCAATTTTCATGTAACATTCATAATTAGAAAGTATATGTTATGAGCGGCTGGCCGGTCTTTAGATGGGGTTTAGAGGCATTACAAGGGAAGAGGGTATAGCAGTTATTTTGATCATGAACTATTCCCCAGACAATAGTCATACCCCGTTCGGAGACAGACACCGCTCCGGTGCGTTGAGACAGCCACACGAGTCTCCGGTGTAGTTCGCCGTGCACACACACGCGCTCTGAAGGTCGTAGTCTCCGTCACATTCGCACTGTCCGTGCTCTGCACCTGGAAAAACACCAAAAAAAAAATAAAATAAAATAAAATAAAATAAATAAATAAATAAATAAATAAATAAATAAATAAATAAATAAATAGGAAGGAGAAGAAAAAGACAGAAATGAAAGAAAGAAAAGGAAAAAAATAAAACAAAACAAAACCGAAAGACAAAAATAATTATATATGATATACAGTATAAACGTGGCAGAGTGGAAAACGCTCCAGACCCGTAGAAAGAAGAGCCTCTGGGTTCGAATCCTATGCGACGATTACTATCTATACCGAGAACATGGTGTTTAAGCCATTTTCTCCCTCTTCACCAAAATGGATACCTGGACTCCATTTCATAAAAGATATTAGGATAGTAACTCTTGCTGGAATGACAAATTTCCAAAGCTACAGCCAATCAAGAAACTGCATTCTTGTCGTTACCGTGACAATTGTCATTCCAGCAGGAGTTGCTATCATATCAACTTTTTATGAAATGGGGCCCTGGTTATACAGATGCGGTAAAGTTAATGGTATATTGTTTATCGTTGCACTGCAGTGTATGACTTAGTTCAAGGATAAGATATTATTGTCATTCTCTAAACTAGCATCAGAAATAAGTCATGCAATCTCGATCCTAACCGTTAGTGGTCTCATGGTGTGAGTCATTACGTGAACTCGACAAAATTAATGATTGACATATCTTATCAAAAACAAACAAGAATATCGTCATTTCCTTATAAAATATTTCAAAAATAGTGATATGGATCCTAGTCAAATGAATGGCTGAGATCCGTCATGTGGCCTTTCTTTTACCGTTGACTAAAGACCCAATTTTACCTTCCACGGGGCATCAATGTACAAAATAATCATCGGTACCATCAATAGCGACCACCCGTCTGTGTTCAACGTCATTAACCGTCTGTTATGTACTAATTACAGTGAAGAGCAATGTGTTGTCTGTGTATGCTAACTATATACTGAGTTAGTTTCGAACTATAGCGCCGGCCTGGGATGGGAACCTTACGAAAATGGCTGCCGCGGAATTCAAATCATGTCGGCTTTTTATAAAACAGATAATGCACATTACCTGGAGACTTTAGAACAGTACAAAATACACTCACATTCTCCCCGTGTTTTCGACTGTTCCAAAGCTATCATTGGTAGGATATTTCTTACTACATGTACTATATATCCTGTGTTATGTGCTTTATTTTGTATAGTACGGTTCTCGTGGTTCCAGTCTCTCACCTCCACAAATTTGTCCCTCGAAATACGGGCAGCTAAAGTTATCACACTGGCAGAAGGACCCATAAAAGCGGTGGTATGGGTTCTGAGTTTGAGATGATTGGATTAAAAGAGACAGAGAGTGAAGCAAAAACGGATTTTAAACGGCAACTCCACACTATGGTCAAGTTTGCGCTTATAAATAAACTACAAAGTCAGGTGAACGGAGTGATAGCACGTTTTTTGTCAAAATCCGACCTAAAATAAGGAACCATAGGGTTTTAGTTCGCCATTATTTTGTACATCCGTGTGATTGGTGCAATTAGCATAGACAACATCTTTTCACAAGTTGCTCATAGAACTGCAAATAAATCGTCATCAAAATGTTCCCCATCAACATGAAATCACTTAAAGAACAATATCTATCCTTCACATTAAACTATATTTTTGAAAGTCTTGTAGTCACTTGCAACGCCTTGTGACTTTTAGGGAGAGAGATTGCAATTGCCAAATCATCGACGAGAACCTGGATTTCACAAAATATGTCCCAACAAATGGGGGTGGGGGATGTGATCACGTCATTACTTTTAAAAATTTGCATGCATTTGGTGAAAACATGCAAACCTTTACAATTTCACTTGTCCGATCCTTGTGCGAACATTTCACAATGTCCGATTTTGGGTGAAATTCTGCCATTCTGCTCGTCTAATTTTGCTTGAACTTGAAAATGGTGTGTAAAGAGAATTAGTATTTAAATTCATGAAATTCTTCCGTCGAGCTGTTTTCATTGCAACTGATTGACAAATTGCCCCACATCGACGTAAAGAATTTCATGAATTTGAATAACAAAGCAGTACCCGCTGCATCTATAAGGATTAGAACCAACACTTGCTGTCGGGCGAAAGCTCGGTGGTCTAGTGGAGATGACGCCTGTCCGGTGATCAGGAGGTCGTAGGTTCGAATCCTGCTCGAGTATGTACGCCCATGATTTTTTATCATGGCTACTACTAAAACACTGATCAATTCAGTGCTTATTTACGTCGATGTGGGGCAATTTGTCAATCAGTTGCAACGAATTAGTATTTGTTCCCCCCCCCCCCCACTATGAAAAACCTGCCGGAAAGAACACAGTGTCCCACAGTGTGATCACAATATGAAACACAGTGCATACACATGTAAGAACACAGTGTGAACACAATGTGAAATCACTCCACACTGTTACATTCGAGCGCTTCAACATTGTGAACACACTGTGATCATCCATTCCCACTGTGTGAATCAGGACCACACTATGTGAACTCTCCGTGAAAAACCACATCACAGTGTGAATTCATCTTTACACTGTTAAATTCGAGCGTTTTCGCATAGCCGACTATGTGAACATATGGTGAACTGTTGGACGAGGTGTTTTTGTTGTTTGTTTTGTGTTGTTTTTTCAGCAGGGAAATTTATTGTTATTACAAACTATACAACAGACAAAAGAAAAAAGAAGATTTTCACTGCAGATATAAGCTACAGTGGCATTAACCCATTCGAAACAAAATAACGGAAACTATGGTCTATAAAATGTTATTGCTCTTATAGGAGTGTACATAGGAGTGTACATTGGTGCCTCTGGGCACAGAAGAATCACTTAAAGGCCTCAATACTACTAAAAGCAAGAATCAACGGGAGCATTTGGGATCCTAGTGCAATGTGAGGATCTAACAGAAACACAATTGAGAAAAAGTGAAATGATTCAAGTTTTGTTTGTGAAGTTAGGTGGCGCCGAATCATTCGAACACATCTTTGGTGTGTTCCGTCAGTACTATCCGTCCACCGGAAAGGTGCTTTTGAATGGAAACACAACAAATAATAACATACATCATAGAGCTTGCGGCAGACAAACAGACAAACAGACCTTCGGTTCGTTGCAAACACATTCTTCGTTGATGCAGCGGCCTCGTCCAGAGCACACTATTTTGGAATTTGGTCTACATTCAGAGAGAAGAGACCAAAATCGAGGGGGAAAGTGTATGAGAGATAGATAGATGGATGGACGGATAAGACAGAGCAAGAGAAAGACCAAAGATATAATTGCAAAGAAATAAACACGAATGAATCATTCATGAAAAGTAGTCATTTATAAAACATGCAAACAAATTTCTATAAAGGCATTTTTCTATGCTAATAATCATGTCTAAGATATTTTTGTAAGTTACGACCCGTAGCAATTTTGATTATATTTACTTGCACCTTGCATACTCTTATGTGCCTCCTATGGATTCTGGAACAGTCTCTTAAAGTTATTACAGAAAGAATACCTCGGAAGCTTGCCTATTTACAACATTATACTAATACAATGCATTGTTCTGTGTGTTGTTTCTGGTTGCAATTATGACGTACAGACGAAGCGACTCTGTTAAAATGCGCTATAAGTTTTAGGTATGATGACGATAATTACCCCCATTATTTCCATTACGTCCTGTGTTTTTAATGATTTTGACAATAATCATACAGGCAGTAGTAGAGTTAAACAATTACAGGGGGTGGTTGCATAAAAGTTACTATTGTGGTAACTTTGCCGTCCAATGGTTACTACCATGGTAACAATACTCAACAGCCAATCAGAATCAAGAATTCCATGGAAGTTACCATTGGATGGCAAAGTTAACATAACAGTAACTTTTATGCAACGGGCCCCTGGTCCTATTATCACAATTATTGTCATTTATTCTAATATCATTCACATTTCTTAACATTATAATCAAAGGAAGAACCTGCTATGAAAATTACCTTTGGTCACAATAGAAAATCTATAATCAATGAGTATAGTCACGTAACTTACGCCATGCACCGTCTGAAATTGCCACTATACTGACATAGCCTTCCATATCTTCCTGGGTTGCAGATACACTGTCCGCACTCGTACCTCCCATTGCTGTTGCACAGGGGACTATCTACGACCTGATGGGAGGTAAAGCATGCCAGCAGATAGATGTCCAAATTTGCAAGACGTGTACATGTAAAGTTATTATGACATAAACAAGGAGATCTATTGCCACTTTACTTCTAATATTGATTTCACTTCATGACTTCAACAATCTTGAAGTTAAATTTTAAAATGAAAAAAAAAGAAGGGCCTTATACACGAGTACAGGAAACAAGGACATTTCAACTGAATGATAAAACAAAAGTTTTGTTATACAGTTGCTCTCTGTCAACGCCTAAGTTCCCCTATAATCATCGTTAAAATAGGTCTCTTTCCTGTGAATTTGAAGTTCTCTTTCGCAAAAAAAAAAAGCATTTTATCCCGTATAGCATTTTATCGACACGGGGATAGCTCGGATCCGTCAAATATATTATTCAGTGTTGTACATCTATAGCGAGGACAACTACTAATTGAGATGAATTTTACAACCATTATTGTAATACAATCATCTGCTAAATGAGATATTTGATTTGATTTATCTATCTTCAGCAATTTCATATCAATGGAATGTACATCATGAAATAACACAGTTATAACATAATTGAAAAATACGCCTATTTTTAACAATTTCAACAATTTCCTATCGTATAGGATATTTACATTTGTAATATAATCACATGCAGTATAATTCCAGTCATTAACGAGCCATCCCATTTTGTGTAGATCCCCTAATGATAATACTTGAACGAAAGTTATCACATCTATTATACATCTCATGGTCTCACCGCGTCGTCCTCGCAGTCGCAATCACAAACGATTTCGACGTTGACCGTCATCGCTTCGGCGATACCAACTGGACTGATGGTAAAACTGCCAACGTGAAGACCGAAAAATGAGAAAAAATGCCGGTTAAAGAGAAAGACAGAGAAATAAAGGGATTGCATTTCATGATGATTTTCCCAATTTTTATCCCAATTTCTATCACTGAATTCCGACGCAATGCAGAAGAAGATGATGATGATGATGAACAACATTTATGTATATAGGATCATTAGATTTGTCAGGAGAACATTCAAAGGTAAAGTGTGTCACACATCATCCATTGAAGAACCTTCGGATTAACGAATCCCATTTTATTTTTCATTTTCGGATTAATGGACCTCCGAAATAAGAACCTTCTGAAAACGCCATAAAACGTTATTTCATTGTTAGACTCACGAACCTTCGGAATAACGAACATCAACCATATTATAAAGAAATGTGGAATTCTAAAGTTGAACATTTGTGCTTAAATTAGTGATGTAAGGATAATTAGTAGCAGGCATTATCTAAATTGCATGAAGTGATGTCACGGCCTCACAAGCATTACATTGACTTGCTTATGAATCTTCACGAGATTTCACTATTTTAATTTGACATGAAGTTTTAAAGACAAGCTTAAAATCCTTCCAATCAAAAATTTCGCCGCAGAAACTCAACAGGATTATAATATATGGTTGCAAATATATCGGAAAATACCTTTTTTTTTAATCACTGTTGATAAAAAAAAAAAGGTATTTGCGTACAGATTGCTCCCCGCGCCAAATTATTATCACGATTATTATATTAGTTATATAACGATGAAATTATTGTTTTTTTTCCGTTGTCGGAAAAATGAGTATGAATTTCTTTTTATTGAATATATGAGATAAAAGGCGTAAATATTCAATATTGAATGAGGCGCCTTTAAAAACCAACAACAACAACAACAATTGTGTACAAATCGATTTGAGAGTTCTAAGTTAATAGGTCATCATCACCTCAGCTATTCTGCACTTGTGGTTGGCATCAAATATCACTATTCCGATTTTACTCTGAATAACTTATTTGACAGCGCTCCATACCTTGTTCTACCACCCTCCACGCAGCCCTCGGCGGTTACATCGACGCGGAAGTGCGCGGCTTCCCCACTGGCGAGGCCCGAGCAAGACGTCGAGTTAGGGGTCGCCACGCCCTGCTCGCAATACGCGGTGAAATCAAAGCGAAGCGCGTCGTCTGCGCGAACTTTGAGCTCGACATTCGATGTTATCAGCTGCAACATAACAAACGATAGAGACGTGTTACCTCCAAATAGCAGACTACAACAAAAACCAATATTTGCAAGGAAGGAGATTTATTCCGTAGCTTCTCATTACTTTACTTTTTGGGCACATGTTTTGAGACACTCAGTGTACGATACCCCACTCGTACGGAGAGGAAAGGGGATGGGGCGGGGGAAGCGGGTTCTTTGCTTACCTTTCTGTGAGCTTTCTGCAGAGATAGTTGCATAGTTAATAATGGTTAAATTGTCAATACATGCTCCTTCTACAGAGCTGCCAAAAGTAGCGGACACCAACGGGGTTCGAACTCATCACAAGCTTTTTCCTGATCTTACGTGTAATAGCCATTCCAGCGAACCCTATCACTTCCGGTGATTGACAGAAAGCGTCCGGTCCTTACGTGTTCTGTCATACTTTGGGCCCTATGTTATAATAGTCCACATGTTTTCATATTACGAAATTCTACTTAATTAGATAAAAACAGAGAGCATCACGAAAGAAAACTTTACTTAAGTTACGTTCAGACGGTGATCCTGGACTTCGAGGATAGTTAACTTTGAGGATAAGCTCGTACATTCAGGCGCCAAGTGTCGCATGCTCTCATTCCTCAGGACATGACAATTTCGAAATTATTTCGTCTACGAATATCATTGACAATTTTGTTGACGACATTATCATTTCGTTGACAAAATTGTCATTTCGAGACAAAATACTTATTGCGTGACGAAATTGTTATTTCGTCAACGGAATTTTCATTTCGTCGACAAATTGACGTTGTCAATTGTCATCAACAACAACAAAAAATCGTCACAAAATCGTCATTTCGACAGCCCGACACCCACGAGTCATGGCCCACGAGTTAACAGCCCATGAGCTAGACACTAGGCAAATAGGGCTCATGAGTCAGACATGAGATAAGTATAGCTCCGCGATTCCGACTCTTATAGGCAAAAAAGGCTCACGAGACCGACAGTGCGTACATTAAGCCTCGTGATGCAATGTCGGATTCGTGAGCATTTTTTTTTTCTGCCCAGTATCGGACTCGTGGCTTTGTGTTAATCATTTGAAGACGGAACAAAAGCCCAACTTTTAATTGTGATTCAAAATAGTTATAAACAAGTTTCGGACTCATGGGCCTTGGTAATGCCTAATGTCGCGCTGGTGGACCGTACCGCTTGTGGGCTTATTCTACATGATAGTGTCCCGCTCGTACTGTGCTTAGGCTGAATGACTTGTGGGTTGTATGACTCGTGGGCTGTGTGACTCGTGGGCTGTGTGACTCGTGGGCTGTGTTGACATGTGGGTATCGGTGACGTGCATCGGTGAAAACATGGGTACGTGACTCAGGTCCCAATCATTAAAGGGTCATCTGGTTCTGGGGCCTCTGGTAGAGCAATGACAACTCTAAAGAGGCCACCCCAGATAAAAGACCATATGACTTACGTTATACAATTCCCGGATCAGGACTACAACGTTTCTCGAATCTTGGGCAAGTGGAGCAAGGTATGAGCCCGGGAAAAATTGTCGCAGTCTCTGTAGAGAAAAAAAGAGACAAGTCATTCCTTTTAGGAAAACGCATGGAAGCAAACATGTATTAAAAGTTACTTTGTAAGGTAATGACATTTGATCGTGATCATAGATTGGCCGAGGAACCATTAGAGTAATCTCAATTGTTTTTATTATGTGTGTTTTATCTTTGCTGTGTGTACGTGTGTGTGCGTGCGTGTGTGTGTGTGTGTGTGTGTCGTGCTCCCTCATGGGGTTACACTATCACATTGAACACGATACAACACGCAAGAAAAAAGATTAAAAAAATATATATTCCGTCAATCTAATAGGAATGAGGAAAGCACCGTGGCGGCTACACAGAAGAAGACAAACGAAAAAAAGAAAAGAAAGGTGTTTCAAATCCTGCGCGCAGATGTGCATAACTGGTGTGTGTATCTGTGTGCAGAAGCGGACCTAGAGGGGGGGGGGGGGGGGGTTGGGGGGTTGCAACCCCCCCCCAAAAAAAAAAAAAAAAAAAAAAAATCCGGGGACCATTTTTTTTATGTTATCTTTTTTTTTAAACTTGTAATTTTATTTTTTTCTATTTATGTATTTATTTTACTTTATTATTATTATCATTATTATTATTATTGTGTTTTAGATGCAAGAAAACGCCATTTTCACACACAGATTTTCAAAAATTCTCCCCACTGTGCGAGGGGGGACACCCCCTCCCACACCCTCCCCCCCCCCCCCCTCGCTCGCTCCGCTCGCTCGGGCTCGGTCGCTACGCTCCCTCGCATACCGCCCCCAACCCCCCCTTTATAAAAAGCTAGATCCGCCCCCCCCCCCCCCTGGTGTGCACTGAGGTTTCACATTCTCACGAGGAATATCTGATTTGATTTACTTTGAATAGATTTGATTTGATTTGATTTGATTTATATTCACACCGTTCACCGTTGGAGAGCTTTCTCCACAAAAATAAATCAATCAGGTGTAGATACACACTAACTAGAAACTGATAAAACATACGGCGATGACGATGTATTGTTGAAGATACTGATGGTGTGCTGATGAAAATGACAAAGATATAAAAGTAATACTACTGGGTACTATTACTTCTACTATACTAACAGCAATAATGATGATATAACAAAAACAATAACAGTTATTGTCATAAACTATTCAACCACCAACAGTCTCATCCGTGCTCAAACTTACCTCGTAAAGCGGAACCATACTTGATGGGACTGCAAATAAAAGGAAGATATTCTGCTCCTGTAGCTTCTCAGACAGTTGTCCAGGAGATGGGTAATCCTAGGGAGGCGATTAAGAGCAGTTACAGTATATATCACATTGAATATCAGCTGTCAGAGTCACATGGGGAAAACAAAGCAATGGATGCGCGTCACGAGTGCGATGAGTTGGCTCAGTCGGTAGCGCGTCTGCCTCACGATCCTAAGGACCCGAGTTCGAACCCGAGTCTGGACTGTGCAATGTTGTGTGTAATCCTACCGTCCCCTCTAGCAAGAGGCAAAACACTCTGTCCCTCGGATAGGACATAAAATGGAGGTCCCGTGTATGAGAGAGTCACAACTCATGCACGTAAAAGATCCCGCTTCATTCATTCATCGCAAAGAGCAGAGTGTTTAACCCGGTGAAGTGGTCCCACCTCACATCCAACTGGACCCCATGGAAGACCAGCTTAGTGTAGTTGAATATGGGATATCCAGCCGTCTTTTCAGATGGAAATAAACAAACAAACAAACAACATCCACGAGTCATACAGCCCATGAGTTCGACATTAAGCAAATAAGGCCCCCTATAGACCGACACATTAAGCCCCGTGTTGTAAATGCGGGACTCGTGGGCTGTTTTTACCCATATAGTGTCGAACTCATGGGCCTTATTTGCCTACTGTCGAACTCATGGGCTGTATGACTCATGAACCTTTTTTTTTTTTTGTCAAACTTCCATGTCGTACTTCCACTGCATGAAATTCACATTAGGACCAAAACATTGCTACCAGCCAGACATTCAAATGATCGTCTTTATATCGCGATAATGCTGTGTATATGTGTGAATTATTTTTCGTGTGAATTTTGTAAAAGTTTGTTTTGTTTTTTTCGGTTATGGATGCGAACTAGAATCGAAATATAAATAAATACTTGAAAGGACTTCAAATGGCTTACCATAATCTTCTCGATGGTGTAATTACCACTCTCACGGTCCACGTGGCATTGTCCATCGTTGGGAGTGACTATCCCAGCGATCTGGACCAATCGCAGGAGTGATTAAAAAAAAATGAGGTGGAAGGAATCACAACGGTATACTGCCCAACAAAGGGATTTTAATTATTACTACTAACACAATGCCGTAAAGACTAAAAAAAAAAAGTAAATAAACTTCAGATAGACCTTGGTAAGGATTTGCGCTATCACTGGAGTGAGTCGATCTTTCAAATAAAAGAGAAAATCTGAGAACTGAACATTAGATAACATGAATATAGTGAAGGAAAAAAAAAAGTAGCCAACAAGCAGCCACCCTATAGATGTTGATATCGTTTGATTTTTTTTTTTACGTAATCAACATTGTATCTATATGTGATTAACAATCAAAGAGCCATTAATGCTTAATGCCACCTTTTTTTTTTAACAGGCAATGACCAAATTACATCAACACACATACATTTATGATTTAAAAAGCAAGCAGACACTGATTTGTTATGAAACAGCGATTTCAAACCTCATGGTGTGTTTAATGGCGTGCCTTCCAAGTATTTGGACATCAATGTGGAGGTAGCAATGTCATCATAGGAAAAGACATTAAGGTACTACAATTTTTAAGGATTCACCCTTTAGTTGTGTACTAGCCACTTTAACCCCCCACAGCGGGGAAACTTCAACTCCCTCACAGCGGGGCCACACCAAATGGAACCGGTTCCAGAGGGGCAGCAAGGGGATGGGACATCTTTTAAAAGGGTAAACGCTCTCTAGTTGTTAGTGTCTTTACAGTATAGGCCTACACGTACATGCACACTCACATAAATCCAAGTACACACACACACACACACACACACACACTCAAACCTGTCTACTATAGCGGCAACCCCAAGAGAGACGAAAAAGTGGCCGTTGCAGACAGGTGGCCGCTTAGGGTTGTTAAAATGGCTGTTCTCTTGGGGCGATTGTGTTTTGTGGTCGCATACGGCAGATGGCCGGTATAGACGGTGGTCGCTACTGACAGGTTTGATTGTATTCATACACTGTGAAATAGTGTATCTTGCATTTGTACCTACCCGTCCGTCCCCGCTTGTGTGAAATGTTTCGTCGGTCGAAAAGAAGATCACGTGACGAGTCTTGTCTCGCCAGCCGATGACGTCACGACAAACGGCGACCTGCATCAGCGCCCCTAGGCCACTTTCTGGGGAGTCCACGTTATGAGAGATGGTCATCGCACTTATGGTCTCCTGATACGGGAAAGTAATTCAAAGCAGATGACACTTCTCTTTTTATGTATACAAATACTCAATAATGAGACAAATATAATAATCATCATCACCATATTTAGAGCAGTATTAAGCACTTATAATGAATACAAAAACGATAATTACAGCAACAATATTGATATGAATAATGACAAGTGGATACGATCAAACCCAAATAATAGTGCTACATAGTTTCTCTTTCCCTTTAAACGTAATGTCATAGTATTTTTCTTTACTTTGTAATATTCTAGGTTCTATTTTTGTAATATATGAAGAACAAATAAATTGACAATATATTCGAAATAGTTGAACATTCCATGATCAAGGTAGAGCGACAGTTAGAGAAACATCACATCTCCTACGAAAATATTTTGACCGATCATAATCTCTCCAGACGAAAAAACAAAAAACAAAACAAAACTCACGAGCAAGGGGTCAAACATGACAATTTTCATCTACTTTGAAGCTACAGGAAACACTGAGTGATTGGTATTAAATTAGTGGTAAATTAATGCCACAATTCAGCTTACCTGCAGTAAAGTGAGGTCATCAGTGAGTGACAAATGGTTTGCGAATTCGTACGGATTGGAATAACCCCGGCGTGATGGAATTGCGTCACTGTATAAAAAAGAGAATACAAGAGTTATGAGAAACGGAAATATTTGACTAATCAGATAAGTTTGTTTAAACATGATTTTCAAAATACAGAAAGTTATCGATATGGCTATCAACAAAAATAAGGGCAAACCCCGTATTACTTCAATCAAAATGTGAGTTAGTTGTTGATAATGTTTCCTTAATAGTGAATATTTAATCAGTATTTTTCACAAATAGTAAGTAATCTTGCCTAAAATATTCCACAGACACATCAGAATTTTAAAGATTATTCAGAAGTCCCCAATCCTAGCTCATTGGGTTTTTTTTTTAATTCCTTTGCATAGAAATGAATTATTAGATATAGTTCAGAATTTGAAAAAAAAAAAGTTCTGGATATGACGGCATTGACAATGTTCTCTTATTAAAATATTTTAGATTATATTGTCGATCCACTTATACATGTGTTTAATTTATCCATACGTATAATGGTGCTGTCTCCGAGGCTATGAAGTTTCCAAAGTAATTCCTGTCCATAAAAAAAAAGGAAAAAGGGAAGATGTTTCCAACTACAGACCAATATCTTTTCTCACTTCTGTTTCGAAAACATTAGAAAGGGTTGTTTACACCAGGTTTCTGAAGTTTTTAGACACCCACAAAATTATTCCTGATCATCAATTTGATTCTCAGCAAAAGCATGGCATGACACATCTCATGCAATCCTCACCTTCTTTGATAAGGTTTCAAAAGTTACAGATGAATTTCATCAAACTATTGGAGTCTTCCTGGACCTCTCTAAGACCTTTGATACCATGGACCACAACATTTCTACTTCACAAATTATCACATTATGGTATCAAAGGAAAGACCTTGGAGTGGTCCAGGAGTTACCTTACTAATCGAAAACAATTTGTATTTTATCAACGGTCACACATCGACTATGCAAAACGTTAACTGTGCTGTTCCTCAAGGCAGCTTACTAGGTCCCCTTTCATTTATTCTTTATGTCAATGAAATGTCAAATTCTTCAAGCATCCCTTCTCATTTGTTATTTGCGGATGACACTAATATGTTTTTATGTAATTCTGATTCTGATCGATTAATTGATACTTAAAACATTTTAATGAAATTACTCCAATGGATAAGAGCGAAAAAAAAAAACTGTCAATTAATCTGCAAAAAACTTAATGCATGTTGTTCAGTCATTCTCTGGAAATATTTAGCGAGAAATATTTTCCTGGAAGACACCATCATAGAAGAAGTCTCTTCCATCAAATTTTTAAGCTTTATTCTGGATAATAAACTCACCTGGAATTTACATATTGATTCTGTATGTCGTGTTATTTCACGGAATATATATGTTATAAAAAATTAAATTCTATCTTCCAAAAACGCATTTTACGTTATACTCGCATGGGGAATCCCTTTTCTACTTATATAGAAAGAATATTAGTATCACAGGGGGAAAAAAAAAGCTCTTCATATCATTTGTAACGAATCATGGAGAAGTCATATTAATGATTCAAGTTATTTCACGAAAAATCTTTTTTCGAAAATTCATGATTTTAATACACCGTTGCAATTAGGACAATTCACGTATAAACTCACCAACCATTCTCTCCCCTTTGTATTCGATTCCATTTTTATCAAAAACGAAATTGTTCATGTATATCCGTGGCTTCAATCCATGAATATCATTTGCCTTTGACTATGAAGGTTTTTGGAAAATCTTTATTCTCCTTTTCTGGACCTAAATTCTGGAATTCTCTTGATAATAGTATGAAAGAAGCCTTAAGTTTTAAAAAATTTTTCCTTACAGATAGAGAATTATTTAAAAACTTCTTCAATATCACAGTAAGTTACTTTTTTGTATTTTTATTTTCAAAATTGTTGTTGCTCCGGTTTAATTCTATTACTCTTCGAACCTCAGCGAGCCCAAGCTTCTGTGCCTCTAGTGTCTTGGTTATGACCCACCATTTCCTACTCCTTCCCCCTTTCTTGTCCACCTCGGACTCACTACCTTCCTCACTCTCTTTCTCAGTGATCTCTCCATCTACTTATCTTTCTTCTCTTACAAGAGAGCTGCATCGTGTGTTTCTTCCTTGTGTGCGCATGCATGTGTTTACTGTGTCTTTTTTTTTTCTGTCTCTTAGGCAAATTGTCGGGGTTTTTTTTGCATTTTAATTTTTCCCTTTTTTATGAGGGGACTGTATACTACAAGCTCTGCATTTTAGCAGTCCCCTTTATTTCCAGCAATTTTGTTACTGACTTTACCATAATGATATAACATTTATTTGTACATCTGTTAATAATCTACCTGTGTCTTTATTACGGATTATTATGTTCATCGCATCTTTGTACCGATTTCGTGACATTATTTGTACATGGCAACATTACATTGTACTCCTAATTATTTTGTTGGAAATGAAATAAATCAACCTGAACTTGAAGTTATTTATAAGGACTGGGCGAAATGATTGTAAATTTTCACAAAGAAAGGACAAAAAAAAAAGAGATTTTGTCTGGTTTTTGGTTCTTTGGACAATATCTTTGATTTCATTTTTATCTTCACAAGAGGAAATCCAGGCCTTATATGAGTTAGTCTGATAAGAAAGAGTAAAATTATATGAGTTCAACGGTAAAAAAAATAAAAAATGACTGATATCGGATGAAAACTGAGGAAGTTATGAAAGTTTGAAGTTTTGATAATTTCTCCAAAACAGTTCTTGTACAGTGGGTACGAATATGCAAATGAGTGAGCTAACCATGTCATACCCTCACAATTTTCCATTGATCGTGTACAAAAAAAAAGTGACGAAAATTCAATGTGTCTGTCATTGAAGTCTGAAGCATGATGTTATTCCTGGTTGAATAATACTTCAGAATAGTGATCACTTAGATATGTGAGTATTTGAGCCTCGGGTATAATTGCGTTTAAATGAAAAACAGGAAATTTTAAAAATTTATGTATAAACTATATGGTAAGTTGTGAGGAAATGACATGCTCACTTTGCCATTTGCATAGTCATATTGATTCTTCAAGAACTGTTTTCCCCCAAAATAGCAAAACTTCAAAATATCATAACTTCCTTGTTTTTCTTCCGATTTCGATCAAATTTATACCGTTGAACTCGTAATATTTTACCCTTTCTTATAAGACTAACTTATATTTGGACTGGATTTCCCCTAAAACAATACGAGGTCACCCTCTGTACAAATGCATCTGTGAGATTGCGACAGCTATTCTGTATTTTAACAGACATGCCGGAAACTTAGGCAGGAGCCAGTGGAAATCAGGCCTGTCATTTATGACTGCTTTCCGGGCAGCAACACTACCACCAGGCCGTCCCTGGTTGCCATGAGTGACATGATGAACTCGGAACAAAATGATTCCCAGGGTCTGAAATTCTGACATTGTTATGTCAAATAGTCCAAAGCTGACAAGGCTATTACAGATTTTTTTTTTTATCATTCGTCACGCTCAGTACAAATGCATGTATTTGTAAGATCAAGGAGGTGCTATACGATTGTCTATTATTCCTCCTCGACTTGATGGATACATTTTGTACAGAAGGTGACAAATGATTATAGAAATGTCAAAATAATTTATATCTATTTTTACTATCTTTTTTAAAGAAAAGTTAAGGCAACACTCACCCATCTGCGGTCACATCAGCAAAAGGTGAGACCACCTTATCGACGAACGAGCCGAATCCTATCCTGACGTCATTTGACAGGTCTCTCAACGTGGCACCTTTGGCACAAAACATCAGCAAAACCCAATTTTAAATAATACAATACTACGATGACATAATGGAAAAATCGTTTTCTTATACTCTTGCTGGAATCGTCTAAAATTGATTCGATAATCGTCATGATACAACAAAGCATGATGGCAGCATTGATTGATCCCACATTAAAGGTATGGGAATGCTCGGGTTAAAGATTTTAATTGTCAGAGATTTGCAGAATAGTGGACGTCACTGTGACAAGGTTTGACAATGTTGATAATCTTTGTTCTTGATGCTTAACATATTATTATTATTCATCAAAGTGTAAAACAGATAAGAAGATACAAAAGAGCAAATAACTTCAATGTAGATTCAACACATTCTACACCAGTTATACAAGTAAAATTTACGCAACGTTCTTATTCTATTGCAACTGATGGACAAATTGTCCTACATAGACGTTAATGATATTAATAGTATATTTACTATTCAATTAATAGTGTTAAATATTTACGTATAATTGTAAGGCAATTTGTCCATCAGTTGCAATATAAACAACCCGACGCAAGAAATTCATGAATCATAAGAATCATAAAAGTTCATATTCCATCTTTGATAAAAGCTATTACATTTTGCTTACTTACTTTTACGTCATTCATCTAAGGCAACTTTGAACAGCAGGCACTTGAGATCTGATTTGTTCCTCTTTTTTTTTGTGTGTGTGTGATGCATAAAATGACACCTACTCTTCCTTAAAAAGCACTTCACATTTAAGTCGATACTTTACCTGTTCCCAAGTATTTCCACTTTTCGTCGATACTCAGTAACTTTCTTCAATTGACTTTGTGTTACATCCCTTCATGAAAAAAGGAATGCAGAGATCAATTTAGATTAAATCAAATAAGATCAATCAAACTTGAATATGGTGTAGAATTGTTTTATTCCTTTGTCAAGTCCCATAAACCACACTTGAATAATGAAAATGGAATATACCCACATACTTCAGGGGCCGCGGAAGCGGGGGGGCTGGCCCTCTTCCGCCCTCTTCCCGTCTAAGCGGGGGGGGGGGGGGGGTGTCTTGACCTTGCCACCCCCCCTCCCCCCGGTCCCGCAGCCCCCCCCCCCCCCCCCACACACACACACACACACACACACACTGAAAAACGTTCCGCGGCCCCTGTACTTGCAACTGATATACAGAAAGTATTAGGACGCAATTTCTCACCTATATCATCACTTAGAGTGTTCAGGTTAGCAAGATCATCCTGAAATGAAGTGCTGGCATCTACCAGGTAGTAGAAATCCAGCGGGGAAGATTCGGCATGACGTACGGACAGTTCAAGCCTCGCCGTTGCACCTGCAATAACAACGACAAGAATATAATATCTTATTAAACGTACACTGTGACGCTTTAACATTACCTCATATAACTACTAGCATCTTAGCAGCGTTTGGGGACACTTTGGCTCTATCAAAATCAGTATAGGCCCTACTCTTTACTTATGCAGAAACGTGCTGTTAGACTTATCACGAGTTCTCAGTACCTAAAGCAATCACTAAATACTTGTTCCACGACTAGGTCTCAAGCTCAAAATAATCAATGTACGCATAGTAATCATACATAAGGAATACAGCAACATTTACTAAAATGTGTATGCATAAATACACTAAGAACCAGCTGCCAGCTCCCTAATGTTAAAAGAGTTCGATCTGAACCTTGGGGATAATGAACCTTTAGTGAATACCGAACTTTGGTAAGTAACGAGCCTTATTTCATTATCAGATTGACGAACCTTCGAAATAACAAACATGCAACATATACTCCGAGTTCATCACCCTTTACGTAAGCACAATGCTCATTGCTGATACTCAGTATAGTCTCCTCCAGTTGTACCTCGAAAATTGTGATTCAATTAATGTGTACACGTATATACCACCGAAGATGCTTGATGAGTAAGTTTAGTTATCACTGATTTTGTCATATCATGATAGCTGAATTGTCATCGATCCTTACACTTTTTATGTGTAAAGTGGACAAACAAAACAAACTAAGCCGAACTGAAGTAAACACACATACACACACGCTCACACACACGCACACACACGCTCACACACACACACACACACACACACACAGCAACCGAACAATATGGATAATTTTTCTTAAATCTGCAATGATGAAAATAATGCATTTCAATGTTCAACACAGTCATTTTAATTTACCTGGACGAATCATGACAGACATTTCTAAATTGGGTGCCTTCAGGCAGAAGCCCCTTCATACGTCCATGCCATGCATGCATGTATGATACCGCAAAATGTTGCTGAGGCGAGGGTACCTCAAGCAGATCATAACTGTGTTACTATAAGCCTTGAAAGTGGGGTCGTGTTCTTGCTCTGACCACCTTCACTTTTCATTTTCGAAAAGTCAAAAGTCAAAAGTAAACCTTTGCAAACATTTGTACAAGTGTTATTTCTGTGGTATTGATTGTAGGTATAAATTTTCAATAGAATCATATAAAAAGGTTGCCTTCGAATATATTACATGAAAATTAAGAAGGCAAGAAAGTGGAAAAAAACACAAAAGATGAAGAAAACCTTGATGATGAAGAGCCTATAATTCGTGCAGACGCCGACGAAGACGTGCAACATTAAATTTGACTTTAAGGACGCGTGGAATTTTCGTACAATGTTATCATTCGTCAGGCAGGAGGCACGCAGCCAAATGGCAGTCTTAATTGTTGTCAGTCCGTTTACAGACTGTTCACCAAAATTTAATCCGTGAACAACACCGAAACATCTCCTTCACCTTTCCTTAGCCGCAGATTCACTTCCTGGGGAGTGATCTGCACAGGATCGTCTGGAAAGGGAGAAGACCTGTCCGTTAAGGGTAGACTCTGAGGGAAGAGAAGCGAAATCAGTAATTCATTCATCTATAGACATGATAGATCATTGCACCTAATTTCATGTAAAACTATATAAATTGATGTACAGATACATACATTGACTGATAAATAATAATCATATAGATACAATAAGAATCGGTACATTTTTTTTTTTAAATCGATAGCTAAATGGATTGACACGCGACGGCATACACATCTAGGCATAAAAATGAATTTACATATTGTAAATAAGTCCATATAAGAATGCAAACGCAATAATTCTTAAGTAAGCAGAGTGATGTAATGAAAATAAAAATTGTACGTGACAATCTCTTAAAAGCAAATGTGACAACTATCAAAATAGATGATTGCCAATGTGTCATACGCAAATAAAAATAAATAAAACTGCAGAAAAGGTTGCTAATTTACAGGTGCTAATGCGAATTGTTCTTTAAAGAATGTAGAAGTGGGCTCTACTAAGGTCTTGGTCATATCTTGCTATAGAGCTTCTACATAAAATGAACTCTGACGATGCTATGAAAAACACAGACCTGAAATCTGCCCTGAAAAAAAAACAAAAAAACCGGAGCAATACTCGAAGATTTCGAGTCTCGTTTTATATTGGGCGCCATTGCTCCTGGACTCAACTGTGGACGAGCACTCACGCTTCTCTGGGGTCATCCCACAGGCTCGACGCCCAAATGAGTCATACGGCCCACAAGCTCGAAATTGAAAAAAAAAAATGTCCAGAAGTCATACACCCACAAGCTAGACACCAATTAAAACATGCCTATCAGCTAGACACTGTATAAGTAAATAAGACTCAGGAGTTCGACACTAGACGAAACGGTCCCACGAGCTCAACACTATACGCAGGGCTCGACACGGTTGCCCGGTGGACCGGATTTTTTTTTTAAAGCATGTCAATAAATTTGTAACTTTTTGCGCCGGAAATTAGCAGTTGAATTTGTTTAAAGGATGGATAAAAAGGGCTAGATGAGTGCCTGAGAGTGAGTGTTGCGACTTTGTTGAGGTTTATTTATGAGTAGATATGTCCAACTTCCAGTTCTTACTATGATAAGACTTAAATATTTGACTCATTAAAAAAAAAAACAGGACTTTTAATGTGTTTTATTGTTGTTGTTTTTTCGGGCAAACAAACTTTTCTCTCGGACCACCAAAACTTTGAAATTGAGGATTTTGGTGGCCCCATCGGGCCACCAAACAAAAAAGTTAGTGTGGAGCCCTGCTATACGTATAGTAAGCCCTGTAATGTAATAATGATCATAATATGAAATTTTTGTATAGCGCTTAATATAATATGTTTCGAAGCGCTTTACAATAATCAAAACAAACAAACAAGCATATAAATCATCTTCGAATACAAATAATCAATTATGCATAATCATCAGTTCTGTTTTAAAAATAAATGGGTTTTAAATTTCTTTATGAAAATGTCAGTTGAGGTGGAGGACTGAATGTAATGTCAAGCTCGATGACCTTTTCTTTTTAGAGTCCAGTCATTGCCATTTCATGGGCCTTATCTTCCTATACTGTCTAGCTCCAAGAAGGTATGTGTCGTGGGCCTATGTAGTTGATATCGAGCTCGTAATCCGTCTTTACTCAGTGTCTGGCTCGTGGGCTCTATGACTCGTGGGCTGTGTGACTCGTGGCTGTCGAGCTCGTGACGAGAACCCACACCATCTACTACAGTACCTTGCGAATTTCCACTCTTGTCGCCTCTGGTCCATGTCCACCACGACAACCGGCCAAACTGAGGTTTTCACTCGTGTCGCAGCGGTGCCCATGGAATTCCTTTTTTAATGACAACCAATGAAACAAAGCCATGGAATAAAAGAACAGTCGCTTTTCATGGATAATATAGAGCGAGACTGAATTGAACCACCGAATGCTGCACAATTTTACTTGTAAAGCGAGACGGTGGTAAACCTTATTTAGACTTTAAGAAGCGTACAATGAAAAATTTCTTCGTAACTATACCAGCATGCATGGTTATAAAGGGAAGAGATTTTGAAATCGTAATTATCGTAACTGCGATAATTGTGACCATGCATCACACACAGCCCCATACAGTTTTTGATGATGTTTATGTAGCCAACTTAAAGAGATGTTCCCAGTCCATCATAACAAATCAAATATTATTGGAATATTACTTTTCTGCAAGGGAGTTTAAGGTTAATGGTCTATTCAAATTCAGCATAGGCCATCCTTTATTGCGTGCGAAAAAGGACTTTTGACTACGTGGAAAACGATGTGATTATCAGATGAAACAAAAATTAAATACGCTAACGGCCTTTCTTTTTATCACCAGGTCAAATCGTAAAAACGACTGCTTATTGTAGGCCTATTCATACAGTTCTATCATTCCTTCCTTCCTTCATTCATTCATTCATTCATTCATTCATTCGTTCATTCGTTCATTCGTTCATTTTTTTTATTTTTTTTTTATTTTTTTCTTTTTTTTATTCATATGGAGTTCCCATACTTTTACTCATACATGTACTCACATACTTAATATTTGGTGAGCACACAAATTGATACAGGGAAAACAACTATCAAAACACTAACCTATGATAAATGGCTTGTGGTCTTTGATTGTTTATGATTATTTCCAGGCCCACTACAAACTCAACCAATGCTACGTTTGGTATGATTTTGTGATGCAGGATCACGTAAAAAACAAAAACAAAACAAAACTCAAGGATTGTCAAGAGATGTAGATGATTTTCCAATGCCAGCCTCACCCTCCATTCTAATGAATTCAACAAACAGATTTCACTTTGATATACAATCATAATATGCGGGTACTTTCAAGCCCCTCTCAACCACCTCCCCTAGAAATCACTGCTACATTATTACAACTCTAATATTCATCTCATAATGTCAAGAGATGTGAATGATAGTGCATACAGGTCTAGGAAACTAGCAATGAGTAAGATAGTGACACCATCGCCCCAGATACGGTTGTAGCCAATATCACTGATATTGTGAAAACATGCGCAATTTACAAACTCCTCGATCAGCGCTCTTATATCTCGTATTTCGATTTCAGTGAAACTGCCATCATTCAGCGCGTTTTGTTTTGTTTTATTTAAATGAAATTACATATTTTCTGTAGATTACCTGGCACGTTATCCTAATTTTCCATTGGAGTATACGACATAAACCAGACTTTATATCGTCAGTTCTTCCTGTACAAACAGAATTTTCCCATTTTTGTCGCAGTTGTTTGATCTCTATTTGCATGTTTAAGATTGTAATTTGTGGAATACAAGCCCAAATCTCCATTTGCGGAACACAAATCGTGATTGAACACTTGAAACATGAAAATGATATAGATATGTACAACTCTGCATACACCCTTAGTGAGACAGTTTACGGAAATTGTGTAGCCTATACTGCGCGTTGTCAGCAGTAGGCTAAAGCAGGAATTGAATGATGGGATAATAGAATGTATAACGTGGCGGAAACACAAACTTCTCTACTTAAGGTCTTGTGTCCACTTACTGTAGTAGGTAATCATATTACCATTTTTTTTTGTCTCTCCATAAGAAGAGAACATCTAAATCGATGTATGTATATGGTGTTTCACTTTAGCAGAAGGTGAAATACATTGCCATCTCTATACTCACATGATTAGTACACCATACACACTGCAGGTCTGTTTGGATGCATTCTGCGCAAGTTTTAGCCTGCAAACACAGAGTAGTGTTGAATGGCTGATCTGTGGTAAGAAATACATTGGCATAAAAGTGTGAGAAATCTACGCACTAGGAAAGCCCAGACCTTCACAAAGGAAATATAGGGATTCTAAAGTCAAGTAATAGTGCTGTGCTATGTAGGCCTATATCCTTAAAATACAAAAACAACAATAACAAGATCTTATTTAAGGATCATTAAAGTAATAATGACCTATTAATTTCTTTTACTTTACAACGGGCTTATTCTGGTCTGTTTTGAATTAAAATGTCAGCAAAATCCATGCATAATTTTTCAAGTATAGTATTACTAATAGTATTAGTAGTATTACTAATAAAGACACACCTCCTTTAGTACGTGTGTCTTTAACAATGACACCTACTCTTGAACAGTGCAACTTATGCAACTTCTTACTTATTGGTCTCTTTACGGATTCACTCTGACTTAAAGTCCATTGTCAAATTCCAAAATTGTGAAATTAAAGTTAACTGTCAGATTCCAATGTCAATTAGGGTATGTATAGGCCCTATATGAATATGTGCACATAATCATTTCGTGTCAATTCTCTTTGATTCTAATTATACGCCCTTGTACATAAACAATCCACTTATTCTTATGTTATTTTGTTCAATTGCAGCAGTTTTAACATGATTCTCCTTATTGAACTGTGATTGATCGATTTGCCTTGTTAGCATATTTCCCATGATATCAAATTTCTATTATATGTGGTAAGCTTTAAGGGCGATATAGTGGTATATATATATAAATATATTGATGTAGAGTCACAGACTTCCGTTTTTTGCAGCTATAGTTCATTTCCGTTGTACCTAGCTAAGGATCAAGAGTTCATTTCCGGGAAATTTCCGGGTTACATTACTGACCTTCGAACAATTTTAAAACATAATCATGAGCCCACAAAATGTCACAGACATACATATGTATTTTGTACCAATATATAGGGCCTATGTGTGTGTGTGAGTGTGTGTGTGTGCGTGTTTGTCTGTATCCGTGTATTCGTCTCTTTGCATCATTCTTTCACACATTAGAGCACCAATCGATGGCGGCACTGAAATTTAAACTTTTGAACGAATTGTACGATTTTTCTCAAACTTCACTGTTGTATTCTATTGATATTGGAGCAATTAGGATACTCAATCCATAGTAATGCATAACAGATGATAATGTCTGGGGGTACAGTAGATCTCGCCAGAGTACTGAATAGTCAAGGTACCGTACACACAAGTAATATCCGGTTTCACGCATAGAGCTTGTGAACGATGAAAACGACCAGAACCTGGACAACACCCATGCACTCAGTGCTACCGTTTATAGGTCTCTTAACATACACGTTCACACGAGTGTGTTGAAAACGAAATGAGTACTATCATATAAATTGCAAGGCTCGACACTAACATGTTTCTCTGGTGGGCTGTTCGGGCAACTAAAATCTTTGAATTAAACATTTTGGTGGCTGGTAAAAGGAAAGTAGTGGCCCCAAAATAAATAAGAGGAAACATAAGATTTCATTTTGAATTTTAGCTGCCCGATCGGGCCATCAAAAGTTTCTTGTTTGTTTGTTTGTTTGGTGGCCCGACATCAATTTTTAGTGGCCCCGGGCCACCGAGCCACTGCTAATGTCGAGCCGTACATCATGGTATATGTCTAACCACGCATGAAGATGTACATCCCAGCTCTATAACTTACATATTCTTAAATAGGGGCCGCAGAACGTTTTTAGTTTAGGGGTTCCGGCCCGGAGAAAAAAAAAAGGGGGGGGGGGAGAAATCAAGGGTGGAGGTCATGATTTGTTCAAGTGTCAATCCTCTCCCCCGCGCCTCCTTCACTCCTTCAACCCCACCCTATCCCATCCCCTTTGAAAGTAATAGAACTCTCAAAAGTCTTTTTTTTGGGGGGGGGGGTGGGGGGTGTACTTTCTTTAGAGCCTTAGGTGTGTACATGTCACGTAGTGCCTTCAGTTGCCTCTGTAAAAGATTCAGTCCTAAAGGAAACTATAGGGGCTACGGATACGGTCATGATTTCCCTTTAAATAGTACATTGTACTCACCTTGGCTAGAACAGCATGAAAGGGTGATAGTAACCAAGAACAACGCACCCGTAGCTATGCGAGTTCTCGTCTCGAGTATCCGAGCCATGTCACCTGGTATGATTATGGCAGTGCGTTATGATTACAGAAGACGTGTAACAGCACGATTGCCCACAAAGAGAGACTGACATCAGAATACTGTGGCTGAAGTTTTCTACCAAAATGTGGTTGTTCAGTCGGAAACGCGCCGTTTATTTGACCTACTGCATCATGATACATGCCGAGAAAGGTATACACCTGTTTCTGTTATTACTATTTCTACTCAAGGTGAATTATGTCTGTTAGGAAGCACGGTTATACACAAGTTCCTTGAGCAAGGTATATCGCGCGGAAGAGCGGAAATTCGTCGAGCTTCCTACGCTGGTTTATCAAGCTCCAGTTTATATGCCAGTATGATAGATTGAATCATATCCCATTTTCTTCTTCAAAACAAAAACAATTCAGGACTCCACCTAGTGCAATAAACGGACAAGGAACAATCACACACACACACACACACACACACACACACGCAAACGCACACACACACGAGCGCGCACGCACTTCCACACACATACACACACAATAATTATACAATATTAGATAACAGCATAATGCCATATAACATGATGATATATTGAATGTGACATGATTATCATATGATATAATTTCATTTAATCTAATGTAATTTGATATTATGATGGAAATGCAATATAAGATGATACATATCACACACTCATAAAGCCAGGTTCAAGGATTAACTCTTTATAAGCCAATGAGTAAAATGTGCACAAATTTCACACACAAACCAATGGACTGGCAGACTGGAAAGAAACGTGGCACACAAAGGGCTAGGGGACGTCTTAGAGGTACATCAAATGGAAATCATGATTTGATTACACTGTACAATGCAAATACAGAATATATTTCTTCGAGATCAGGTCAGTAAGTAATGTCTCTACACTATGATCAGGGCGATACGCTGATTGGTGGTTATCCAATAATAAAAAAAAAAAATCATTCTCCTGCACAAGTAGTCTCGTAGGCGTTAGAAGGAAACATGTTCCGTAACTTTGCTAACAAACAGTAGGTCTGAATTAAATTGGTCGATTATTGTATAACATATTCTTATCCAAATGAGGTCTTTTAAGGGTTGTAAATATCACCGCTGTTTTCAATTCGTTTGGCACAACACCTGCTGCAAAACTGGCGTTGATTATGATCGTAGTGGCAGAGGCCGTAATTGATACACACTTTTTAATCAGATCTATACAAAAAAGGTCGAATACGCATGGCTTATTTTAGAGACTTCATAATTATACTCTCTCAGTTACAGTGGCCGGATAAAATGAGTCTAATAAACATTGAAGTATAGTTGCAACTTCAGCTTCAGTTTTAACCTTACAGACGCATGGTGAGGACAAGCGAATATTCGCTATCTTATCCAAGAAAACCTGATAAAACTGGTTCGCCAATTCTTTGTCTATAACACTTTTTTTTTCTTTTTGGTTAAAGAAGGTGGTACCATGCTACCATTGCTGTCATCACTGCAACGATGAGGGCAGCGTGGCTTGATGGACCGATTGATCCCTTTGAGGTACATCAAGGTAGTGGATAAACCCTAAATTAAATAAATAACGTTTGTTACGTGGTGAATCATAAGAGGCTGCCCTGGTGGTATTCTGTGCGTCGGTAGAGCGTTCTAAGGTGACAAGCTCATTCCGGCATAACAATGTGGATTCAACAAAATGTAGATATTAGTGACACACGCTGTCCGAGGGAAATCGACAATCACTGAAAAGTTGGCAAATTTGACTCCTCAAGATGAGGTCAATGCCATGTGCTGCCCTCTTTAGCAGGGGGCTCTTCAACAATTTCTGATACTACTCGTTATCATTTTGTCTTGGAGGCCATTCTAATTGTACGTTAATGAATATGCAAATTATTCGAAAGAGTTGCGCTGACAAAACAAAACAAAAAATAAAAAGAACGTGAAGTACATATCGAGAAGAAAGTCTAAATGTCTTGGAACGCTGACTCATGTCAATACTTGGTTATGGTGTTGTCATATTCATTTGGCAAACATTCTCCTCCTTTTCATGACACATTTGGGTATCCCAACTTTTATTGCTCTTGAAATTTGAAGATAATTATTATGTACAGATGGGATGTATACACATGTCACATCAAGTCACTGCATATCGCAGACAACCGGGGCGGATTACCAATTGAAGTGATGGTTCCCGTTATATTTCTCTCGTTACCTTTTAAGTGTATGATTTGTGAATAGAATTCAATGAGAGCTGTCCTTGATAGCCATCCTTTTTTTTTTCTCATTTTCTCTCCTCTCCCCCTCTGTCCCCTTCTCTTTTCTCTGGCCTTGGGAATGTGTGCTTTATTATGTTAAATGGTGTTCTCTTCTCTCAAATCAAACGTGGCTGTTTGAAAAGGAGATTCAGCATACTTCGGTTTCATTGTACGAGTACAAATTATTATAAGAGTGCATGATAACAGACCGCAAAACCGCAGTGAATTGTGACAATCTTTACGCAGACATGGTTTATCACATTTTAAGCAAATCAAAGCACAGCTATGCTCGCTTCCTCCTATACGCACTTTTTATAAGTTTAGTACTATTACCTAATAATTGTGTACAGGCGTGTCGAATGTGTCAACTGCTTGTATGATATTGTTTTGTTTTATGGTAGGCATGTAGTATTATCTACCTACCGTTGTCTTTCGTATACCGAGATGCATCTGCATTCAGAATGATATATATATACTTATACCTGTTCATTTTTAAGCCTAAAAGTCAACCGTAGTTGCTGGAAAAAGCGACATTTGCGACATTTCGCTTTCATAGTACAGAATATAATATGAGAGGATAAAATGGTATATGCGATGGTTGAGAATGGGATAGGATACAAAAAGTTTAAGCAAGACATGCTTTACATGCAGACGTGCTTTTGTTTATTTCAGATTAAAAAAAAAACCCAAACAAAGACACAACACACCAACGGAGAAAACATAAGTCACACTCATTTTTTCAAAACTTTTTGGCCCTCCATGGACATATTGTCTGAATGTCATCATATTACAACTCAAAATCATCAGCAATAATCTCGTTTTTTCTTTAATATTTCTCGCGTTATCGTTTACACAAACAAGATGTTCGAGTGACTGCCACTTTAAATCAAACTTGTTACGAGTACCTGAAACAAAATGAATAATTATATCTTTCGTCTGCGTAATATTAAACTTTTTTTTCGTTATAAACTTAAAGGGGAAGGCTAGTAACTGATCAGTGGGAATCAGTGGAAATGCTGGGAGATGATTGTTCCAATCCTTATGGGATTCATTCAAGAGTTCATTGTATATCTATTGTTGCGTGAAAATGATTTGCTTCAGAACGGTCTCATATTCAAGTAATGTGCAGATTAATGCTCCGTCACTGACCAGGGACGCTAACCTGGAAGCATTAAACTGCACATTACTTGAATATGAGACCATTCTGAAGCAAATCATTTTCACACAACAATAGATATACAATGAACTCTTGAATGAATCCCATAAGGATTGGAACAATCATCTCCCAGCATTTCCACTGATTCCCACTGATCAGTTACTAGCCTTCCCCTTTAAACCTAGGAACACTCAAATTTTCCTTTCCCCCACATACTCTTATCCGCGTTGGTAACTTCTAACGTGTGTGGTTGTCATCGATTTCCGGACTGTGTTTAGTCTTGTTTAACATAACCAAATGATACATGACTGCAGTATCTGCGTGAACATCAGTCAGAGCAAAATTTGACGCCCCTATGATCTGCCACCCCCATCCCAGTATGATATATACGACAACTTTGCAAGATTGCCAATTTAAAGTATTTCAATCCTTCAGCCATTAAATTATCATCTCGTCTGTTCTAATATCTATACTGTGCATAAAATGTGATCGTGAATACACAATTCCTTTTTATTTCAACCGGTATTATTGAGAGATGATATAGGTAAACAATAATTTCATTGATTTTCAAACATACAGATGTACAAAATAATTAATGGGACATCAAACTTTCGTAATGATTATGTTGTCCCAAATTCTCTCAACGAATATGGGATTTCCCGCAGCGTCAACATCCTCCCGGGCGCAACTACCACTACTCGCCGACCCGTTCACCACGCTCGATTCCTGGTACTCCCTCGCTTGCTCCCTGTACGAAGTCAGCACTGCCTTTTTCATCTCGTCTGCGGCGGTCTCTCGAAAGTGAGCGACGTGGGTCATGAAGTCGATCATCAAGTCATCATCTGCTGAGTCCTGTTCGAAGAGGCTGGTGACGTCGAAGGCAATCCGTTGCTCGGAGATCTTGAACGGGATGTCGAGATCGCCAAGGATTCGCTCGACTCTTGTTGAGCTGGCGTATTGCTCTTCGCAGGATTCGTGCGCATTCACTAGGGTAGATGAATCTGGAACATTGGGGGAAAATCGCCTGTGAACACATGTACACTGCACCAGTATTATGGCTAATCCTCACAAAATGGAGTAGCTGCGCAAGCGGAATTAATTCCAGCGATAGGCGTAATCTAATGTTGCAAAACGCTATTACCACGACGTATGATAATTTCAAGATACAGCAAATCGTCATCACCATGACAAGGTGCTTATGGCTTCAGCGAGCATTTACACTTAAGTAGATCAACGACCCAAAACAAGTTAAAGAGTCAGACAAAGTTCGAGGTGAAAACAATACGCTAAACTATATTTAGTAACATGAAGAGATTCTTTCCTAAATGTTTTGACAAAGTGATGGGAGGCTAAATTCTCTTTTATCACATTGCAAGTGGTTATTAGACAAAATTGGCATAGAATAATGAGCCATCATTGGATTATTAGATCAAATAGATATGAAACAAGGGGGAAGCTGGGCTGCATTGTCATTAGATGAACAGAAAAAGGACGCGATGGCTTTTGGAGATGCATATAGTACGAAGCCATCTGAGTAAGAGACAAGATGGTTTCAAATCTAGAGCACGCCCAAAACTGAAAACATGACAGTCGTCTCTCCGAGGATTCAAACATCTAATTTCCTGTCCCACAGAAAAATCAACATACTTTTCATTAGAGTAATCAGCAGAATCCCTCCTGGTGCCAGCTTATCGTACAGAAACTGCAAGGCTAAACGAAGGTCACCCACGTAGTATAGGCTGTGCACGGCAGAGATGAAGTCGAATTGCTGTGGCGACCCTTCGGCGCTCCGACCGGACTTCTTGGACATGTACTCTTGTAACGTCTCGTTATGCCACTCGAAGGTCGCAGCTCCAAGAGCTGACCAAGCGCCACTCGACGATTCCTTGGCGGCGGCCGACTGGAACTGCTCAAGGAAGTCCCGTGCGGGTTCTACGACCACGTGCTTGAAGCGGGTAAAACGTTGAGACAGCATGCGCAAAAGGATGATGTCATACTCACCTATTGCCAAAAAGAAAAAAGTAAACAAATTATAATACTTTGTGAAGTTTTTTGTAAGGAACACGCAGTAACAATTCCATTCATGACATCAAATCTATTATGACAGCGAGAGCGGCAAAACTCATTATAATAAACTGTCGGTACAATATCGCGGCGCAAAATACATTCCACACTGAATGAATTAAGCGCTGTAAGCAAAAATAACACTGCAGACGAATTCAGAGAAATAATGGCAGAATTTCGATGAATTCTATCAGCTGAAAACAATAATACTCTTTTCACCATTGATTTTCATCCGTTATGTCCGGGATGAAAAATTAAGCAAGCTTATTTTTTTTTTCCGCGGACATGCCGGATGAGCAATGATAATGCCGGATGACTTCTCGGAGTTAACACGGCCATATTTACCGGAAACGGTACGGATGATCCCGGATCGACGATCCGTGGTCATCCGTGATTCGATCCGTGAAAGAGTAAAGGGGCTTTACTGTTTGAAACATTAAGTCATCTGTGAAATACATCGCCAGTCAATCAATTTCCTCCTGCAGAGACACATATCTGTACCATGAACATCCAAATGTGTGGCATGTAAAGAGCACGGATCAAGCAATACACACGTTGTTCAGTGATAATGTATCACCGCTGAGTAAGCGACTCTGAATGGTTCGCTCAGTGTAACACGAGGGGAAATTTACAAACCAATGGAATGTAATGATAATCGGTATTTCATGTGTTATAGAAAATATATTGTACTGACCTTCTAATAGTTGTCAACGGGTATTGTCATACTAAGGAGGTGTTGCAAGAAAGTCGAGTTGCAATCAATCTCAAATATCTATTGCAATCTTTGCAATAGATATTTGGGATTGATTGCTCAGCAATCGCAAAGTTGCAACTGATTAAGGCCGTGTCACACCATTCCGGGCAAGCTACGCGGGCTTGTGGCGAGGAGGTAGTTTCCAGCACGTAGAAGATTTTCAGCGGGCGAAAAAGAATGTTTGCAATTTTCATTCATGCCTTGTCATACCGTACGGGGGAACTTCTGCGGCTTGACTTGCGGGGAAACAAATTTACTCCCCGGAGCTCTCCGCAGTTGGTCCGCACCTGACAGTATCTAGCGCGTAGTTGCCCGGAGGTGCTCACGCAAGTCCGATTTAACCGCAGCCAAGTTTTGAGCATGACCAAAACTTTTTCCGGGTGAGTCGCGGGAATGCCCGTAGAGGTCCATGCAGAACGCCAGTAGGAGACCCTTAGCGGCAGTACTTCGCAGGCAATTCCCACGCAGGTACTTCGCAGTCCCGTATGCAGCCAAGCTAATGAAATTCTGTGAGATTTCAGCCATTCCATTAGAGGAATTCCTTCACTGAGTTGTCAGCCCCCACGCGACTGGTACAAAGGTCACACAGTATACTCGCAAGTATAACGCGTCCAGCAAGTAAGACACATGCGCTGACTCGCACAAATCCTTTTCCGCCCTCAGGAATGTCCGGTATGATAGAAAATCCCTGCACGTAACAAGCCCGAGTAGCTTGCCCGGAAAGGTGTGACAGGGCCTAAACACTTTGCGGGTAAAATAATATGCATGCGTACCTCCGGGCGACTACTTTTGAGATACATGCTAGGTACTGTCATGTGCGGATCATCTACGGGGACCTCCGGGTAGTCAAAATTGTTCTTTGCTTGCAAGTCGCACGCAAGGCTGGTGTGACACGGCCTTTAGCATTCAACTGCAACTTTCTTGCAACAGAATCGATTGCAACTTGCATGCACATGCACTATTTGTATACTACTATATGTGTTAAAAAATCCCTCTTTTGATCCTTAATTGTTCGACAATCGAGTATGAGATAACACTGTCCTTGATACAAGTAATCGGTGAATAGAGTACAATTTAGGTGGAGGTGATTTGAATAGTAGTATGAAAGCATATATCCGTTTCATTAAATTCACGACCAATTTTAAAGTTAGTTTCAGATTTCGGTCAAGTTTTAGCTCTCTGTACAAGACTTGAACTTTACACAGGAACCAACGGGGGCATCCCACGAGACCGACACCCACGAGTCATACGGTCCACGAGACCGACATCAATAATAGGTCCATGAGTCATACAGCCCACGAGTTATACGGCTCAGGAGTCATACAGCCCATGAGTTCGACACTACGCACAAAAGGCTCATGAGACCGACAATAAGCAAACATAGCCCACGAGACCGACACTAAGCAATAAAGGCTCATGAGACCGACACTAAGCAAAGAAAGCCCACTAGACCGACAGTAGGCAAAAAAGGCCCACGAGACCGACACTAAGCTAAAAAGGCTCACGAGACCGACACTAAGCAAAGAAAGCCCACGAGACCGACAGTAGGCAAAGAAGGCCCACGAGACCGACAGGATAAACAGCGCCATCTACATGTCAATCACCTGTACAGGGTGTTCCATTAACGGAAAAATAACATACTGGCGGGTGTAATTTCGTCACGTTATCAATTGAAAGATGGTGACCCTCTACATAATTATGAACGACATCAAATATGTGTTTCTACATACTTGGGGGGGGGGAGGGGCAAGTTGTCAGGGAGCGACATTGTTATCAAGTCGAAAAATAGAATTGTATTCTTCATGCCCTCCCCCCCCCCCAAAAAAAAAGACAAAAACCCCAAATGAATTAAAAAGAGGACAAGAACGATGTATGGATTAATTTTAGAGCTTTGATAATGCCATCGTGCTATTCTTTCATAGGCTTTCCCAGATTTTAGCTAGAAGATGGACAGGATATGACCTCTTCTCTTTCCCGATTCACTAGTTACTTATTCTATTTTAGAAATTCTCCCCCCATGCTTGGACGTTTTGCAGTAAGATCTATTTGTAATTTTCTCTGTAACTACTAGTATAATGTAATTCTACTGATCAAAACGTTTTATATCGCAAGAATTCACATCAATTTGTGGCTTGTGTTATTCTCCTCAAAACGGTACATTTTTTCGGGAAATACAATAGCTGTTTCCATGGATGCGTCTGGTTTTTTTCCGAATGCCTAACGCTACCTTAATGGACGATTACGTTATTTTTTATTTCTAATTAAGCGACTAAATCAACACCCTTGCAGGTTTACTGTGGAAAGATCTGTTACACACTTTTACTGTATTTTGTTCATTTTTTTCACAAACACACACCCATGCAAACACAATTAAAGATCCTGATCATTTCCGGGGGCGGGGGGGGGGGGGGGGCAACTGATGGGGTAAAACCCTGCTTGAGAAGGCAACTCTTCTCTTCCATCGCTCATATCTTCCATGCTTTTATCAGGACACCCTACACAATATATTGGTCTATAGGTGGCGCTATTCATCCTGTCGGTCTCGTGGGCCTTCTTTGCTTAGTGTCGGTCTCGTGGACCTCTATTGCGTAATGTCGGTCTCGTGAGCCTTGTATGCGTAGCGTCGGTCTCGTGGACCTTTTAAGTGTAGTGTCGGTCTCGTGGGCTTTGTTTGCTTACTGTCGGTCTCATGAGCCTTTTGTGCATAGTGTCGGTCTCGTGAGCCGTATAACTCTTGGGCTTATTTTACTTGATGTCGAACTCGTGGGCTTCATTTACTCAGTGTCGAACTCGTGGGCTGTATAACTGGTGGGCTGTATGACTTGTGAGCTGTATGACTCGTGGGCTGTATGACTTGTGAGCTGTATAACTTGTGGGCTGTATGACTCGTGGGTGTCGGTCTCGTGACGTGCACCCGAACCAACGACGTGTATGTGAGTGTGTGCTTACAATGACCCTGAACAATGGACATGAATTCCGCCTTTTCAGAACTCTTCTGACTAGGCTTCTGGTCTCTTGCTCCAGGGCACATGAATGTTTTGATAATTCATGATGGATTGCCCTGGTCACTTCTAGCTGAATTCATGGTAAAGGGTGAAATGGAGGCACACGATCGAAGTAAAGAAAAAAAAGTAAGCATATATGTTTCCTTGCGCACATAACATTTCAGGATGAATAAAGACTAGCTGTGATAGAGGAATCCCTCATGAATGAATAATTAAGCATTCAAACCCTGGCCATTGTATGGGTGTTAACCATACACATTCCCATACACACCAATCGACCCCAGTGTGATATTTTGTGCAGAAGGTTGAAAACAGGGCAAAATCTCAAACCTAACTTTAAGATCACTCTTTGATTCTATGAAACTGATTTATGCTTTCGTATTTTAAATACCTCCAACAAAATTGTACACTATCCAGGTATTTCTCATATCAATGTCAGTGTTATCTGATACGTAGTTTTTAAACTATGGATAAACAGTGGGAAACGTTTTTGTAACAACTCTACCAACTAATTATTTTACATAGTGGATGGGCACATACAAATTTGCCTATTTTGCATATGCATTATTTTGTGTAAGACTAAACTCTAAAGTATTTCAAGGGCTGTTGAGAAATAATCACTGGAACCTTACAAGACGAGTTTTTGTATGATTTACATCACACTTACTCATATCTATGTCGGCGGCCAAATTTTGAAATTAGCGGCCCTAAAGGGAAAATTTCCCTTAATGTAGGGCTATACATTGTATATAGATTCAGTAAAAAAAAAAAATAAAAAAAAAATGCCGAAATACTTGAGAAAAGGGCAGCAAAATAAGTTTCAGAAAAATCAAAATCAAAATCTGTGACAAGGCTTTAAGATTCTGAGGTTTTGGCAAACTCCGTATGCAACACTACTAATATAACTCATTTAACGCTTTGTGGTGTCATAATAATTCCAATGTAATGGCAGCTTTCGAAACATTCGTCTACAAAATGGAAATATCTTCTTATTAAAAGACGTCTCATCTGCTCATAGTGAAATGAAATGAGGTTCACTAAAAAGTTGAACTGATAGTGTTCTACCCTAAAAAAGGATGTCCCTCAGGCCTACCTTTGATCGTGATATCAGGCGTTTAAGACATTTCTGCATGGTGTGAAAATCTTACCAGTCCCCTTCATTGTCAGACACATACACAAAACTTTAGTAGAATATAGAAATATGAGTCAATCATAGCATGTTTCCAAGAGTTTTTTCTGAATATTGTTTATGCGGAAGGTACATAAAACCAATATACCTGTACACTGTTATCACCTGCATGGAATGCAGACCGATAAATGTATGTGCTAAATTCTATAGTTGTCGGAAAACAGAGAGCGATAATGATTGGTAATGCTTTGTAGTCAAAATCATTTGTTTGCCCCGAGCCCGCCTCTCTTGTTTCCTTCGGGATCCCTGCATGGACCACATTAAGCCAGCGGGGTATCAGCATGCTCTTTCCGTAGTAAAATCGACAGTCATGAAAACAATCATTTAGTCTTTATGTCACTTACAAGCATAGACCTCGTTCTTATGGCGGTCTCTTTTTTTTTTAACTCAATTTGCTGACAGAGTTTATCTATAAAAAAAAACAACAAAACTGTAGTCTCTTCGACAGCTTCTTGTGAGAATATGACTTGATCGTTACATCTAATTATTATAATCATTATGAGTTTCGGTTCTGATTTATTTCAGCATACAAAATTCAAGTTAAGGTCCCTTGATACGCATTTCTGGTCTTGCGTCCATGGTAATGTCTGCTGGTGAGATATCAGCACAAAGGTAGGAACTGTTCGATCGAAATATGCATCAAATATTTTTTAATGATTGACCTATAACTGTCATTTTTTCCTTTCGTAACGTCATCAAGTATAAAGTCAGAAGAAATAAGCATTATGTACAACACTTTATGTCATACAGCTTGAATTGTCATTGTTTAACCAGGTGAGCCAGCTCATAATAACAACACAGGTTATATGAAAAGAAAACCAAACCAATCACACCTATCCTGAAACATTTTGCGCATAGTGGTGACCATCAAACTATCATACCATTTGTTACGACCAAAATCACTCTGAGAATGATCGCACAAAAGAAACAATCAACTAATGTTCAGGCGGTTTATTAACAGTGATACTGTGGGTACAGACTCGTAATCGGTTTTTACATCAGTACAATAATGATCAATAAAAACAATTATAAATCAGTAATAGAATCACTTACACGCATTACATGCAATATCCCTGGAAATGTCCAAATACGATGCTCGATGCACAAATGAATGATCCGCAATGCACCGATGAATGATACCTCCGACGTAAATCCAGAGGCGCAGGTTACAATAATTACTTCACAGTATAGATCCAGGGTATATATATCCATGTTATAGATCCACGGTATAATGTTCACAGCGAAATGTGCAGAATCCAACGTTATGACGACCACGTCCAGTGGATGCGTTGAATGATGATTCAGCCAATAATATCTAGCTAGGAATCCAGCCCGTCACAGCTTTGCCGTAGCAATGTCCGTTGACATTAAGATATGGAGTCTATCTCCAATGAAGGCAAATTAATTCTCTGCAGGCAAAATGTCTCCCAGGCCTTATCTCCACGAACATAACAGGTCAGCAGGTAACACAGGACTACAAGTCGCTTTAGAGCCAGAAGTGACGTAACTCTCAGAGCAGAGGTGTTGGGTACTCTGCTTACTGCAGAATTTCTCCGGCTTTTATATCCATTCACCCTTTCCTAGTACATTCTGCAATTTTCTCCAACCTGGGGCCACACACTTGAACATACTAGCAAGTCCAAGACTGTTCCAGAAATCCTAGCTGACTCACTGCCTAACTATGTGCATAACAGCCTACCAAAAATAACTACCAATCACATTGGGCTACAGGGACAGTGCCTCACTCAGCCAAATATGTTAGCACTTCCTAGAACATTCTGGAATGGGTGAAATCATTCTAGATTGAGTGAGTTATAATGTATTTCCTGTCACATGAATGTACTGTAGCTACATTGTATACCACCTAGAAAATTCTCCACTAATCTGGTCAGCCTGTATGTACTATATCTATACCAGATAGAATGTTCTCCATTAATCTGGTCAACCTGTGTACATACACATTAAAACAACCATGCATACAGTACATCACACATGTACATAACTAACTAGTAATGTGTACATTTGTGACACCATCCCCCATGGGAAAAAGAAAGCCTTGCCGTAGCAAGGGTTTCTTTTACCTTCACAATTTCTCATTGTTATTTACAACGAATGTGAGGTAAAATCCAAGTCAAACAACAATAATCACATACTATCACATGCCTTTTGAATAGCTGCATCAATTCCATGTTCTCTTTTCATGGTTACCATTTACAATGATATTGCTTGCATTCTCGGAGCTTATACAACCATGTCAAACCGTTTTGCATACATTAATGGATATGCTAAACACATGGTGCCAGGTAAAAATGACAGAGGTAAAAATGGCAGAGGTAAAAATGGCAGGGGTAAAAACGGCAGAGGTAAAAATGGCAGAGGTAAAAATGGCAGAGGTAAAAATGGCAGAGGTAAAAATGGCAGGGGTAAAAATGGCAGAGGTAAAAATGGCAGGGGTAAAAATGGCAGAGGTAAAAATGGCAGAGGTAAAAATGGCAGGGGTAAAAATGGCTGAGGTAAAAATGGCAGAGGTAAAAATGGCAGGGGTAAAAATGGCAGAGGTAAAAATGGCAGAGGTAAAAATGGCAGGGGTAAAAATGGCAGGGGTAAAAATGGCAGATGTAAAATGGCAGAGGTAAAAATGGCAAAGGTAGAAATGGCAGGGGTAAAAATGGCAGGGGTAAAAATGGCAGAGGTAAAAATGGCAGAGGTAAAAGTGGCAGAGGTAAAAATGGCAGGGGTAAAAATGGCAGAGGTAAAAATGGCAGAGGTAAAAATGGCAGGGGTACACTCTAAAAAGACCCGAGTCAGAACTGACCCGGAACTGATACCGTTGGGGCATGTGCACCGTTCCGGGTCAGAAATTACTTGGAATTAGGTCATGAAGACCCTGAATGGGATCATTCTGACCAGATTCATGACTCTGAATGGGTCATATCTGACCACATTCCTTGTCATTTCTGACCCGGAAGTGTGTATGACCCCAACGGACCCAGTTCCGTGTCAGTTCTGACTTGGATGTTTTAAGAGTGTAGAAATGGCAGAGGTAAAAATGGCAGAAGTACAATGTCAGAAGTAATGAGAGCAATTTCGTCAGATATAAACGTATTAAGGGGTCTTGAATGATATCCTAATCACTAATTACTAATAACAAATCCAAATTGCAGATTTGAAGAATATTGATTTAATTATGTTTTAAAAAAGATTAGAGCACTCTCATTATTCTGATTTTGATTCAAGTGCAGTGGCGTAATCTGTCTGTGTGCAGAGAAATAATAAATCAGCTAAGAGCCTAGTAGGCCTATGGAAAATTATCTTTATTATTCATTATTATTATTATTATTATTATCATCATCTGTCATTATAAGGGGGTTCCAACAATGCTGCAAAGCCCTTAAACAGTATAATCCTATGTTGTTTCGCCCAATGAAGTTATCACACACACACACACACACACACACACACGAACCCACTTTTGGTATAAACATATACGCAGATATACATACTCTCACTTGATATACACACTCTTACACAAACGAATTCCGCTCACGTCCAGGCTAGTATATTGTCATCAATTTCATTTTTTGAACTGTTTAGTGTAAAGAAGTGAAGGAGACATAGTCGAAGCAAACCGCTAATTTTTCACCTGTTTAATATTATTTTCTCACATTCAGGTTTCGTAGGAGCCTATTTATCTCACAAGGCCTGATCACGACATAATGTAGAAGTAAAAATACAAAAAAAAAAAAAAACTACGGTAGATGTATCAGCAGACATAAGTAAGCTCTTGCAAAACATTTTATTACATTGTTCAAGTATCACATGGCGCAAAAACAAATACGCTCTTGCAAAATATTTTATTACACTGTTCAAGTATCACATGGCGCAAAAACAAATATCTCGAAGTTTAATGAACACTTTGTGGTCACTTTACAAACTTATGCCTATTAAAACAGGAGACGAACTTTAGCAATAAACTGTTCTAGTGAGAGTAAAAACTGATAGTTTGCCATGGGATTTCTTTCAATCATTTTGAACAAATGTAAATGTTTGATGCCTTTCAAACTTAGTTGTTGCTCCAAAGTCAGATTCCATTATGTTATCAACATGGCATGTTGCTAAAGATTGGTAGATTCAGCCACCGAGAATGACGTTGTTCCCTCGTTATACAACAACAGTGTAAGAAAATCCAGCCCAATCCCATTCAGGTACATTGAAATCACCGCCTATGACTACCATAATGATCGCGATTCAATTTACACAGGGATCGCTGAAGCTCTGCAAGACTCTCTTTACATGTGCCGCGGGGAGAAATGTAACACTGCCCTTTTGAATTTCTCCCAGTGGTAACAGAAACAGTAAAAGATCCCTGCCAATTTTTCATACCTGCATGTCTGTTATCAATCAATTTTATTTTCAGAAGCTTGCACACTTTTTAAAATACTTATTAACATAGTATAGGACATACCAGATCTAAAGTAAGTTTAATATTTTACTGACAAGATACCTGTAGAGCTGTATAGTGGTTAATATGTCCATTTTCAGGTGTACCGAGGCTCATCATTTTACTGATATAATTGGAATGTTGACTGTCCGAGCATTTTTCAAGTTACATGAGTGTCCCATATTTCTCCCCGTGTCCCATTTCTCCCCGGTCTCCCCCGTGCTTTATTTCAGGAGAAGGCACGAAAAGCGCGTATTGCGAGAAAGGTGTCAGAAACATGAAGGAAAAAATCTCTGTCACTTTTACCTCGTCCTCTTGCATTTCAACGACTAAATTCTTATCAATGGCATTTTTTTATCTCTAGCATTTTGACCACTGACACTTCGACCACTGACAACTTTACCTCTGACATTTTTACCACATAATTATTTACCTCTGCCCTTTTTACCGCTGCCAGTTTTACCTCTGCCATTTGTACCTCTGCCATTTATACCTCTGCCATTTTTACCTCTGCCATTTTTACCTCTGCCATTTTTACCCCTGTCATTTTTACCTCTGCCATTTTTACCTCTGCCATTTTTACCCCTGCCATTTTTACCTCTGCCATTTTTACCTCTGCCATTTTTACCTCTGCCATTTTTACCTGTGCCATTTTTACCCCTGCCATTTTTACCCCTGCCATTTTTACCTCTGCCATTTTTACCTCTGCCATTTTTACCTCTGCCATTTTTACCTGTGCCATTTTTACCCCTGCCATTTTTACCCCTGCCATTTTTACCTCTGCCATTTTTACACCGACCCAAACACATACACTGTAAGTGATATGCGGTGAAAACTTTTCACCTTTGATACTCTCTTCATGTTACACTCTTGACAAAGCGTCAGCAATTACATTATTTTTGCCTGCCACATGTTTGATTTTGAGTGCATATGGCTGCGTCATCATGCTCCATCTGAACAACCTGTTGTTCTTCATTTTGAACCGGTCTAAAAAAGACCAAGGGGTTGTGGTCAGTATAGACCGTGATCTCCCCTTTGCTATTTGTCAAATACACTTCATACTGCTGGAGGGCAAGGATGAGACTGAGAGCCTCCTTCTCGATTGTGGAGTACTTCTTCTGGTATGCGTTCAATTTTTTGGAAAAGTAGCTAACCGGTCGTTCAGTGTCTTCTTCATCTTCTTGGAGCAAGACTGCTCCTACTCCTACATCGCTAGCATCTATTGCTACCTTGAATGGCTTTTGGAAGTCAGGAGCTGCCAGAACAGGCTCATTAGCAAGGACTGCTTTTAGTTTCTCGAAGGCTCTTTGACACTCATTAGTCCAGGTGTACTTTTCCCTGCCCTTCAGCAGGTTTGTTAGGGGGTGACTACAGTGCTGAAATTCGGTACAAATTTCCTGTAGAAACCAGCCATGCCCAGAAATCTGAGCAACTCCTTCTTGGATTGGGGGATGGGAAAGCCTAGTATAGCTTCTACCTTGGCTTCTCTTGGCAATACCTGTCCCTGACCGACTACATGCCCGAGATACACCACTTTGGCCTTTGAAAATTCACTCTTTGCCAGATTAATCACCAATCCGGCCTCCTTGAGTCGATCAAAGAGTTGCCGCAAGTGTGTAATGTGCTCTTCCCACGTGTCACTATACACTAGGATGTCATCAATGTATACTACACAGTGTTTTCAAGTCCGGCAATGATTTGGTTTGTCAGCAGTTGGAAGGTGGCCGGAGCATTTTTCATGCCAAATGACATTACTTTGCATTTTAACAAGCCATCTGGTGTAGCAAAGGCAGAAATCTCCCTGGCTTTGTCGGTCAAGGGCACTTGCCAGTATCCCTTTAGAAGGTCTATTTTACTGACATAATGATATGCAGAATTTCCGACCCTGTCAATGCAGTCTTCTAGTCTGGGAATGGGGAAAGAATCTGTTTTCGTCACGGCGTTTACCTTTCGGTAATCTATACAGAATCTTTGAGACCCATCCGGTTTGGGCACCATGACGATTGGGGAGCTGCAACTGCTTTTAATCGGTTCTATTATGTCGTTGTCTAGCATGTACTGAACCTCTTCCCTTACTTTTTGCAGTTTGCTCGGGTTTAGTCTGTAAGGGTTTGCTTGATAGGGTCAGCATCTCCTACATCAACATCATGTACAGCCAGAGGGGTGCAGCCTGGTTTGTCTTTACACAATTCCATGTACTCATGTAACGGACTGGTCACATCTTTCCTCTGATTTTCAGGTAGGTAGTTCAGTACCTCATCTACTTTCCCTAACATCTCTGAGTTAGACAACCTGGCACTAGAGGGCTCACTTCCATTCTCATCTTGAGCTTCTCCCTCTTCATCTACTTCTTCTTCTTCTTCTAACACCTGAACTACGCCTACAGGCTGACTAACCTTTCTCTCATAGTACTCCTTCAGCATGTTTACATGACACACCCTCTGATCTTTTCGTCTGTCTGGCGTACTGATCACATAGTTCACATCATTGAGTTCTTTTTGACACAGTATGGGCCACTGAACTTGGCTTTCAGTGGTTCACCTTGTATGGGCAGCAGTACAAGAACTTTGTCACCTGGTTTGAAGGTTCGGGCTTTGGCATTTTTGTCTGCCTTTCTCTTCATTGAGTCTTGTGACACTTTCAAGTGTTCCCTAGCTACCTCACAAGCCTTTGAAAGCCTTTCACGAAACTTTGACACATAGTCAAGAAGGTGTACCTCATCATCCTCAGTCATGAATTTCTCTTTGATGAGCTTCAGTGGGCCCCTAACTTCATGACCGTACACCAACTCAAATGGGCTGAAACCCGTCGACTCATTTGGGGAGTCCCTCGTTGCGAACAGCAGGAAAGGGATGCCCTTATCCCAATCCTCGGGATACTCCTCACAAAATACCCTAATCATTGTCTTTAGGGTCTGGTGGTAGCGCTCCAACGCACCTTGGGATTGGGGATGATAAGCTGACGACTTCATGTGCTTCACAACCAAACGATACATCACCTCTTGAAATATGCCTGACATGAAATTTGACCCTTGGTCAGACTGCGCTTCCTTGGGCAACCCATACCTAGTGAAAAACTGCACTAGCGCATCTACCACAGTCTTGGCAGTGATTATTTCTCAATGGGATAGCCTCTGTAAACCGTGTAGACATATCCATGATTGTTAAGAGGTACTTATGACCCAACCTAGTCCTAGGCAAAGGTCCAACACAGTCAACTAGAACCTGACTGAATGGTTCTTCAAACGCAGGTATCGGAATCAATGGCGCCGGCTTCACTGAATGCTGTGGTTTGCCAGCCACCTGACATGTGTGACAAGTCTTGCAAAAACTCAGCCACATCCACATTCAATCCTGGCCAATAAAAATGCCTCATGATCCGATCCTTTGTCTTTCTGACGCCTAAATGGCCGCCAACAGGTAACTCGTGGGCAATCCTCAAGATCTCACCGCGGTAACTGGGAGGGACAACAACTTGACGGACCACCATCCAATCCTCATCAGCTGGCCTATGGGGAGGTCTCCACTTCCTCATCAAAATGCCATCTTTGACAAAAAAGCACTCAGGGACCTTTTCAGCCTCAGCCTCAGAACACGCCGTCTGAGACAAGCCTTTCAACTCAGAGTCTGCCTGCTGTGCTTCAAACAAGGAAGACTTGCTAAACAGCCCATCACTGTTAGCCTCGGAGTCTAATACAGCAACCCCATCATTCAAATCCTTGAAAAAGGTTTCTGCCAACCAAACACCGGAACTCTCCTCCACATCAACAGAATCTGCATCATCTTGAACAGCTCTACGAGCCTGAGACCTAGTCACAACACAATTTGGGAAAATCCCAGGAAACTCCTCCTGCAACTGCTCAGTTTCAGCAACCACCACTGGTTTATCCGAAACAACTGGAGACGCAACCACCTTGTCCCCAGCCAAGTCATTCCCCAACAGGAAATCAATCCCTGCCATGGGCAACTCAGGAACAACTCCAACAGTGACAGGACCAGAAACTAGGTCACACTTCAAATCCACTCTGTACAGTGGAACTGACATATAACTGCCATCAACAGTCTGAATCAAGACTTTTGCATTCACTGCACTATCTGGTGGAAAAGTCATACCACCATCCACCATCAGCGACTGAGAGGCCCCCGTATCCCGCAGGATGACTACTGGTTTACCTGCCTCACCAGAAGAACATGGGGTCACCTCACCATCAAACAAAAAGCTACGATAGCTCTTATCCACCTGCTTAGTCCTATCTTTGAATTTGGGAGATCGACTTTCAATGGCCTATGTTTCACTGAACGGGACACTGTTTTCGGGTAGAACACTTTTTGACATGACAAATCCCATGTCCTTCTTTGTTTTGTTTTGCAACTTCCAACATTGTGACTTTACATGCCCTGTCTTGTTACAGTGAAAACATTTGATGACATTTGCACTTGTACTGGACCCTTTGTCAGATTGAGGCTTTGGTGCCGATGAAGTTTCAGAACTCGTGCCTTTTTCAGAACCAGCGTTCTTTGGATTGCTCGATTGATTTTTGTCTCTTTTGTTTCCAGAGAAATTCCTGAAAGGTGGTCTGTTGTCATTTCTGTGGGTCAGCTCATACTCATCAGCCATCAAGGCTGTTTTATGCAAACTTGTCACTTTGTGATCATCCAAATGCGACCTCACACTGAAAACAACACTCTTTTTGAATTCTTCCAAGAGAACAACCTCACGTAGGTTATCAAAATCCTGATCCACTTTCAGGGATCTGTACCACCTATCAAACATCATTTCTTTTTCACGAGCAAACTCAACATGTGTCTGGCCTGTTTTGCGGTACGAATTTCTGAACTTGTGTCTGTATGCCTCTGGCACCAACTCATAGGCATTCAACACTGCCTTCTTGACTGTATCATAGTCACGTGATTGCTCTTCAGAGAGAGATGAGTAGACATCAGCTGCTTTGCCGACAAACACACTTTGAAGGAGCATGGGCCAAAATTCCTGTGGCCATTTCAAACTGTTAGCCACCTTCTCAAATGACACAAAGTATGCATCAACTCTGTTTTCTTCAAACTTTGGCACCAATCGAATGTTCTTGGCCAAATCAAAATTCACGATTTGCAACAGTCTGTGCATGAGTCAATTCCATCTCACGCAATTTCACTTGTTGCTCCACTTCGAATTTCTTAATTTCCAGTTCCTTTTCTCTCAATTCCATTTCTCTAGCCCTTTGCTCTCTTTCTATTTCTAATCTCATCTTCTCTTTCTCCATTTCCATTTTAGCAAGCTCAAGCCGTGTTTGATCTGAAATTTGAGCTTGATCTGAAGTGTAAATTTCTTCTTTGAGCTCCATGTGACCAGCAGTAAGTCAAGAATCTCTTACACCTTGTGGATCATCTACATTTAGATGCTGTGCAATGGCAGTCAAATCACATTTGCGTAACCTTTGCAAATCTTTGAGGGACAAATCTGTCCTCTGAACAAATGCCTGAACATCAATTGTACTGATTGACATTGTCACAATGTATTACACACAATATACAATTGAACAATCAACTCACTGGTATTTTGTCTGTACCAATATTCTGGATTCCGGAACGTTCCAAATTCTAAGTTTTGGCTTTAAATTCACTTCTCGGACACAAGCCCCCAATTTTGTTACGACCAAAATCACTCTGAGAATGATCGCACAAAAGAAACAATCAACTAATGTTCAGGCGGTTTATTAACAGTGATATTGTGGGTACAGACTCGTAATCGGTTTTTACATCAGTACAATAATGATCAATAAAAACAATTATAAATCAGTAATAGAATCACTTACACGCATTACATGCAATATCCCTGGAAATGTCCAAATACGATGGTCGATGCACAAAAATGATCCGCAATACATGATACCGATGAATGATACCTCCGACGTAAATCCAGAGGCGCAGGTTACAATAATTACTCCACGGTATACAGGGTATATATCCACTTTATAGATCCACGGTATAATGTTCACAGCGAAATGTGCAGAATCCAACGTTATGACGACCACGTCCAGTGGATGCGTTGAATGATCATTCAGCCAATAATATCTAGCTAGGAATCCAGCCCGTCACAGCTTTGCCGTAGCAATGTCCGTTGACATTAAAATATGGAGTTTATCTCCAATGAAGGCAAATTAATTCTCTGCAGGCAAAATGTCTCCCAGGCCTTATCTCCACAAACATAACAGGTCAGCAGGTAACACAGGACTGACTATATAACAAGTCGCTTCAGAGCCAGAAATGACGTAACTCTCAGAGCAGAGGTGTTGGGTACTCTGGCTACTGCAGAATTTCTCCGGCTTTTATACCCTTTCACCCCTTTTAGTAGAGCACATAAGCCGAAAAATTGTGCAAAATTTGACTAAAGCATGAAACTTTCACCAGTGGTAGTACATGTTATACGATTCATTTTAAGATCGGGAGGTAAGTCTGAATTGACCTCTGATGTCCTTCAAAGGTCAATGACCTCAAAATTTGATAACAATTGATATTTTGCGTCATAATGTTAAATATGGTAATGATGTACTAAGAATTCATGTTCGTTACAGTGGAATTGTCTTCATGTTCCATAGAACCCTGACAGGTTTCTACCTTTGACCTCTGATGACCTCCAAAGGTCAATGACCTCAAAATATCAGAATATTGATATTTTGTCATTGATTAATGATAAACACGGCAATGATGTACTGAAACCATCTTTTTTTTTAACAGTGGAATTGCCTCAATGTTCCACCGATCCTTGACAGGTTTCTACCTTTGACCTCTGATGACCTTCAGAGGTCAATGACCTCAAATTATCAGATTTTGATATTTGGTGCAATTTGTTGATGAAAACATGATGATGATGTCCTAAAAAATCATTTGTGTTACAACTGAATCGTTTTCCCTTTCCTCAGATCAAGGGAAATTACTTAGTCCTTCATGTGTCTGCCTTTGAACTCTGAGGACTGTGACAGGTCAATTACCTCAAAATATCAGAATATTGATATTTGACGTATATTCAGTGGTTAAAGGGGATGGCTAGTAACTGATCAGTGGGAATCAGTGGGAATGCTGGGGGATGATTGTTCAAGTAATGTGCAGTTTAAGGCCCCGTCACTGTACAGGCATGCTAACATGGAAACATTAAACTGCACATTACTTGAATATGAGACCATTCTGAAGCAAATAATTTTCACACAACAATAGATGTATAATTTACTTTTAAATGAATCCCGCAAGGATTGGAACAATCATCCTCCAGCATTCCCACTGATTCCCACTGATCAGTTACTAGCCATCCCCTTTAACTGTATACCTGGTGTGCAATCATGCATTTTGCTATTAGCATTTATGCTACAATAGAAGTGTCTTCTCATTCCACAGAACATTGTTCATTACCCTTGTGTACTTTGACCTCGAAGGACAATGTGAGGTCAGACTTTTAGAATATCAAAATTTGCGTAGGATTACAAATATTGATGTTTGGCTTCATTGGTTTAATCCTAAAAGTTTAATAATGTACAAATCACGCCTTGACGTTACAATCAAAGTATGTGTGCATATTCCACAGAGCACTGGTTCATCGTTACAGGTCTCAGGAATGTGAGCGGTCATTACTTCAGAAATGAAGCTTACGTGTCTTCAGTACTGGCAGTGACCTCAAATATAATATTCATGTTTGGGTTAGTTATGCAGCCTAGCTTGCATGAAATTATGTGCAACATTATCCAGTTTGCACTGGACAAAGTTTGTACGCTTAACGTGGAAGGTGGGGAGAGGAGTACCATATTTTGGGTTGAGTTTGTGAACAGGCATATGGCAAAGTCCCTTGAACGGGATGAAAGGGTGAAAGATGCTAACCAGAAAACCACAAGCCCACCTCATCAGGTGTACGTCACAAGTCAAACAACCCAAGAGTCGTACAGCCCATAAGTCACGCAGCCCATGAGTCCTACATCCCGTGACCTAAACACTAGATGAACAAGGTCCATGAGCTCGACATCAAAATAATAGGCCCACAAGCTGTGCGGTCCTCGAGCTCGACACTCGAAAAACAAAGCCCACGAGATTACATCAGAGAGCTTAATCTATTTAGTGTAGATCTTGTGGACCTCAACCCTCCCCCCCCCCCCCCATCCCCATGGATGTATCGGACCCTTATGGGCCTGGTTTGCCTAAGTGTCAAGCTCATGGGCAATGTTACCTAGTTTCGAGCTGGTGGGCCTGTGTTGGCCAGTGTCAAGCTCGTGGGCTGTATGGTTCCGATGAATGACTCATGGTCCGGGAGCATACAGTGACGTCATGGACCATCTGGTAAACGACATACTGTGAGCTAGGCCTAACATGCATTCCACATGAAACAATCCTGTGCCTTGCAACTTGCTATTGTCATTCAATTAAGTTTAGGTCATTAAGTCAGGCAACTTGGGGCAACTTTTTTTTTTATGACCTCTTCTGGTACCTCACTTCCAAATTGGAGTGGAACTACTATTTGCGCTAATTGTCTTCTTTATACTCTATACTTGGGCCTGACCAAGAGTTGTGCCCCCATTCCCAAATAGTGCTTGTTTCCAATATGGCCGCCATCCGGTTTGCATCCAATGTGTGAATCAGGGTACGCTGGCAGCGGGTAATATCACCTGAATGATCCGGTTAAAAATCTGCCAGCAAGTGATGATTCAGTGTAACCTCCTGCTGAAATTGGTCTAGATCTATACCCTCAATCTCTTTCAAGACAGGGCAACATCTGCGTCTTCAGTGTAGCACGCGATTGAGCTTACATTGCACGGATCGGTACACAGATCTCCACCACGACTAAATTTGATAGACATCCTGAGGTCAGACCAGCCTTCTGAAAGGTGCACTTCTGATCACCAGAGTCTTCCAATGGCAATATCTAAACAGTTTGGGTGAAGGCAAACTTGTCTCTATGATGGGTGCATTGCACATGAGTACAGGATGCACGAGATGATATTCAGAAAGCTTCATTGTGACTCGCGGGATAGGCTACAATCCTTTCTCAGGCAGAGGTTCTGAATTATAATCGGGTCGTACTCAGTCTGCACACAGCGAGCTGAACACCATATCAAATATACGTGTGCAATGATTGTGTGTAATGATATGGGAAAATGCATGGAGTTAAATCAAAATACATGTTTATGTATTTAACGTGGAATCAGTTCCCGTCTGTTGTCTTCATCAATCTTGCAATGTTGTTGTTTATTATTTTCCCTCTCCGTCACGAGTATATGGAACGTGTTGATCATTTCACGAGAAGTTGTTGTGATGTCTGAAAATGCGAGGCTGTATTGCAGGCGGCCTATTGCAGGTGGCCTTCAATTTGTTTTTCACGTTATATTGATATGTTTAAGACCCCGTTTACAGTGCGAGGCTCGGCCGCGGCCGAGCCCTCCTTCATTTCAGTGTAAACGCGCAAAAGGCCAAATGCGAGGCCAAAATTGGCCGCGCATTTGGCCTCGCTCTGGAGGTGGTCTCTCGGCCGCGGCCGAGCCCCGCTTTTTCTCAGACCCCGTTTACAGTGCGGGGCCGGGCTCGGCCTCAATTGCGCTGCCGAGCCTCGCAATTTTGTCCGTTTACACTGCTGGGCTCGGCCGCACTTTTAATTCAAACCTTTCAATATTTTGTCGTAGTGGCGCTTTGCTTGTAAACAAACGCAATTTGGTATAGCCTGGTTTTCAGACCCTTTGCCAACTGGATTCCGTGGCGACGAAGTCGCCGTTCGGGCAAAGGCCTTTGCCGAAGGAAAAATCCTTTGCAGGACAAAACCACCTTAAACTATACTAGTTTTCCACGTTGAGGGGGTAATATCGTGAATAGCGAAATAGTACGGGCAGAGGGTCTGGAAGCCAGACTAAAATTGGCCGCGCATTTGGCCCAGTTTGCGTTTACACCAAGAAGAGGCCAGGCTCGGCCGCGGCTCGGCCGCGGCCGAGACCACCTCCAGAGCGAGGCCAAATGCGAGGCCAATTTTGGCCTCGCATTTGGCCTTTTGTGCGTTTACACTGAAGCGGGGCTGGCCTCGCACTGTAAACGGGGTCTCAGTGTAAACGCAAACTGGGCCAAATGCGCGGCCAATTTCAGTCTGGCTTTCGCTATTCAGGATATTAACCCCCTCAACGTCGAAAACTAGTATAGTTTAAGGTGGACAAAATTGCGGGGCTCGGCCTCGCAATTGAGGCTGGGCTCGGCCGCGGCTCGGCCCAGCCCCGCACTGTAAACGGGGTCTAACAGACTGTTACTCACCAAGATGCCTCTTGAAATGTTTTGCTTGATTTCACACGAGCGGATGATTATCAGTTGTCTTTTTGCAATCATCTTGTGTGAAACAAAGTATGGTTTCTCTTCAAAAGATAGCGTGTCAATTAATTTGCACTTACTTTCATACTGCTCTATATACATTCCAACCCATCTCCAGCCTAGACATCTGAAGGCGTTATGGTGTAGAGCGGGATCTGAACATCTCTCATGAAGCGAGACTTTTCTTTTCTATTCTTTTCCCCACTAACAATGTGAAGCAAAGCATTGTTTCTCTTCAAAAGATAGCGTGCCAATTAATCTGTACTTACGGTTGGTGCTCTATACAAGACATTCCAACCCACCTCCAACTTATCAGCAGGCGTTGTGGTGTAGACGTGGTAGAGCGAGACTTCTCTTTTCTTTTCTTTTCCCCACTAACAAAAAAGTTTAGCAAGAAACATAGAAGCATCACTCGCACATACTGTTTACATTTCCCATCACATCCTTTTAACATCGGAATTTTCATGTACACTCTTTGCCTGGAAAAGAATTACCAAGAACTTTTCAACACGATACATGTTCAAAAGAAACCATTTGGTTCATACGTAATTTACTCGACAGAGTGATTTATAGGGGCCTACTTATCGCCGTCCACGTACTCGAACAGTTTTCGCTGAAGATACAAGTACGTTTACAAGACTGCAAACAGTAGAATGATTTGCCCCTTAACAAATCAGACTACATCTCTTGAAATGTCTTCAAACGTAAATTAAAGACATACCTCTTAAATGATTAGTGTCATATATATATATATATATATATATATATATATATGTATATATATACGTATACGTACTGTCCTACTTTAACGGGGGGGGGGGGGAAGGGTTCGACAAATTACTCAAATCCGATTTATTGATGTTTTCCTGGGAAAATATGGCATAGAAATCAATTCTACTGAGATATGTCATTGGAGTCGCCAGCGCAATATTTTCTAATTTATAAGAAATATATCGCATTTGTCACTTGCTGCCTTATACCACGGATTTAAGCGAACAAATTATCCTTGAACATAGAAAAAAACAAAACTCATTATATGGTATTCAGTAATTCTTTGAATGTTGTCCCATATGATATCAAAATAAATGATTTATGTTTAAACCAGGTTGATAACAAAAAGTTTTTAGGGCTTTGGATGGACCGAGAATTATCATGGAAAACTCACATTAATTTTGTAAGTACAATTTTGTCTAGAAATATTGGAATTTTGAATAAGGTTAAACATTTCTTTCCTGTTTAAATTTTGCAGAGTATATATTCTTCTTTAATATCTCCACACTTTAAGTATGGAATTCTGGCGTGGGGAAATGCAATTCACTCATTACTAGATTCCCTTCTCCGTATCCAAAAGCGTGCAGTAAGAATCATAAACCACCCCGGATATTTTGCTCATACCAACTGTCTTTTTCATCAAAACAGAATTCTGAAAATTCCAGACCTATTTCATTACAATCTCCGAATTTTCATGTATACACTAACAACTAATGAATTACCATCTGTTTTTATCCACATGTTCAAAAGGAATCGCTCTATCCACTGTCATCCCACTCGCCAGAGTGACGCCTATCACCTTCCCCGTACTCGCACTATTTTTGCAAAGAAAACAATTATTTACTGGACCCATGCAGATATTGGAATGACCTCCCTCAAGATATCACTTCTTCCTTATCTTTATTCACCTTCAAACGCAAATTAAAACAGTTATTACTTAGTGGATACACACTACCAAGTTTTTAGCAACTTTTTTTTTTAATACTCCCAGTCTTTTGTCCTTGTCCGCAGCACCAAGTTATTCAAGTTATTTAATGGTACCGATATATCTTTTAATATATAGCATTTTTTTTTCAAACAGTGCGAGATCCGTATACAGTCTGGTTTATGCGATATCTATGAGGTTCATTAGTTTATGACTTATCGATCTTTGTACTGGTGTAATTTTAGTTGGTCAAGACAAACATATCCGTTCTCCGTGTAATTATATGCCTATTAAACCTGGAACCTACAGTTTTACAAGCTTTAAAGCTTTTATGTAGGCCCCATCATATTTCTTATACTTACTTGTGACATCTTCATACGATATGACCATGTTCATTTGTGTCAAGTATATTTTTTTTCTTCTTCTTCTTCTTCAATCAAAAGACATGATTGTATATATTTTGTATTCTTGTTTTATTGTCAATAATTTTGTAATCTCATCATTGAGAAAATGGAAATGGAAATATGAAATAAATTTGAAATGAATTGAATTGAATTATACCAGGGTGGGGCGGTACAGGTTTGACAGATCTGCGAGTGCATTATAGAGATTTATTAATATTTCTTCCCAGGGGACATGGTGACATGCACTTCACAATTCCATGTTCAATTTTCCTAAAGAGAACACCGAAACAGGGGCGGCGGAATTTGTGTGTGTGTGTGTGTTTTCTATTAAAGCATGGGGGGGGGGGGGGTCCTTGGCAGTGTTTTTGGCAAGGGTCAATGGTCGATTTTTTAATTAGGCCTGGAGATACGTTTTCCGTTTTCAGTATGCACCAGACCAGATTACAAGATGTACTTGTTTTGTACATCTTAGCCATGTTTATCATTAACTAATGACACCACAGATCAATATTATGATATTTTGAGATCATTGACCTCTAAAGATCACCAGAGGTCAGAGGTAGAAACCTGTCTTTGCCCTTTGGAATATGAAGACAGTTTCTTGTACAACAGATATGTTTGTTTTGCACATCTTAACCATATTTATCATTAACTAATAACATCACAGATCAATATTATGGTATTTTGAGGTCATTGACCTCTAAAGGTCATCAGAGGTCAAAGGTAGAAACCTGTCAATGCCCTGTGGAAACGGAAGATTTGTAGTACAAATGCATATTTAGTGCAGCGTAACCAAGATCTAGGCCTATCATTCACAAATGCCTCAAAACATCAATATTCTGATATCTAAAATTCGTTAACCTCTGAAGGTCATCGGAGGTCAAATCAGACCTACCTCCCGATCTTAAAATAAATCTTACTGTATGTACTAACACTGGTGAAAGTTTCATGCTTTAGTCAAAGTTTGCACAATTCTCATGATTTTGAGGGCTTAACTGCTCTACTATTTCTAGTACATTCTGTAATTTTCTCCAACCTGGGGCCACACACTTGAACATACTAGCAAGTCCAAGACTGTTCCAGAAATCCTAGCTGACTCACTGCCTAACTATGTGCATAACAGCCTACCAAAAATAACTACCAATCACATTGGGCTACAGGGACAGTGCCTCACTCAGCCAAATATGTTAGCACAGTCTAGAACATTCTGGAATGGGTGAAATCATTCTAGATTGAGTGAGCTAATGTATTTCCTGTCACATGAATGTACTGTAGCTACATTGTATACCACCTAGAAAATTCTCCACTAATCTGGTCAGCCTGTATGTACTATATCTATACCAGATAGAATGTTCTCCATTAATCTGGTCAACCTGTGTACATACACATTAAAACAACCATGCATAACTAGTAATGTGTACATTTTGCCACACATTTTATAGGTGAAGTTCCGATGTGTGACCTGTCCTGCTATTGTGAGTTTGTGCATTAGTCATGGTACGATGCAGAGCATTTGGCAGTATGATGCTTCAGCTGTCTTCACTCTTGATAAAACACAAATAAGAAAGACAATTTGGTAGTTTTAGGGACAGACCCTACGTGGGCGCAGAAAGGTTAAAATAATTACATGAATAGGAATCCTGCGGTCGACGTTTTGATAAAACAGTTCAAAATTTGTTATTTTCAAACCCATTCACTCCAGTCGAGATGGACATGCAATCGGATGTCAGGGGATCTTTATCAACTCGTATTTTTTGTACGTGCATATTTTGTTATTGTTAAATTATTTAAATTGAGAAACTTTTAGATAAATGGCAGATACTTTCATCCTACTACAACTTATCTTCTCCAAAATAAGTCTTACAGAATCATGGCTCACCTCTAATATCAACCTGCATCATGCAATACATTGGTATGAAACAATATCCAACGTGATGTTACCAACTCACAACCATCCAAATGTTTTGTTCATACAATTCTCATTGAAATGTCTTTGGTCGATGATTAAGTAAATATAATTCTCCCAAGCTCCCTGTAATAGTCTTAATAAAGTTCTTAGTTTTTACAAGGCAACAAAAATTGGAAATATATCTTTCTTTTTGGAAAAAAAGAAGAAAAGAAAAACATTTTGGCAGGTTAGTTGTGATTAGTAATCCAATTTTCCCCATATTTTTTCGAATTGTTTCAGAGTGAACATGGACAGTAACGTAGAAAACACATCTACTTACCATCAAGCAACGGTATATGGGTGTCCAGAAGTATCCACTTCGTAATTACCAATTTTGTGACACATTATTTGTCATTGTACGAGATTTGGTGATCCATATCATATGTGTTTATTAAAGGGCAGTTGGTTCTGAAGGGGCCCCTCAGCCAAATAAGACGTAGATGAGGGAAACGGATCGTTTGTAAGTGACGACGCATGTTTACACAATCGTTATTGTCCAATCGTCTGAATGTACAATGTATTCTTTAAGATACACTTAATCAATTGTCGGCGGTGATTATGGGATCAAAGAATCTAAGACCTCTATATGTCTTTCATAATCCGTAGGTCTTGTACGTCCATGCTTAGACAAAGTCAGGCGATTCATCTGAAGTGCTTACGATGTTGGATGATATTATGCTTACCTGAACCGCTCCCAACCCCTAGAGACCGAAGGGTGTGGTCCGAGGGACGGTTCTCTCCCAACTTGTGAACAACAGCAGCCGGAAAGTTTTCCTCGGCCCATTTCCGGTCACTGGTGTACTTGTCACTCTTTTCGGTGAACACTTTGAACGCTTTGCTGTAATGAGCTAGATCAGTTGATATAATGTTCATCTTGTAAACGGTTCAACTAGTAGTTCACTATGTCTACACGTGAGCATGTCCCTAGCACACAATAATAGCTTCGATCTCTCAAATGCGCACCGTTGGTAATAGGAGCAACCTTACAATGTCAGTGCGGTAGCCCTAGGTAAAGGGGGCGGTAGGTGGAATGTAAAATCTACTCATGCGGGAAAACGAACATCTATTTGTCCTGGTCAGGATGGTAACCGTTCTCGGTGGTAGCATGGAACTACTACAGAGACAATCTCCGTTGTAGCTCCATGGTGGTAGGTAGCGATTGGTGTGAAATAAGATGTTTAAAGAAATGGTTTAGTTTTGACTGAGATGGGGATTCAGATTGTATCTTTTCTCGAGATAATTAGAAACCACTTGTATGAAATATCAAATGAAAAGAATTAAAAGTTTATTTGATGACAATCGGTTTGAAATGGCGAAGACATAGCCAAAAAACAAAGCATTATTATGTGGTCCTAATAAAAGGTGGGTCCCATCCTTCCATATATAAGTTTGTGTGTGTGTGTGTGTGTGTGTGTGCGTGTGTGTGTGTGTGTGTGTGTGTATCTGTCTGTCTAGCTGTGTCTGCGTGTCTGTACACCCTGATACATGCAAACAGTTATGAAGAGGGTGAAAATGTACATTACGAATGCGTAATCAATGCCCTGTTACTGATGGCATATATCATATACGTTATACAAAGGGACCTGTCGATGTCAGTACCATGTAGCGTTTGGGTACGAGAGCGATAACGTCATTATTATGTCTAGACACATTCTCAATGAGTAGACACAACAGAATTGTATAGACACACACACGCACCAAAATGCCCAGTCAAGCATGGCGTATTAACAACGATTGATAGATGAACCATAATAGTTACCGTCATACGGAGAGAGAGAGAGAGAGAGAGAGAGAGAGAGATGGAGAGAGAGAGGGAGAGATAAAGGAAGATAGAGGGAAAGAGAAGTTACAAAGAGAAGTTACTTACTATACGGACTTACTATACCTTCCTCACTAAGCATTCTATCCTCTCATCATTTTCTTCCTTTACAAGATAGCCGTCTTGTGTTTGTTAATGTGCGTCCTAATGTGTGCATGTATGTGTGTATTACAAACTGTACTCTGTCTTTTTTGTATCACTTAGGCAAATTGTCTTCTTTTTTTGCAATTTTGATTTTTTCCCATTTTTTTTTTCATGAGGGGACTCCATAATACAAGCTCTGCTCTTTAGCAGTCCCCTCCATTTCCAGCAATTTTGCTTCTGCCTTTACCATAATGATATAACATTATTTATTTGTATCTTTGTTGATAATCTATCTGTGTCTCACATGTTATTATGTTTCATTGCATTTTTGTACTGATTTCCTGACATCTGTATATACGAACATTTATTGTATTCCTAATTATTTGTTTGTTGGAAATGAAATAAATCTACTTGAACTTGAACTTGAACATGCAGAATCCGAAGAAATTGGAGGAGTAAACCTGGGCAGTACGTTGACAAATATGATGAAATAAAAACAAACACTGCCCATATGTATGCCAGACAAGTGTTCACTGGGTATACAGTGAGAAAAAAAAAGTAATCCATCTTTGAAGGGCTACCATTTCAAAGTTGCCAGCTATATGGAGAGCACAATGTCGTTTGTGAGGAAAGAAAAAAATCCTCTTTCCATTGGCACCTTATTATGTTGACAAATGTCACACATAACTGAGCACATGAACTTTAAAGACAACAATGACGATAATAGTCCTTTTCCAAGTTTGAGCGTAACATGAATGAACAATGAATATCTCACTGAATGCATGAGATCTGTCAATGAAAGTAACCAAATTAACAGGCCATCCTGTACGAATGGAGGTTTGTGTTTAGGGTGCTTAGGGTTCCTTCTAATATCTTATTGTCCATAACCTTTAACATGGCCACCTGTCCGATAAATTTGGTCACTCCCACAAAGGTCATCCACACAGTCCACTTTTCACTGTTCATATTCAACACATATTATAGCTCGCAGTGACAAATCACATATTGAATATAAAGAGAGAAAATGGATAACAGGTTAGCCTTTGTGGGAGTGACAATTAGTAATCGAAAACGTGGCCATGTTGAAGGTTATGAACCATACCTTCTAATGTGGATTAGTTTTAGATTTCTTCACTAGCAAACAGGGGCGTCGATCTCCCTCCCCCCACGAAAGTATTTGGGGTGGCAAACGCATCATTTGCCCCCCTTCCCCATTTTTATTCCTGAGATGTGACAAAACTTTCTTGCATTTTTTCTTTTAAAATCTGTCCAAGTATTTCGCCCAAAGTGTTAATAAGATTGTTGAATTCTAATTCTGAAAATGCAAAACATCTCCCCCGCGTTGGAGGGGGATATCCCCTCCCACGCCCTCCCCCTCACTTCCCTTTCCATACACGTAGTACACATGGGAGATTGAATTTTTTTAGAATATCTTATCAAACAGTCTGCACCAGATTGCAGTCGCTTCACTTCCATTAGATTCAACAAGTTCCCTCATCTTTTGATTTATTCCTTACGCCTCGTACACTCGGCCCCCTATCAACATAGATGTAGACTCGGCACACTTTGGGCATCGATATTTTTCCTATATTCCACAAAAAAAAAGTGCATGTGACCGTTTTGTTTCAATTATAAAAATGCAAAAGTTCTGTGTTGTGTGTTTGTGTGTGTGTGTTTGTTTGTTTATTTGTTTGTTTGTTTGTTTGTTTTTTTTTTTTTTTTGGGGGGGGGGGGGGGGGCTACCCCTTCCAAACCTGTTCTATCCCCTCCCCCACCCCGTCAACTTCAGTTGGTACACAGTGATGTCGCGCATGCCGAACAAGAGCTGAGATGCCGAACAAGAGCTGAGATGCCGAGATTTAGTAAGTCACATAATTATTACATTTGTGAAGATCTATATTTCTCACCTTTGTGATAGGAAACAAATCCAAAAATAACCGAAAGTATGCACCAGATCGCTGAATTTCAGATCTGAAAATGCAAAATCTCCCTCGTGTGGGAGGGGTATACCCCTCTCCCGCACCCCTCCCCCTTCTCTCTCTTTTCTCTGGCCCTGGGAATGTACGTATTGCTTTAGATGGTGTTCCCTTCATGCAGTTGTTTGAAAAGAAAATTCGGTACATGGAAAAATCAGTTTCATTGTACGAGCATAATATACCGTAATAATACATGACAGCAGACCACAAAACCGCGATGAAGTGTGAAAATCTTTACCGTACAACTCATTTATCACTTAAGCAAATTAAAGTACAGAAGCTACGATCGCTTCCTCATTTTACGCACATACGATGAGCAAAAGTGCTACTTACCTTTTGTAGTGTATATGGATTCCAAATGTTTCGAATGTTTGTTATTGCCTTGTTTTATGCTAGGCATGATAATTTTTATTTATGTACCTCCCGTTCTCTGATGTGCCTGCATGTAGAACGATAAACAGGAGTGCTTGTTTCATTCTGTGATAGTTTAGAAGTCAGTCATATAGTTGCTGGAAAATAGACGAGGATGTTTCGCTTTCATTGTACAAAAATATGAGATGATAAATTGTCAATAGTATGCGATGGCCGAGATTGGGAAAAGATACCCCCAGTGTGAGAAACGCGTACAGACATGCTTTTGTATAATTCGCGTCCACGAAAAAAAAAAAATTGACAATGTAAAAAACAAAAGTCACACTCAATTTTTCCTCAAAACTTTATTATCTGAATGTCAACATATTACAACTCATAATCTTCACCCATAATCTCGTTTGTTTTTTTCTTGATGTCTCTTTCGTTTACACAAACAACTGTTGAAGCGACTGCCACTTTAAATCAAACTTGTTACGAGTACCTGATACAGAATAATATATCTCTCGTCTGCATCATTATTCATTTTTTTTTTTCGTAATAAACTTAAACCTGGAACACTCAGATTTCCCTTTCCCCCAATCCCCCACGTACTACTATCAGCGTTGGTAACTTGTTGCTTACATGGTTGTCATCGATGTCCGGCTGTGTTCAGTCTTGTTTAACATAAATAAATAATACATGACTGCAGTATCTGCGTGAACATCAGTCAGATAGTCCATGGGCCAAGACCCGAAAAAAGGGTTATTGGTACCACCTGAGGTGGCAAAACCTTTTTGGTGTCATTTTGCATAGATATGCTTATCAAGCTATGATATGTATAGCATTTCCAAATGAGTAGCTCAGTCATAATAAATGAATTTTTAACCAATTTGGTCTCGTTTTTATATCCCTATACTTCTGAATCGAAACTAACCGCTATACAAAGAAGAGCACTGTCTTCTATATGTCCACAGGTGTTCTGTTGTAAACGCGGTGCACTCAGTCTTTATTCAAGGCAGCGAAGGGAATATCCAAAGGGTTATGATGTCCACAGCTGCCACGCGGTGCACTTAGTCTTTATCTAGAACAATGTACCGTTATCATATCTAAAGTTCCTCATAAAAGGGATTATCTATACTGTTTTTATACTACCCTCTCAACAAATACATCAGTTTTAAACAAAGATCACTCTGTTCATTTACAATGTTATTCATTATAATGTATTGTAGTGTACCGGTACATTGTTTTTGCATTATCTTTCATTGTTGGATGGAAATAAAGCGACATTGGCGTGGTTTTAGCGTTTTCACTGTAGCGTTTTCACCGGAAAATGATAAATAATAGAAAAATACGGCAAGATTCAGGAGGAATTGCTTTTTTTTTTGTTGTTTTTAGATAAAGGGATATACAATGTATCATAAGCTTTGGATATTCCCTTCGCTGCCTGGAATAAAGACTAAGCGCACCGCGTTTACAACAGAACACCTGTGAACATACAGTTAGTTTCGATTCAGAAGTATAGGGATATAACAACGAGACCAAATTGGTTAAAAATTCATGTATTATGACTAAGCTACTCATTTGGAAATGCTATCACTTGATAAGCATGTCTATGCCCGACAAACAAAATGACACCAAAAAGGTTTTGCCACCTCAGGTGGTACCAATATCTGGCCTGGCCCATGGACTAAGAGCAAAATTTGACGTCGCTATGATCTACCACCCCCACAGCAGTATGATAAATAATCATGAAAACATTGCAGGATTATCAACCTTAAGTTGTTTTTTTTCTGTTTTATCCATCATCCATCAATATTCTCGTCAATTGTTCATAAAAAGTGGGTGTTAAATATGCGATGCCTTTTTTTTCTCTTTTTTTTTTGCCTCCAATATTACTCATTGGTTAAAAAAAAATCCTTCACCTTTTCAATATTTTCCAATTTTCCTAATATGCATATTGATAATTATGTGCTTTGCAAGTATTACTCTGTTTTTGGAACATTAATCTTTTGTAATGATGACGTTTTCCCAAATTCTCTCAATAAGAATGGGTTTGCCGCTGTCACCCTCCCGGTCGGCACTGCCACCATTCGCCGGCCCGCTCGATTCCTCGTATTCCCTCGCTAGCTCTCTGTACGAGATCAGCACGGCCTTTTTCATCTCGTCTGTGGCGGTCTCTCGAAAGTGAGCGACGTGGGTCATGAAGTCGAGCATCAAGTCATCCTCTGCCGAGTCCTGTTCGAAGAGGCTGGTGACGTCGACGACGATTCGCTGCTCGGAGATCGTGAACGGGATGTCGAGTTCGCTCAGGATTCGCTCGACTCTTGTCGTGGAAACGTAATCCTCGTCGCGGAATTCGTGTGCATTCAGGCTTGACGTATCTGGAACATTGGGGAAAAATTACCAGTGAATTCCAGTATTAATGGCTGCATTGCTCCTCACAGAATGGAGTTAGTGCACAAAAGAAGCGGCTTTGACTCCCTTGGCCCGAATTCACGAAGGTGGTGCAAATAAAAACATGGTTTAAACCATGGACAAAAACCATGGAGCGCCAAGTGTCGCATGGAATATCTAGTTACGAAATCAGTCATCTCGTCGATGAAATGATTATTTTGTAACGAAATGACAACATTTCGTCCGCGAATGATAATTTCGTAAACGAAACGGTCATTTTGTCGACGAAATTACCAATTTCATAACGAAATATTCCGTGCGACACTTGGCGCTCCATGGTTTTTGTCCATGGTTTAAACCATGGTTTCATTTGTACCACCTTCGTGAATTCGGCCGACGGGGGTAACAGCACCCTGTATGTTGCATAGCGCTTTGTACATCGCGACATGTAATTATTAGAAGATAACGCCACGTCATCATAATCATGTCAAGGCGCTCATGGCTTTGACAAATATTTACACCTAACAGGGAACAAAACAATCCGAAACATTTAAAAGCTTCAAACGAAGTTTAAACAGAAAAACAAAAATGATAGTGTATCTATTACGTGATTTGTGACTGGTCAAATTGGTATCACGTGACATTTATTCTTGCACGGGGACTACCATATTATAAAACACATCTATAGGAATGTGACATTTTGTTTACGTTTACGTATACAGTACTATTCCGTAGGCATGGCGTACAGAAGAATCACATCCACGACATGCTTTACAACGATTCACATTTCTCTGTGACCTCTTAACGAAATTCAAAGGTTTTTTTTTTTTTTGCAAAATATAGGTAAGATGTTATATTTTTAGACCCTTAAATAGCACAGTTCAATCATATCGGAAGTCATCAGTGCAAAAATCTGATTGTATTTTTGGGTGGTCATACTGAACATGTACCTGATATTTGACCAAAAAACAAAAAACAAACAAAAAACAAACAAACTAAGAATTGTACGCAGACCGACTGAAACATACATAATAAAGAGTTTTATTGCAAAATGAGCTAGTGCCATATACCTTAAACACTTCAAAGTAAGTCCATCACCAAGATAGAGATAATAAGCATTTCCAGTAAAACCTCACTGCAGATTACATGGTATGTTCTAGAACTTATGTTTAAAAATATCCTTTATTTCTTATAATTATTTTCTTTATTTTTTAGCGGTTTAATCACAAATATCTCAACTTAACAAGAATGGAGTTAGCTCAATGAAGAAAGACAGGAGGAATGGTGATCCGACGAAATGATTAGAACAAAGTCGTATGCTGATTGTACAGTAGTAATAGCTGAACATAAAATATAATCATAAGACACATGTTGACTGTTACACCAAATGACATTTGACGAAATGATTGTAGACTGAATGTGTTATATAGCCCAAGCGGTTTTTAGACGAGTTTGGCATGGACCATTATTTTGATCACTAGACCAGTGGGAATTACACTAATTGCTAGTAGACGAACATGCTCAAATAACGGGTAAAAACGTGATACGAAACCATCTGCGTAAAAAACGAGATGGTTTGCAAACTGGAGCTATGACAATCACCGTCTCCAAGGATTAAACTTGCCTTTCAATAAAGTAATCAGTAGAATCCCTCCTGGTGCCAGGCTATCGTACAGAAACTGCAAGGAAGCACGGAGATTATCCACGTAGTACAGGCTGTGCACGGCAGAGATAAAGTCGAACTGCTGCGGAGATCCTTCGGCGCTCTGACCGGACTTCTTAGCCATGTATTCTTGTAGCGTCTCGTTATGCCATTGGAAGTTAGCAGCTCCAGGCGCAGACCAATAACCACCACTCGACGATTCCTTGGCAGCTGCCGACTGGAAGTGCTCTAGCAAGACCCGTGCCGGTTCCACGACCACGTGGTTGAAGCGGGCAAAACGCTGAGAGAGTATGCGCAAAAGGATGATGTCATTTTCACCTGTTTGGATAATTATAAGTGGAAAAATGTAACATCTATATATTCATACATATTCAATGACCATGCGCTAACAATCACATTTATGATGAGTAAATAACACATAAGAGGTCTCGGGTTCGAAACCCATCGTTGGATTAATTCCACTTCCATTTAGAGCAGAGTACGAATAGGTAGAGGTTGTTCATCTCACTAGCAGGATATTGACCCCTTTCGCAGGTGTTGTCTGTGCTGTATATACAGTGACTAGCAATAAATAAGACAGCGTCATCGAAATCTACCATTGGTGTGTCTAATCACTCGAGGGAACTGGTTTTCTTTTTCTGTTTTTCATTAAGCGGTATACGCCATGTGAAACAGATCGAACAGCGTTTCAAATTAAAATGTAGGGCTTTCTTCTCAGTCTGTCGGGTCATCAATATACAAATATTAAAAATGCACACACATAGATGAATAATATGTGTGTATTATTATTATGACTGTATACATATATACATTCACATATCTGTGTAGATATTATTATGTATATGTATATAATTCATATATGTATGTATATATATATATATATATATATATATATATATATATATATATATATTGTATACGTATTTCAGGGTTCGGCATTCACTTTCTTTGTCTAGTGGCCCGACACCAATATTTGATGCTAATAATACTGATTTTAATGATAATCATTATCAATGAAATTGGTGCAATTAATAATGGTACGAAGCTGAAAAAATTGACAAAAATGCATATTTTGGGAAAAAATCCCAGATTCACACGTCTTAATTTTTGTTCTAATGCAATTCTACAGCTTTGTTTTTCCTTGTGAGTAAGCCCACACACTTCAACTATTTAATCAAGTACTTCTGCCATGAACGTGAGTATTATTTATCTTCTCAGGAAACGTTGTATTCACTTATGTCTGAAAAAGAACGTCTCTGAATGAATTATCTTTTCCTTGACGCCAAAAATTCAGAATGACTATGAAAACATGTAAGGCCATATTTATTTAGCGTCTTATCCATACTACCATTCCATCAAAATTTGTGAGTGAGCTGTGTGAAATAATCGTGTGGTGGCTCATTAAAGAAAATTATACTGAATAACCATCAGAGATGTTCAGTTGTTTAATGGTGTCATTAATGAAAGTGGATTATGCTTGAGATACAAAGTGGTTATCAGTATGTCAGTGTGAGCCAGGCGACTATGATGATTGGCAACTTTAGTAGCATACTGTCCACAAAAATGAGTTCTGGTTGAAAACCCGAATTGGCGAATGTCTCTGATCAAAACGAATGTCCCTGATTGAAATTCTCTGAAGAGATATTCCCTCATCTGACACTTTCGCACTGCATGATACTTTCTTTGCGTGCTTATGTTACGCACTGACGAGCCATCCTGGAATCGAGTCAGCACAGTTCAACGACAGATATGCCCACAAATCTTGAAAATGTGAGTAATAACAAAAACTTTCCGGGTGTTTGTGCCGATTTATTAGAATTATTATTCCGTAGATTTGCCAATCAGTATCATTTGTGAAATTATGTATTATCTTTGGATTAGAGGTAAATTAAAAAAGGATAGACAGTAAATATGTAAGAATCTGCACGAAAATCAAAGACCGCACGTCTCTGAGCAAAATCAAAAACGTCTCTGAAAATTACTGTTTCATGAAATAAAGACATCCACTATACAAATTATGAGAACATTAAAGTAAATGTATGTCTGGATGGGCTCAGTTAGTACAAAAGGAACAAGTAGAACCAAGTTAACACGGGCATGTTGTAATATTAAGAAAAATGAAGCTTCCTGAAAGATGTTGAAAATATGTAAAAGAGTTTCAAATTTAATATTTTCTGTTAATTGAGCAAGTGTAAACACATTGCCAGGACAGAAAATATGTTTTATGACTAGTAATAGAAAATTTAAATGAGAACTTACCTGTTTGAAATTTAAATTGTATTTTATGAGGAAGGCGAAGGAAGAGACTACGATGCATAAGAGTAATAATAGGAGAGCCCGCACGCGCGTCCAGCAATATTAGTAGCTCCGAAAAATGTGAATATCAATACCAGCAGTCATCCTACTGCTATTGAGAACTACCTGAGATTATGAAGAAGGGTGGGAGAGGAGGGACTGTAGTCTCTTCCTTCGCCTTCCTCATAAAATACAATTTAAATTTCAAACAGGTAAGTTCTCATTTAAATTTTCTATTTTATTTCGGAAGTCTCGAAAGAGACTACGATGCATAAGAGTAATAATAGGAGACTTTGAAGCTGGTACAGTGTAGTCACATTTTTTGGCCACACAGAACTGTGTCAATGACCATAATTACCACAAGGGATACAATGTATTGCTTTACCTTTTACGATAATACTGCATGGCTGAAACCCCCATTCTCATTCCTGAGGGGTTTCGCGTAATATGTTTGAAATGTCTTCTCGTTACTCCAGCCTGCCTGTGCCAAAATCTCATGTACAGGCAGATCTTTCCTCTGGGCAGCAGACGCTGAGGCTGCTCTTGTGGACTGTGCCGAGAACAAGCTGGTGTCAATCCCAGCTTCTGTCATAACTGTCTTAATCCATCGTGACAAAGTTTGGGTGGAAACCCTGTGATACGGTTTACAAAAACTTATTAACAGATACTTTTGGTCCTTCCTAATGATCTGAGTCCTTCTCAGATACTCTCGAAGGTATCGTACAATGCAAACTCTTCTGTCTGGAGGGTACGCTCTTAGGCTTACGACTTGGCCTGTATAACCAGGTCTGTGGTGCTTTAACAAGTCATCAATGACGAAATTGACAGAGTTGTCTTTGAATGTCATCTTGTCTATTCTCAAAGCATTCAATGTCTGCACCCGCTGTGCTGAGAGAAGCGCTAATAACATTGTCACTTTCAACGTTAGCTCTTTCAAACCCAATTCGCCTGCAGGTGATTTCCTCCTCAGATAGTTGAGGACAGTTCTAACGTCCCACACCTCTGTGTAGCGTGGTCTGGGGGGTCGTAAGTGAAAGACAGACTCCCTTCACAAATGTAGTTATTAGAGGATGAGTGCTTATGGAAAACGAACTGTCTGTGAGTGTCAGAAAAGAAGCTAGTGCACTCCTAGCAGAGTTTATAGTACCGTAGCTGGCTCCCTTATGGAACAAGTCTGAAAGAAATTCTAGTGCCCATTCCGATGAGGTCTGGAGATAGTTAATGTTGTTGGCAGTGCAGAAAACTTTCCATTTGCTGATGAAGCTATGATATTGCTGTCGTGTAGATTTCCTCCAAGAAGCTACGATGACCTTGACGGTCCCTGCACTCAATCCCTGCGACCTGAAGGGTTGGCTGAAAGCCTGCAACAAAGCAAATCCAAATGTTTGTGTAAGGGGTGGGGCATTAAAGACACAGGTTGACAAGAAGTTGTGCATGTCTACGTAGGACAAGTGGTTTTTCAGTCAGCATGTCCTGAAGTGCTGGGAACCATGATTGTGTAGGCCAGTTTGGTACTACTAACAACCCTGTGGCTTTATCTGCCCTAATCTTTTGCAGACATTTAGGGATAAGGCAGAAGGGAGGGAAAGCATAGAACCATAATGGACCCCAATCCACTGTAAATGCATCTACATTCTCTGCCGAAGGATCAGGCTGCCAAGTGATATACCTGGGTAGCTGTGCATTAAGTCTGGAAGCGAAAAGATCGATTTCAGGGAGGCCGAAATGTTCTACCACTTCAGTAAATTGGGCTTTGTTAAGCATCCACTCTGTTCGATCATTAAACTTCCTTGACATGAAGTCTGCAGTGGTATTGAGCCGTCCTGGCAAGTAGGCGGCTGTGATCCAAATTTGTCTCTCAATACACCATTCCCAAATATCATGTGCCAAATTGTTGCATTCCTGGGATCTGAAGCCCCCCATATTGTTGATGTATGAGACTGCAGTTGTATTATCCATTCTAATGAGAACATGAACATTACATTTTCTCAGGTTAGAGCAAAAAGACTCAATGCCAATCCTGCTGCAAGGGTTTCTAGATAATTTATCTCATTGTTGACAGCCTTTTCTCTTTCCACTTCATTCCATCGTCCCCCTATGTTTGTGCACATGTCTGTTGCTCCCCAACCAGACCCACTCGCATCAGTGCGCAATTCTATTGTATGCCTGGGTCTGTCGATAGGATTAGAGGTGTACTGTATGTGATCGATCCACCACTTAAAGGGTGTGTACAGTTCTGGTCGAGGTGAGAATTTAGCTTTAAACGTTTTGCGAGATATTCAGAAACCACTCTATGAGATGTCAAAGAGCATGCAATTCTAAGGGGTATCAAAAGTTTATTCGATGAAAATCGGTTTTGAAATGGCTGAGATATCCAAAAACAAGCTGAAACAAAGAGATCCTAATAAAGTTGTGGCATGTCGCCTTTTATTATTAGCACTTTTTGGGATATCTCAGCCATTTGAAAACCAATTTTCATCAAATAAACGTTGAATCCTTCTTAAAAGTACATGCTCTTTTATATTTCAGAAGAGGTTTCTCATTATCTCACTTAGGAATGTAAAAAACATGAATCCCCACCTCAACCAGTACTGTACAGCCCCTTTAAGTTCCTGTTTGGCTCTATTAGATAAGCTCATTTTCCTATCAAAATGACCTTTATTGGCCTTCAATGCCAAAATCTTCTCTTTTTCCAAGATTTTGTAGTAGAGGGGCCCATATTGGGCTTCAGGAAACGTAGCAATCAGTTTCCCTATTACTCTAGCCACTTCTCGGATAGAGGATTCTGTGGCATGCAACAGACTTGTGCACTCAGCAGTGATATCTTCCTTCTTAGATTCAGGAAGAGTAACTGTCATGTTCACAGAGTTAAGGACAAATCCCAAAGAGGTGATTTCTTTAGTGGGTTTTAACACTGATTTAGTCTGATGGACAAGAAACCCCAAGTCTTCGAGGAGATCAGTCGTAGCATTGACTGCTCTTTGAGTGCTAGCCTCACTCTTCCCAATAATGATAGTATCATCAAGGTATCCCACTACCATGTGACCTGCTCTTCTCAGATGAGCAAAAACTGGTTTGAGAAGCTTTGTGAACAAACGCGGTGCTGTACTAAGCCCGTTTGGCAGTGCGCAATATTGCCAAAGTTTGCCCTGCCACACAAATCGCAGGTATTTCCTATCCTGCGGATCAACTGGTACTGAATAGTAAGCATCCTGAAGGTCGACTGAGGGTAGAAAGCAATCAGGTGTAATAAATTGCGTTGCTGTACGGATGGAATCCATTTTGAAATGCTGATAGACTAGGCTTTTGTTCAACTCTGAGAGGTCAAGAATGACCCGAAGGCTGCCATTCTTCTTAGGGCGGGTAAAAATGTTCGAGATGAACTCCCCCACTTCATGTGAACAAGGTTCAATAACATTCTTGGCTACCAGTGAATCAATTTCAGCTTGGATATTGGCCAAATCTTCATTCTTTACTTTGAACTGAACCAAAGGTTTAACCCTTTCAGGCGGAAAACATTCAGGCTTGAATTCAAGTTTATAGCCATTCACAGCTTGTAGTACTGTGGGATCTGAAGTTAACTTCTCCCAATTACATGCATGAAGCCTCAGTCGACCTCCAACTGGATGGTCATTTACACATGAAGTGGTAGGTCTAGATTCTATAGATCTAGTAAATTGAGGAGTAGATCTAGAATACTGCTCTTCTAGATAAGGTAGAAATGCATCATGGTCAGTTACTGACATGTCAAATGAGCAATATGTTGAATCTGTATCTCCTACCTCTTCAGAGGCGGGCTGTTGTGTTACTTGTTGTGGGGAGTCTTGCTTCTGGCCTGTGGATGAGCTCTGCTCTGTGGCCGTTGCTGTGGGGGAGGTCGCGACTTCCCCTGGTAGCGCTGGTCTAAAAAAGGACGATTTGCCGTTCCATGCACGAAGCGTGAGGCTGCAGCGCTACGCGAGCCCGTCCAGCCCGCATCGCGAGCCTGCCGGCGAGCTCCGCTGTTGAAGGGGCCGTCTGTACGGATGGAAAGAGCCGCTCGGACGAGAAGTATGTTTCTGCTGGGTCCTCATGACCCCAGCAGAGGCCTTATGTTGTTCTTTTAGATCTTTCATCTGTCTTGTAAGATCATCACCAAACAACAGCTGCGTGACTGGTGTAGAAGGCTTACAGAGATGCACGTATATATTCCGAGTTGATGTCCGGTTTAATCAGTTCCTTCCGCACGCAATTCAGTTCAAAGTGCGCATTACTCAATAGAGCAAGTGCGTCTTGCTGAGACTCGGAGATATCTCGCGCATCGATAGAGCGAAGAAGAGCCCCAATACCGCGAGTCAGACATTTCTGCACTCTCTGTAGTTTCAAATCACGATTACGCGTGACGGACTGCAAGTGTTCCCAAATGGGAGCGTTCACTTTAGGTGTATCGAGGTGGGGGCAGTTGCTCGGTGGGGGGTATTTTTCAACCGTTTCCTCGATGGCTTTATCTTCTAGTTTGTTGCCAATAAAGTAGTTCACCGATTTTGCGATTTCCTCGTCAACTGCCTCCCCAATCCCGAGGGGGATAGCATACTTGGCTGCCAACGGTGGTAGCTGTGCAGCAGGGGGAACCTCTTCCACCCCTTCGTCAAAATCGAACGGTCCATCACGCTCTGTAGCTGCGTCGTCAGACGTATCAAAATCGTCCCCAACAAAATGGCGGACGTTAGTAGGCAAGCGGGAAAATTCCTCCGCTGTAGATTTCGATGTAGACGCGCCTGTATATACCACAGCAGCACGGCTAGTGGTTTTATCATGCGATTGGGGAAGGTGTTTCACCACTTCGGCGAGGAGATTTTCAAGTTTGTCTAGACGAGAACTAACGTCCCCGGAGGTAGACGCCCGATCCTCGGAAGGGGCTTTTGATACCGTATGAGGAGCTTTTTGGGGAATTTTCTTCATCGTCTTCTTCCCTAAATCTTGAGCCTTTCCGATGCTCACATTCTTCTGCACGTGCGCCGTACCGGCATCGCCGGAGGGAGGCGCTGGTGGTGGTACTAACTCTGACTTCGTGGCACAGACCTCCTGTCCACGTGTAGCACGTAAAGCGAAGGATGGATCGTGCTGCTCTTTCGAGCTCATATTTATTGAACCACCGTAACGTTTAGGCTCGAAAGATGCGTCAAAACACTTCTCAGTTGGTTCCGGAAGACCGGCGAAGCAAAATTTCCTCGCGAGAAGGAAAATTCCGGCGATGAATTTATGGAAAAATTTCAAACCGCGGAGCTATGCAGTAGAACCTCCTGTCGGCTGGAACGAACGCGAACGTATTGCTGGACGCGCGTGCGGGCTCTCCTATTATTACTCTTATGCATCGTAGTCTCTTTCGAGACTTCCGAAATAAAATAGGTCAATAGTCTATGATTATTATGTAGTAGTCACTTTAGTTAACGTATTTTTTGTGAGAGAGGCAAAAATGTAAGAAAAATAGGTTTAGGTCAGAGACGTTCTCTGAACAAAGAGGATCTGCTCTCAAACCAATATCAATGACCAACCATGGCGAATTGGTGCCTACGTTTGTAGCACATTGGTTCCTCAATCCAAATATAATGCCAATATCTTGTAAAAATCAAACTCATTAAGTACTGATAAGCAAAGATGTTTACGTCAGAGACGTTACATTGAACGTTTTACATATTTTCAACTACTACAATAAGGAGTAGATCTTTCATTATTCCACAGTGTATGGCCCTCGTATACATACATCGTTCTAGGTAATTTATGCAATCTAAAAACAATGTTGATTTTATAATTTTGATCAGAGACGTTCATTTGTGCGTACATTGTTCTTCCAGTGCATGATAGATTAATTTTAATATCATTTTAACTCTATATTTTGTTTCTTAAATGCTCCGAATATTAGAATTTCGTCCTGCTCAGGATCTTTAGGCTCAGTCACGTTCATGGCGCCTACAAGTTCCGGACAACGGCCGTGGTACTGTCAAGACTGGATGGACATCTTGGAGGTGCCATCTGTTTATAAAATAATGACTATCCCAACCCCTGTTTCAGGTAGCAAGCGACGCAGTGGGTACCATGCACTGATTGAGGACATGGAATACCAAGTGGAGGGGAAATACAATTCAATGTTATAATGCGGACTCTGTTTTTAATGCACATCACTACGTTTGCTTTTGAGGCTGTAAAATCTGAGGCTTACACGCTAAGAGATAAATGTTCAAATCTGCACCTAATTTGTAACAATAGCAGCACACCTGCGGTGCATACTTGCACCCTTAATTGTGCTGAATTGCACCCTATTAACTGCCTTTTTGAAGTTTTGCTAATTTCTGCAAACAAGTTCTCGTACAGTTGATAAGAATATGCAAATGAGTGAGCTAACCATGTCATAACCTCACAATTTTCCATTGATCGTGTACAAAAAAATAAAGAAAATTCAATTTTTCTGTCTTTGAAATCTGAAACATGATGCTATTCCTGGTTGATTACCTTCAGAATAGTAATCAGTTAGATATACCCGGATTAAAGCCTCGGGCATAATTATGTTTGAATGAAAAACTGAAAATTTCAAAAGTTTGTGGGCATACATTATGGCAAGTTGTGAGGGAATGACAAGCTCAATTTGCCATTAGCATATTCATAATGACCGTTCAAAAACTGTTTCCTGAAAAATTAGCGAAACTTCAAAACGTCATAATTTCATTATTTTTTTCTTGACCCCTTAAGATTTTATTCTTTCTTGTCAGCGGCTAGCTCATATTTGGGCTGAATTTCCCCTGTAAGGACTCCTTTTCTCTTAGAAGTAAGGTGAGATGTTCTAGTGGTATTATTTTTGAGGTTTGTAAGCCAAATACATGAGAAAAGGAAAAATACTAACATCTATGATGAAACAAGAAAATGTCTATTAAGAATGTCCCTTTACTTAGTTTCCTCTACAACACTATATACTTATGTATCGCCTTCGAGTAGAAAGAAGGATCGATAATCCCCTACCGATGTGACAGGTAAAATGTGGTATTTTAATGTTATCATTGTCAACCTCTTGAAAGAGGTTGTCAGTTCATTTTTTGGTCAAACGTTTGCTGTACCACACCGTTGATATTCTTTTGAGTTTGGCGTTTACAATTTATATCTGCCATAGTATACAAAAAAAAAAAAAACAAACAAAACAAAGCACAGCGGAATTTGATGCTTCTAGGATGAGTATAGGTTAATTACAGCTTTCTGAGACGACATCATAAACAGTGGCCCAGGTACGGTCCCTAATAAAAATCCGAACTGGCCTGACAAAAACATACAATCATATTTGAGGTATAGTGGTCGAATTGAAATAGTATTAGTAAATTCGTGTTTACTTTTGTTATAGATTTGGACTACATTTTAAAGAAAACATATACAATATTGATAGCATGTGGGCACACCTTCGCATACACCGGAAGGTGAAATACAAAGTAGTGGTTATCATAAACAAAAACATTTCTTGACATATGCCTCGGTAAATGATTTCTCAATGAATGTGGAATGTTGAGTTACGAGCATCTTTTAAAATAGGGAGTTTGGTGTTTAATTCTAGTGATAACTTACAGCCGAAACGTCCCTGATGGAAAAGCAGATGTCTCTGATATAAACAAATAATTTAGGTAAGGTAGTCAAAATTGCAAGTATTTGATGTAATTTTTATTTGTCTGTCATTCAAAAGTGTTGTAAGATATGAATAATATAACAAGGACAGGTTTGTTGTTGATTTTTGGTGTAGAAATCGAAATTCCTCTTACAATTTGGAGGTTTGTAGTTACAATCGGTTATTATGAAAAATAATTCAAGTTGAAATTACCATTCTGAATTGTTCACAAAAGATAAACATGTGTTTAATGAAAGAATAATGTTGTTTGTTCACAAACCTCGTAATTATGGATCAAAGGACATCGTTTTTATTGTCTATGTCTGAGGAACGTCTATGAGTGAAACCTGAACGTCTCTGATCAAAACATGGCTTACTTTTAGCATCTGTAAAGGGCTTTTATGGGGATTTGACCAAGCGAAATGCACTTAATTCATTATTAGTGTCTAGTGAACATAAACATTTAAACAAATGAGACCCCTGCTATATGCTTTGTTCAAATGAGATGAAAGTGAAGATAAGAATATAAAAATCTCTGCTTACATGACAAAAACTCCACTTTTACTTTAACTTCCGTGTGTATTAGCTTTTGTAAACTTCACAGGAGGTAAACAATATTTTAGGAACAAATGAACACAGTCTTCAAAAGCATGAACAAGATGAAAATATATTCATTTGAATGTTTTTCTACCCTTCATTTGAATTTTCACTAAAACAATGTTTATTTTAGTCAGAGACGTTCGCCAATATGTCACAGTTCTATCTAATCTTGTATAAAAACAACACCCTTCGAGATATCCCAGTATAATCGGGTTTCCAAGAAAGTTGATATCAATGACATTTGACTGAGATATATTTATATCAGCGAGTGACGTTTTTTTTAATTTTGACCCCTGATTTGCCCAATTGTACATCGTTCAACGTTTTCACCTATATACATTTACATATCTGTGTAGATATTATTATGTATATGTATATAATTCATATATATATATATATATATATATATATATGGTGTATACGTATTTCAGGGTTCGGCATTCACTTTCTTTGTCTGGTGGCCCGACACCAATATTTGATGCTAATAATACTGAATTTAATGATAATCATTATCAATGAAATTGGTGCAATTAATAATGGTAGGAAGCTGCAAAATTATCAAATTGTACGAAGCTTATACCGGTTTCCTTGTAGATTTATCGGGTTTTTTTCTGTTCGTACCAACGGGGGGAAAAAGATAGATCTAAAAGGAAACATTTTTGTCAGATTTCATTTCGGTAAGCAATATCAGCCGTCATTAAGTGAGCCAAACGAAGATATGAAAATAAATTTGTGAAGAAAATTATATATAAGAACGTTATAGGGAGTTTTTGGAAATTTCTGAAGGACCCACTCACTAAGCATGGAAATCACATTCATTTTAAGATACAAATGTAAGGCACTTTATGGAATTGAAGAACCCTGATCACGCAATGGTATTGCATGGCAAGAGTATATCACGTACGTTTCACGTCAGCCATTGACAATATAAAACGACTATTCTTGCACAGCCAAAAGTGAATGATGGTATTAGCTAATTTAAAAACCCCTCATTGATACAGAATCAGAAAATACCGTGAAATGAAGTACAATAGAAGTGACTTTTTATGAGAAGTACCGAATCAAAACTGTTTGAAATTGAGGGACTGCTGAAAAAAAAAACACGGTGCTCGTATCTATAACAGAAAAAGATACAAAAAGAAACATATTACACACACACACACACACAAACAAACACGAGGTATTACTCTTGTGAAGAAAAAGAAAACAAGACAGATGGACATGAAAGGAATATCAGGAACAGACATAAGAGGACACGGAAAAGGCGAGGAAATAGCAGTTGAATGGATAGAGCCAACGCAAGCGAGGAATGAGATGCATGGGCCCCCGACTTATATTTTGAGATGAAAAGCGATTATGTTTAGAAAAAAAAAAAACAAAACACAAGGCAAGTGCCAAAATGTGTCTCGCCCATTCGAGTAGAAGGAATTAATGTTTTTTTTTTTTTTTTAAACTCCCGGAAGTTCATTGACCCCGCCTCTGACCTTTGACCTTGTGGTGACCTTAAACTCTCCACGGACATTTATAAGCCAAGTTTGGTCTCAAACGGACATATAGATCAAGATTATGAGCCATAATCGAAACGCGCCGTAAAAACTGAACACTGAGGCCTAAAGAAAACGGGCGAATGATGCCGACACCCTCGTGGTTGGCCCCAGGTAACTTGCAATAGTCAACAAACTGTATCAACCAGGCATTAAGCCAAATCAACATAACAAGAATGCGCAAGCTATAGTCAAACAGTATCAACTGGAATACGACTGCCATGAATTGCCCAGCTAAGCTGTGCCTATAGACGACACTGCTGTTCTGCCGAGGGGTCCAGGAAATTGATTTTCATTCTGAATGACAGATAATAATATGTCGTCAACAAAGAACGTGAAATAAAAAAGCTAAACATAATTAACGTTTCACCTGTTTCATCGAATTTGGATACTAGCTGTAAACACAAAATTTAAACATGCATATTGCCTGAGGAGATTTCATTTACTCAAGAAATGTTTCGTGATTAACGAATTTTCATTAAAATATCTTTCGTCAATGATTAATTCATTCACATAATTCTATTCACAACATCTTTTTACAGGGACATTCTGTTCAGTCCTGCTGATATTTGTCGGCCCAGAGACTTGTCGGTCCACTCCGGTCAAGGGCTGTTGATTTTATTTGATTTCGGAGTTTCAGCCTAGCACCGCACACCTTTTCGTGAATCCGATAATTTGTGAATTTCACGATGATATTGCGGGGCATTTTAATTCCAGGTAGTGCCAGGGGGTCTCCTGCGCTGATCGCCTGGATCCCGTCCCGTTGGAGCTCGGCCCAGTTGGTGACTGCGGTCTATGTCGTTGATGTCCAGTTGAATGTCGAGTTTCTCCTTGCACACGAATCTGATGATATCGTCGGTATTTTGATAATTCGCCCTCCTCCAAAATGAGGAATGACCTTCTCGAATATTGTTCGGAATCGTCAATGGCGGCTTTTAGCTCTTTTACCTCCTTTTCCAGCTTGGAGATTCTGTCGTCCTGGGCGGCTATTTCAAATTCGAGAGACTTCTTCACTTCGTCACATTAAGTTTCAGTGGACTTTATTGTTTATGGAGTAGCTTGCTTTTGATTGCCTTTACAAGCTTTGAGATGAAGTTGGTGTCGGTGAGAAGGTTTTCGATCACAGACTGGATGGCCGTGGTTAGATCAGAGTTCTCTGAATCAGTGTCGTCGAGATTGTCAGCAGCTGCTTCCAGATCATTTCTGCTAGAATCATTTCTCAGGTCTCCGTCGGCTTTTGGCCTAGCACTCTCCCGTTTGCAGCGATTCAGGCCCGTCGATCGCTGCTGTGTTCTCAGCTGCCTTTCTATTGAATTATCTTTGTACGACTTTGATGAAACCTACCTCTTACATGTTTCTTATGGGACTTTATACTCTGCCTATATTGGTTATAAAGTCATTTTTTTACCATGATTTGGGAATGCCGAGAGGCATCTGAAAGCCGAAATGTCGTAGCTTAGACAAAGGCATACGAATTGTCTCTAGTGCAAAGACGTTGGAAAATATGCTTACCTGAGCCGCTCCCAACCCCCAGCGACCGAAGGATGTGGTCCGAGGGACGGATCTCTCCCAACTTGTGAACGACAGCAGCGGAAAAGTTTTCCTCGGCCCATTTCCGGTCGCTGGTGTACTTGTTACTCTTTTTCACAAATACATTAAATGCTTGGCTATAATGTGTGAGATTAGCTGATATAATATTCATTTTGCAAACGGTGCAACGATAGTTTACTTTACTGGACCTATACAAGAAAGTGGTCTGACCAAGCACACAGCATTGAATGCACGGCGATAACAGGGAGCTATCGATTGCTGGCTGGGAGATTAAAGAGCACCGGATGCAGAGCGTAAACTTGGATCTGTGCATGTGCGAAACCGAACGTCTCTAGGGCCTACGACCTGTTGATTTTTACGACGGTTCTCGGTGGAAATATATGGTATGTTCGTTTAGAAACAGAACGGAGCGCGCGCAAAATAAGATGTCAGAACTATAGTACAATACTAAAATAAGATGAAAATATCGTGACATAAATTCCTCTGGGGACCGAAGGGAAGAGAGAGAGAGAGAGAGAAAGACCTAAATGTTATATAGCGTTCCCGTCCACAGAAATTTAATCAGCAAACAAGTAGTTATTATTATTATTATTATTATTATTATTAGTAGTAGTAGTAGTAGTAGTAGTAGTATAGTAGTAGTATATTTTATTAGGTAAAAAATTGCAAAATCGTAGTCCGAAGGTTAAAATACATTGCAATAACAACTAGATACATTGAATTGTCGTACATTACATCCACATTATAAATCACAATTAGACATGAATTATATTGCACAAAAAAATGCAACATATTACTACACAGAAAAACAGAATATATATATATATATATATATATATATATATATATACTGCATGTATTATATAAACGTATTATACATGTGTGTGTGTCTGTGTGTATGTACATACATAGAATCTATTCATATATCACAAGTGTATAAGGTTATATGAGTATATTTCAATCAATAATTCGTTACCAAAAATATTTCAATATATATACATATATATATATATATATATATATATACTAAAAAAAAAATCATAATTTCTTTGAAGTTTAAAATTACGCAGGCATAATCACGCATCAACACTTGCACGCATACACACAAACGTACACACACACACACACACGCGCGCTCGCGCATCTGCCGGATTCAGCACATGTAGAGACCCATGCGAGTACACGCACCCACACACACTCGCACACACGCACAAAAGCAAAACTTCCTTTCATACAAACTAAAGTAAAAGTAAGGATCAAGCCAGTCTCGGTTGGTTGAAAGGACTGTAGAAGGGACTGCAGCCGATAAATTATTTCGTACGGACCACTGACTTCTGGACATCGAAAGGTTTGCTTTGCTGCACAGGGGTACAATGGTCTGAAGTATTACGTAACAATGATTCGTGTCTTCACTGTAGGATCACAAAAGATGACTCGAGTTGCTAGCCAGGACTCAAGTGGCTTGTCACAACTCGACTCAAAAGAAAGTCAGAGTCGCCTTCACTTATTACCTTCGCCAAGGAAGGGGGTTATGTTTTCATCCGCGTTGGTTTGTTGGTTGGTTTATTGGTTTGTTTGTTTGGCCGTGTGCAAAAATAACTCAAAGAGTTGTGGATGGATTTGAATCAAACTTACAAGAAAGGTTGAGAATAACACCTAAAACAGATAATTAGATTTTGGCAGTATCTCTTAATCTTAATGGATTTTACGAAGGATTCTCAATATTTTGGCAGGTAGGGTCAATGACAATGACAACGACAATGTGTTTTCGTTTAAATTTCATATTATATCTATATACATATATATATATATATATATATATATATACAGAAAATTGCATGTTATTCAAATTATATACATAATGGTGCAGGATCCAAGAAAGAGAGAGTGTGAGTGAGAGAGAGAGAGAGAGGGAGAGAGAGAAGCAGGACAAACAAAACAGAATCAAAATAGAAGGGCAAAAATAACGCAGATAAAAACAATTTCAATTATAAAAGCAAAATATTGTAAATACAAATTAACAGTTAAAAAAAAATCAAACAAATAATAACTATAGGCAATAACCATTCTTGTGGAGCTGCATTAGTTCATCACAAAATTTGGCTAAATTAATTAACTCACTAAGATTTCTGGAATTGAATAATTGGGACATCTTTAACGTGTTCGGTCTTATTCTATAATAGGACTTAATGAATTTAGTTCTGGCATTAGTCATTGTATACTAGTAGCACTCAAATAAATAGTCAAATTCATCATCGAGTCTATTAGAATTACATAAATTCCAAACTCGACCATAAGGTTCAATTCCCACATATCTACCAGTCACAATGGGTAATCTGTGGTTGGCACAACGAAATTTTGCAAGAGTTCGTCTGAACACGCTAGGAATTTCGAACAAGTATGAATCTAAACACAGATTCGTTTTGAAGATAATGTAATTGGTACAATTACGAAGACTTACACCACGAAGAATTTCCGTTATCCAAGTTATTCCTAACAAAAAAACATTCCTAACTCATTAAGTGTATCATAAACTTTCAACAACCATGGCGACGAATATATCTTGTAATTGTGCAAATTTTATATAATTTTACATACAATGGTTAAATATTTGCTCTCTTTCCCAGTGATGGACTTCAGCCAATAGTTAAGAATTATTTCCTTAGCAGTATACAGGCAATTTCAAACCTACCAAATTCTCCCAGAGCCATGCTATTCATAGCATTTTTGTTAATCTCGGTAAATGTTTACAGTACTGAGTATGCATGCAGACTCTCTATAGGTACTAAATTTTCATATCCCCAAACTTCACTTCAATAAATAAGAATGGGTACAACAAACCTGTCAAACAAATCTAATTGGATATCTATTGGAAGCCACAACTTTCTAGACTTAATCGTTAGACTTGATCGCTTGATCATTTTTATAATTAAACACAACCCCAAGGTAAGTATACTCATCTACAACCTCTAAAATATTCTCATTCAACTGAAGGCTTAAATTTTCTAACTTTTCCTCATGATAAAGTCATCACTTTTGTTTACTGACATTAACCTAAGTACCAACAATTTGCAGTAATCACTTACAGCATTGAGTGCAGACTGCAATTCGTTCTCACTAGTTGGTAGGATTAAAGTATCATCGGCATACATCAATGAGAAGTGTCTCAGAAATACAATACATCTATTCCTTTATCATGTAATACGGTCAATAAATCATTAGGCAAAATATCAACACCATTATATGCGGAACTTACATAATCTTGAAAATCATTTATGTACAATGAAAATGGAAATGGTGAAAGATTCTCACCTTGCCTCACTCCAATATCAAAATTTAAAAAACGCATCAATAACTCAAACAAACGTTGAATCTTCTTGATTACATACGATTATCCTTGTCAACAACTGATTAATTATGTACACTCTATATTATGCAGTTTTTCTCGTCTGCTGTATTTTTCCCTACCTCCTTCATGTAAGTTTGATAATTCTGTGAAGCGCTGTGATACATCAATGTTTGTTTGTTGTGAGAGCGATATATTAGTACTCGTATTGTATTGTATTGTATCATATTGTATTGTATGATAATACAGTAACTTCAAAATATGCAATGGTTTTAGAAATTACTTACTATTGGATAATGCTTAAGAGATTATCTCAAATTCATTATCGCTGTTCAAGCAATGAAGCATGCGTATTGTTCTGTGTCTGTATGTATTCAAATATCTATACAAATTTTTGTTCATGGATTTCGTTTGACGTATTTGTGGAAATGCATAGTAAAGTTCCACATCAAGGGGAAACAGATTCAGTTATGAAATCACAATAGGGGCAAGCGAACAAAATTAAGCGTATATCCCCGGCGTATTATGGCTTTCGAGCGGCAAAAACCAAACTTTATTGTATGCAACCAACATGCCTAACGAAAATACATATAAGGGTAACCCGTATAATACAGATTAAAGATGTAATCTTCAAGTTTTAGTTCGTTCTGATCGCTGTCCAGACACATTATTCATTAATGCGGTTCGTCAACGAAAAGAAAATGGTCATTAAGACTCTTTTTCATCGATGTATACCATCGCACAAGAAAAAAAAAATCGCATTTTCCTGATAGTATCAATTCTGCGCACTTGCTAGTGCGGTATCTTTTGAACTACAAATGAAACAAATATTGTACGAGTTGGCCTGAAAATAAAGAGAATGGGAACACGAACCAAAAGAGCAATGTGAATTGAGTGAAGGCAGCAACATTAGTTGAACACATCAGTGAAAGTTTGAGGAAAATAGGACAATCGATGTAAAAGTTATGAATGTTTTAAGTTCTGGTGTTGGAACCACTGGATAAGAAGACTACTTGAATTTATATGGCATCATGTGTACACAACAACATTAAGAAAATATAAAAAAAAAAATCAACATGCTTTCACTTTTCTAGCGTAATGAAAGAGCACTTGACTAACCGCTTTTAAAAGTCAGAGGGAATAATTATCACCCTTAACAAATGTCAGTATCAAGTTGACGGAATGTGTAGTTTTCATGAAAAGTAAGTTTTTTAATGAAATTCTCTTATATTTTCTTTATATTATTGTCTACACATCACGTCATAAACTCTAGTAGTCTCCTTATTCAGTCATTACAACACCAAAACTTTAAAAATTCATAACCGTTGCATCGATCGGCCAATTTTCCTTAAACGTTCACTGATGTGTTCTATTAATGTTGCTGCTTCCACGCAATCCACATTGCTCTTTGGGTTTTGGGATCTTCTAAGCTTTGGTGATGATGAGGTTTTCCCAAAGTCTCTCGATGAGGGCGTGTTCGTTGTCATTCTCCTTGTTGCAACAACCACCACTGGACGAACTTGGCTCTACGTCCGTCAGCGCTTCCTGGTACTCCCTCACCCGCTCTCTGTACTTGGTCAACACGGCATCCTGCATTTCTTTGGAAGCGGTCTCTCGAAAATGGCAGAAGTGAGTGAGAAAATCGAGCAGCAGATTGCCCTCCGCCGAGCCCTGGTCGAAGATGCTGGTGATGTCGAGGATGATTCGCTGCTCGGAGATGGTGTACGGGATGTCGAGCTCACTGAGAATTCGCTTTGCGTCTGCAGCGTTGAAGTGGTCTTCTTTCCGAAATCCGTGTATACTACATTTTGATGTATCTGGTAAAAAGACAGCAGTACAATGTATAAACGATTAAAAAGGCCTAAAACTTTCACACAAAAATCAAGGTGCAAAGTAATCATTAATTTCTTCTTTTCTTTTTTCTTTGCAAACCTTTGATTAACGCATCTGCATCAAGACATGAATTGAAAAGAATGTCTTTATGAAAATAAATATTTGAGTAGGAAATGAAAAGAGGAGGCCGAACTCATCTCGAACGAACGTTCCCACTCGTTCCCCCAGTCCGCCAATACTAACTTTATTTCCTTTTGCGTCCTCTTCCAGCTCTGTTTGACCAGAGATGAGAATTCAAATAAGTTCAGAATGAATGTCCAGGAATCTACTATCAATATGCCCTAGCTTGTAGTATTTATTCTCAGCATGGCTGTAAAAGTTTTCGCGGTGTGCTGATGACACCCCTATACCCCAGTTCCGCCAGAACACTATTTTAGTCCGGTTTATACCCACTTTCAGCTCTGTTTGACCAGAGAGGAGAATTCATTGGCCCGAATTCACAAAGGTGGTGCAATTTTTTTGCCCATGATTTAAACCATGGATAAAGACCGTAGTTTTGTATATAGGGCGCCAAGTGTCGTATGGCCTATTTCGTTACGAAATCAGTCCTTTAATACGTCGACGAAATGATCATTTCGTAACAAAATCACGATATTTCGTAACGAAATAATCATTTCATTTCGTCGACGTAATGAGTGATTTCGTAACGAAATAGGCCATGCGACACTTGGCGCCCCATAAATAACTACGGTCTTTGTCCATGGTTTAAACCATAGAAAGAGATTGTACCACCTTCGTGAATTCGGGCCAATCGTCTAGAATGTCCATACAGACATAAGACAAAGGAACATACTGTCAATATGCCCTGGTTTGTAGTATTTATTATTCTCTAAAGGTTTTCCCGGTGTGCTGATGACATACGCACGTCCAATCTTCTTCAGAGGTGGGGTAAAGCTGCGGACAAGCCCCCTTATTCCTTATTCGAAATTTTTATTTGGCACTATCATGAGAGGAGTTGAGTAAACTAGTATGGCAGATATAGCGAAAATTCATATGACGTTACGGCATACGAGCTGGTTATACGTTTGTGTCCATATGTTCATTGTTATGCACCCGTGACAAGTTAATCAAAATATACATGAAAATCAACATGCCTCCCTTGAATGTTACTAGAAAAATCCCTCCTGGTGCCAGGCTATCGTACAGAAACTGTAAGGCTAAACGAAGGTCCTCCACGTAGTACAGACTGTGCACGGCAGAGATAAAGTCGAACTGTTGCGGCGACCCTTTGGCGCTCTGACCGGACTTCTTAGCCATGTACTCTTGTAGCGTCTCGTTATGCCACTCGAAGTTTGCAGCTCCAAGAGCTGACCAAGCGCCACTCGACGATTCCTTGGCGGCGGCCGACTGGAACTGCTCAAGGAAGTCCCGTGTAGGTTCCACGACCACGTGGTTGAAGCGGGGAAAGCGCTGAGAGAGCATGCGCAGTATAAGAATGTCGTAATTACCTGCCAGAGAAGATCAAAGAAAATCATGCCATTCTGTGATTCGCCTTTGTCAATTTTATAATTTTTGGAACTATGTTGGGGTTTTGTCAAATTGGGGTAGAGGCCTACCATTTTCTAAAAAAAAAAAAAAAAAAAAAAGAAAATATCAATCTATATATTGTAACCCTCGCACTCTTATATTTATGTAGGCCTACAGGTTCAGTGTACCTAGATGGTAGTGTGATTATTCAATGAAAATATTAATCAGCAAAGGAATAATTTCACAAATCCTTTGAATTCACTTGAATGTATAGGAAACACATCATTTTTATGAGAGCAGGACGGCAGCTCTGCTTAAGGAGTTCTTAAGCTCAAAGGGATTGATCCTGGAGGCAAACAAAACTCACACCCTTTTTTGCATTGACACAACAAAACAGTAGCATTTCAACAAACATTCAAAAGTAGAATGGTAAAACATTATGATCTCTCCACCAGGGGAAATGTCAAAAGAAGAGCCATCGATGACCTATCGGTCATCAGTTCTGCTTTTCATCGCATATAATCTGACGAGAACCAAAGGCGGGGATAGATGTTCATTGTATTTACTGGATAACTAATACTGATTTTGATGAAATCATCGATCTTACAAAGTTTCTGTATTAGCTCGAGTTGATTCTAAGATATTGGTTCACATCAACATTACTATACCACGGTTATAATTGCAGCAACAGTAATTTCTCTATCTCTTTTGAAAACTTGACCACGCATCATTCATTTCCTAAACCAAAGCTAAAAACGTCTGTGACAGCAAAATAAAACAAAACAAAAAAATGACAAGAAAATTTGAGAGAGTGAACAACAAACATTTCCTCTCGGTTGTTCTTCTACTAGTTCTACGGTTGACTGGTGTAACTTCTAACCGAAGTGACTGAAAATGAAAGGAAATGCAAGTAACAACACTTTTTTCACTGGAAGGCTTGTAAGTGTGTTTACGAAACAGGGTAATCCATTGGCAGAACACGGATCATCTTCCATTCGGCCAAGTTAAACATAACCTAACACAGTGCTACACACAGATACACACACACACACACACACACACACACACACACACACACACACACACACACATATATATATATATATATATATATATATATATATATATATATAATTGTAGTTGCTCCGCGTATTGGCAGTACTAGAAATAGCAATAATAATGTCACAATAGAGGAATGCATTAAATGCCAATTGCCTTGATTTTAATTCAAAATCCGAATTTTCGGGGGCCTCCCCCTTCGTCAGGGATGATGGTGATTAAGATCAGGGATAATTCGCACTATCATCCCTGACGAAGGGGGATGCCCCCGAAAATTTGGATTTTGAATTAAAATCAAGGCAATTGGCATTTAATGCATTCCTCTATTGTGACATTTTATATGTATGTATATATATATATATATATATATACATACATATGATATAATATACATAAAAATAATCTTCATAATTGAATTTTAAACAATAATCATAATCATAAGGTTACCTAATACACGCAAGAAAAGTGTTTGAAGAGACACATAACGTAATGTACATAATGTAGATATTGATAAGATGATGGTATTGAATATATTTGCAAATATTCATGATCCTAAATATTTGTTAATCACTATTATCTGATGAATACAGACAAAATAGAATATTTCACATGCCGGACACAAAACTAATGAAGAAGAAGCTAACAGTAGAAGGCGGAAGTACTCACGGTCTCAATAAAAGGTACAAAATAATTATACGTGATTGTAAAAGAAGAACTTATTTCCATGAAAATCACCAATCAGATGAACCTTATCCAGGAATATAGATAATGACGTTTTAAGTATACAAATCCACTCATGATGTCCCAATGCTGGTAGAAATTGTTGCTATCATGACGTCATGGCTTTGATTGGCACACTGTACAATCAACATACAGGCTTGTTTAATTTCCGTTTAACTGTTTGTGTGAAAATGTAATAACGCCTTCAGAGTAAAGCCGTTAATAAACTACCCGCCTTATTGTTTTGTTTCACTCTATTTATTGTGTTTGTGTATGTCTTCATTTTTTTTAATTGCTTGAAAGTTTGTTTGTTTGATTGTTTGTTTGTTTTGATTTACTGTTTGGACCCCATGGAAGAATAGCATTAAATATATATCATGCTGACAAAACCAAATAATGGCAATCTATTTATTCTCTTATACCTATACGGAAAATAAATAACACTTACTGCTACTACTACTACTACTACTACTTCTACTACTCCTGCTACTACTGCTACACCTACTGTTGCTGCTGCTACTACTAAAATTACTACTACTACTCTATACTACTACTACTACTAGATGTACAACCACTGCTGCATGCTACTATACACGTGGACTGGATACTAGGCCTATACTACTGATACTACAGTACAATGTACTACACTGTACTACTACAAGCGCCATGTCAAGGAAAATTGGAACTCTTCTCATTGAAGTTATGCGGTATAAGTGACACGAACGAGTGTGTGATGATCATCAACAGTTTGAGAAGCTCACCTGACCCGCTCCCAACCCCTAGAGACCGAAGGGTGTGATCCGAGGGGCGGTTCTCTCCCAGCTTGTGAACGACAGTTGCCGAAAAGTTTTCTTCGACCCATTTCCGGTCGCTGGCGTACTTGCCACTCTTCTCCACAAACACATCGTACGTCTTGCTGTAATGAGCCAGATCAGTTGTTAACACGTTCATCATGCAGTCAGACTATAGTGAGCATTTCACGAGGCACTCAATACGGGAAGGGATGTAGGCTCCTACTATATTTACACTAAATTATAACAACATTGTTGAACCATGCAAACACTCTATTGCTATGCAGTGGACCATCGGGGATGTTCACTACGGGTGACTGGTCATATTCTTTATAATTGGAAATCCACAATTCATCACGTCGTCATAGTAACAAAGAGACGTAAATTCAAAAGACCGAAGGCAACTTATTGTTCAAGTCGATCAACCGACCCGCAGGTTGACACGGTCAAGCAAGGTCCGCTAACTATGGTATACGATGTAATTGCAACCGAGAACTGTGGGACGCGAATTTAAGAGAGTAAAAGTCAGCAACCATCGTCAATATATATGAGATTAAAACCTAAAATGGCATTAAAACGCTTTATCCTGGCGAGGAAAGCGCATGTTTTTGAAACAAGACACCAAAAAAAAAAAAAAACAAAACAAAACAAAAAAAAAAAAACATGCGCTTTCCTCGCCAGGATAAAGCGTTTTAATGCCATTTTAGGTTTTAATCTCATATATATTGACGATGGTTGCTGACTTTTACTCTCTTAAATTCGCGTCCCACAGTATATATATATATATATATATATATATATATATATATATACAATTATATATATATACATATATATATATATATATATATATATATACAATTATATATATATACATATATATATATATATATATATATATATATAATAGTGCATTCAGCCTCATGCACTATATGTATATATATATATATATATATATATATATACAATTATATATATATACATATATATATATATATATATATATATATATATATATATATAATAGTGCATTCAGCCTCATGCACTATAAATATAATATATACACATAGAAATTTTAAGTTTGCATGTAGGTCCTTCCTCGATGTAAATTTTAAATGAGTATTTTGGATGATAGGCCTATATCTATGTATATTTTTAAACACCTGCAACATATTATGAAGAGCTTGCTTCCAAAAGACGCTAAATCCATCATGTTTTCAATGGATTAAGCGCCTTTTGGAAGCAAGCTCTTCATAGTATTATATTTGTGGTAAAATTTAATGTTCTTCGCAATAGAGAAACTTGGGATATAGCATGATTTAGGCATTTTTTCTACGCTTTTATTCAAGCTCCGCTTTTTAGTAGATCACCGTTTTCCATCGATTTGTTTACTTTTTGTATACCACTGCAAGCATTCAATGTTTATACAATAATAATGATTCATCCCTCTATATAATGTATAGTAAACTTTATGATCTGTTTTACTTACAAATTTGTTAACAGTATGATTAGCATACTTTGTAAAACTATTAGTCTAAATGGACGCTGAATATCCGTCTACGTTCAGTTTCCCCAATATTTCTCCTACTCGCCTACTTCCTTATAATGAAAAAAAAAATCATAGCATTCTTCTATCCATAATAAGAGAATGTATTCAAAGCGTCCTTAATAACAAGAAAGCCTCGCCTACAAATCTTAATTTGTAAGTGTATCGATGTAAGTTCATTGACCATTTGACCTTTGACCTTGTCGGACTTCACCAATATTCGAACTTGACCGGTATCTTTAGTTGATGTACCTGTGGTATGATTTTCCTTGTCATGACTCAATGTGGAATATTATTGAGTACACCACAATACTGTGAGTACAGTGCCTGTCAGAGAATGCTACTTGACCTTTTTACCTTGACCTCGTCAGATTTCACCTAAATTCAAATTTGATCAGCATTCTAATAATTTTATGTTCTTGTTGGTTTGAGTGGTGATAACAACTCAAACCTGTTTAGAGTTATGGAGTATACTACAACACTGCGAGTGCAGTACTTGATACTTGACATTTTGGCCTTTGAGCTTGTCATACTTCACCCCATATTTGAACATTTAGGTTTAATGTAACTGCGTGGTGGACAATCGGTGGTCATAGCTCAAGGCTGTGGAGAGTTATTGAGCGTAGACACCAATTGTTAAAGAGTGCTGGGTTTCATATACAAATCTCCAGTAATATCATCACACCATTGCTGTAATCAACATAATAATCATGCATTCAGAACAATTTCCACAACCGTCAAAGCAGATTAGAAGAACTCCTAGCAGTGAAGAAATATTCAATGCCTCCTCAGAGAAGCGGTCCAAACAAATGCGTGCATGGTAATCATCATGGTTTGAGACGCTCACCTGACCCGCACCCCTACACACACACGAAAGGGTGTGATCCGAGAGGCGGATTTGTCCCAACTTGTGAACAGTCGCCAGAAAGTTTTCATCGACCCAATTCTGGTACCTGGTACATTGTCAGCCTTTAACCATCTTGTACATTTTGCTGTAATGAGCTAGATTAGCTATAAACATGTTCACCATGCCGTCCGTCTAGTAAGCACTTTATTCGGGCAGTACAAGAAAGGATACTATACGCGTATAACATCATGACAGGAGTCGTCTTCTGTTCTCTGACCAGAAATACTCTCAGCAGTTATAATTTACAGGCGCTTTTAAAAATAAGGGCTTTTCAATGAGCGAGAAGGACGCAAAATATTTCATGTGAAAAACAAAACAAAACAATGGCATTGATAAAAACGTTAAGTCCAACATTCCAAGCATTTTTCTCCAGTGTCCTGACAATAATAATGAGCCGTAAACCATTCTTGTGCAATTCACTGAGTTTGCTCACAGTTTTCACAACTATGGTCCCTATGTGTGACTATTGTGTGAACCATTGCTTAACTACGGCCAGTCCACACAACCATGCGAAAAACACTCCACGTAGTAATGCGAATAACGCTATAATGTTCCAATAATGATCAAATGCAAAATGTTTCCAAAGAAGATGATGAATGTATTTGAGTTGAAGTCAAATTTGTTCTCTTCTCTCTCTCTCTCTCTCTCTCTCTCTCTGCTGTCTCTCTTTCATTTATTTCTGTTGTGTGCTGGTTTGTGCACACATGATGCTTTGTGTGTTTGTGTGCGTGTGTGTATGTGTGTATGTGTGTGCGACTAATAGGCCTACAGTGTTATCATGTTGTCAACATTGACACCGTTGAAAAGCTTCTTAACGCAATACGTGTTATTCACGTATGAACAATCGGCTTAACTTATTTGCATCAAATCAATGTATTGAAAACAATTATTTTCTGGGAATGGCTGTATATAGTTGAAGTGGAATCAAGGAGTTGGCACAATGGTCTGTATACCACTTTGAGTTTTCTTTATTCAAAATAACAATTTGTATAAAACAAAGGTAGGCACACATGAATATTTCAAAATCCATGATAACGATTAAAAATGTATTCTCATCTTATTTGTGCATACTGTAACAGCCTGGAAGAGAGGCCAGTGTCTCCTTAGCTGCATTTTTTCACTACATATTCTTTAAAATCCTACAAAAGGGAAAAGTTGCAGAGAAAACAAAGAGTAACAAAGAAAATAACGAAATAGTTCAAACATTATTGATTGGAAACAACCCGTAACCATAGATAACAACGTTTTTGAAAGACCATGCAGGCATCCGGGGCGCGAACAAGTCTCGGAAAGCAAATTTAGTAATTCTGCATTCATTCGGCAACCTCCGCGCACGTTCTTGAAAGAGTCTGTTCACTGTCCTAAACACGAAAAATGTCCGCAACCAAATTTTGATTGAGACCAAAATTTGGGCGCGGAAATGAACTTCCTGACATCTTCAGCAACTTGTCGTAAGGACATCGTCCGGACATCCCGCTTTTCCGTAACCCTTCCGCCCCTTCCGCAAACGCGCCTAAAAGAATCCTGCGGTGCTGGCAGCTTCGCGCTGAAAGCGGAAGACACCCGGAATGTTTTTGGACATTGGGCATTGGACAGTGCCGATGCGGATCGAAAAAATGCAAGTGCGCGAGGCCGCTGCGGATCATTGTGGTCAAGAATAAGAGTCAACAGATTCCTACGAGCAAAGAGATTTTCAAGGTGAAAAATGAATTCAGCATTATGCCTATGAAACATAAAAAACAAAGAAGGGGGAGGGTGAGGTCTCCATCCTAGCCCCGCAGCCAAACGTCTCTCCTTCTGATGAGGAACAGGTAAATGTCAGCATATCCCGGCGCCCAATGAAGAAGGCACAGCTGAAGGCAGTGGATACTTTGTCAACAGTACTGTAACTAGGAAGAAGAGAAAGCAGCCCCCTCCGCTCCGAGTAAACTTCTTTTTGTTTCGTTTTTTTTTTCCGAAATAATTTTCATTTGAGGGATCTTTAATAGTTGCCATTACATAGTACATCGTTTTGTTCGTTTCAAATGTGACCGCCAAGCTCAAAACCCACAAAAGTGGAAGTAAGTCAAACTCTTTTATTTTTATTTTCATACTTATGTCCCAGTACTAAGTTATAAGTTTGTAAAAATGATTTAACTTGTTAGAATTGGACCACCCTAACCCATTCAAAAGCGACCAGGACCAGTGCTATCTGAGCATTCTCTCACGGCTTGAATTTGAAGCAATAAGGCAAAGTGAATTTCGACAGGTGTGACCTCCATGACGGTTGTCCCTCACCCTATTTCCTTATACTGTCCGCATATCTAACTCGTGTTATCGGCAAGTTATCCTGATTGTCCTCATTCATGATTTTATCACTCCTGGTGTAATCCTAGCTGTGTCCGCGCTGTCCAGCTACAATTAGCATATTCTGAGGTATTTCGCGCTCTTCCTGATTCCTAGCACACTCCTAGGAATATCTGCAGTCAGTCCGCAGAGATTCTTGGAACTTACAGTAGACCAGGGACAAGCCGATTCGCACGCTTTTCCCGCGTCTGACGCGGACAGGATGCCAAAATGACAGACTTTGCATCCGCAACCCTTCCTAGGCTTGTCCGCCCCATATAGTGGACGTCAGTCCCGTGAACGAAATGTGCATGTCTTTAAGGTTATAGTTAGCCAACGTTGACGTCGTAAATAAAATATCTCTCCATAGTCCATAGTATGAGTATCAAAGCTTCAAACTTGCTACACTAGTAAAACTCGTTACATCTCATTAAAAACTGAAACAAAACAAAAACAAAACGTAGATTACATTTGGATGATTTATTACATGATACTTTTGAGCATGGAATGAGCGATTAGTATTTGGTACAACACTGATATAATGAATAATCTATATAAGAAAAGACATTGTGCGGACATCAAGCTTTCGTGATGATGACATTTTCCCAAATTCTCTCCATGAGAATGCGTTCGTTGTCATCATCCGGGTCGCAACGACCAGCACCATCCGATCCGGGCTTGAGGTCCGCTCCCCTGGCTACACGGTACTCCCTCGCTAACTCCCTGTACCTGGTCAACACGGCATCCTCCATTTCTTTCGTTGCTGTCTCTCGAAAGTGACCGACGTGGGTGAAGAAATCGATCAGCAGATTGCCCTCGGCCGAGCCCTGATCGAACATGCTGGTGATGTCGACGGTGATTCGCTGCTCGGAGATAGTGAATGGGATGGCGAGCTCATTCAGGATTCGCTTGACCCTCGTCGAGCTGCTGTAATCCTCTTCGCGAAATTCATGAGTATTCAGACTAGAAGTATCTGTATTTTTATAAACGGTAATGTACGTGAGTGATATCAAGATAAATGAAGCGATTATAATTGATACTAGTAGAGGTGGGCTAGAGAGGATGACATTTTCAGAAAATGCTCATCACACCTTGGTTTGATGACATTTTGCCTACTTACACCATTTTTGAACAAAAAAAAAAGGAACAAAAAAATGCGAAATCCGGGGTGCCCCAGCCGAAATAGTAAAAAATCCAAGATGGCCGCCGTTTCGGCTTTAAAAAAAATGGCTATAACTTGGTTACTTTTGGTCTATTATGATGATTTTGGTGTCTAACCACATGTTTTAGGGGTCAGGGAAATGGAATATAATGATAATTTTAGTGTAAAACCTAATCTTGAACATGTTACTAACCTTTTTCCCGTGTTCAGGGTTGAACTTTCCTTCTCTTTTACCCCTACCCCAACCGCCATTTTTTGCACTTTTTTTCTGTATTTTTTTTCAAGTCATGTTAACTACCATACTCCTAATACCAAGTGCTAGCTATCAATCTGGTGTTTTCTACCAACAATACAGCAAGAGATATACAAATAACTTACAATGTAAATTATGCATGTATGTGTTACGCAGAAACCGGTATGTGATGGACCTAAAATTGACCCTCTATAGCCCACCTCTACTACTATAGAGCAATTAACGCCCACCGCGGAATTTTACTTTTAATAACCCTGTATTTTTATACTGGGCACATCAATCGAACAAAGTGTAATACTGCTCATGGTGAACTCAAATACAATGTAAGTAAAGACAATACATGTACATGAGTTTGGATTCTGCTGGAGGTGATTTGAAATCCTACAGGCTTGAGTTCTTGTAGTACGTTAAATGAAATATCGGGACATTGAGGGTGACGTCATCAGTGGGTGATGTGGGTGGCAGACATTTCAAATCTCATCTTTTTTTTTTTTTTGTCTCAATATAAACTCGAATACAGTGGCCATAGACATGGGTGTTTTACATAGCAAACTGTGAAACAAAACCATGCATGAAACATGGTCGGAAGAGTGCACAAACGGAATGGGACGCAGAGGCGACAAGGGGTGCAGAATGCTGCTAATTTCAAAGTAATTTCAAGGAATTGCCAGGAATACAATTAAATGACCAAAACTACAAACGATAATGATAATCATCATCAATGACAATTGTCTCGGGAATTATATAATTGTTCATGTAAATATGATAAATTAAAGTACTAAACCTTTCAGTAGGGTTGTCAGTAGAATCCCTCCTGGTGCTAGGTTATCGTACAGAAATTGCAAGGCTGCACGAAGATCATCCACGTAGTACAGGCTGTGCACGGCAGAGATGAAATCGAACTGCTGCGGCGACCCTTCGGAGCTCTGGTCATTCTTTTTCGCCATGTATTCTTCCAACGTCTCGTTGTGCCACTCGAAGTTCGCTGCTCCCGGCACAGACCAATCACCACTCGACGATTCCTTGGCGGCGGCCGACTGGAACTCTTCCAGATAGACCCGTGCGGGTTCCAGGACCACGTGGTTGAAGCGGGCAAAGCGCCGAGAGAGCATGCGCAACAAGATAATGTCATACTCACCTGATGGTTAACAAAGATATAAGGCGAAAATGTACAAGGATTTGTCGTTACGGATAAGCAGTTGCAGGGTCATGTTTTATTTTGATTTTAAACCCAACAAGTTGTCAAAAAACAACAACCTACAAAATCCCGGATGAGGCCAGAGGGTCTAGTATTTTGGAAGATTGGAAAGTTCCTCTTTTCGCGTCAGTGATATAACAATACAGCTGTAGTTGTGAAGGGCTTAACACAATTTTGGAGAAGCGTCACTTTTGCACTCGTTATCCGCGTTCGCGTCGTTGGCTGTATTGCAATACTCAAGTAGACTACACTGCAAAACTATAGCTCTGTCACACTTTCTGGGCAAGCCTTGAGTGTGACTTGTGAAAAGCAATTTTTGCTACCCGGAGGTCCCCGCAGATTGCCCGCACATGACAGTACCTAGCACGTATCTCTCGCCCGTAGTTGCCCAGAATTGCGCACTCAAGTCCTCATTACCCGCAGTCATAAGTTAATGCCCTGTCACACATTTCCTAGCAAGATATGCGGGTTTGTTGCTTGTGGGAAATTTTCAGCACGCAAAAATGTTTCCCCGCATGTCACAAGCAATGCTTGCCCGGAAAGGTGTTACAGACCCTTGAGCATGGTGGTCAAAAGCAGTTCCGGGTGAATCGCGGGGATTGTCCGCAGATGTCCAACGCAGAACACCAGTAGGATGTTCGGGCGCATCTCGCAGGCAACTCACATGCAGAAAACATGCAGTTGTAACGCAGGTATACTTCGCAATGCCCCCATGTCTTCCGTAACTAGAACGTAAGTAGCATACGACGTACCAGCAGGTAAGACGCACGCGAAACTACCCTAAATCCTCGTCTGCCCGCAGAGAATTATCCTGGGTGCTGGAAAATCCCTACACGGAACAAGCCCACGTAGCTTGCCCAGAAAGGTGTGACAGGGCCTAAACAGAACTGTGAACGTTATAATCGATCTAATATCATTTCTTTATAGGCAAGTTTTTGATCTAAAGGCCCTGTCACACCTTTCCGGCTAAGCTACGCGGGCTTGTTGCGAGTAGGGATTTTGTAGCACGCAGGAAAATTTCTGCGGGCGGACAAGGATGTTGGCGAGTTCTGTACTTGCGTCTTACCTGCTAGACGCGTGTTATTTACCTGCTACTTGCGTGTATTCCTTGTGACCTGCGTGAGAACTTCGAAACCGATCCGTTTTCAGTTACGAGCGACACACGGGGGCTGCGAAGTACATGCGTTACAGCTGTGAAGTGTCCTCGTATGAGTTGCCTGCGAGGTGCTGCCGCTAAGGGCCTCCTACGGGCGTTCTGTTCTGCGTGTACCTCTCAATTAAACCACCGGGAGTCACCCGGAACGAGTTTTGAGCATACTCAAGGCCTTGTCACACCCTGTCTGGGAAAGCATTGCGGGTTGATTTGCGAGGAAAATATTTTGCTACCCGGACCTCCCAGCAGTACATATCGCGTGTCTCGCCCACAGCTGCCTAGAGGTACGCACGCAAGTCCGATTTACCCGGAGCCAAGTTTTGAGCATCGCGGGGATTGTCCGCAGAGTTCCACGCAAAACATCAGTATAGGAGGCCCATATAGCTGCCACAAGTCACAAGCAGTTGACCCGCTTGAAGTACGTAATTGCCCGTGGATCTATGCTTTTGCACGAAGCGTGTGTCATCTGCATGGCATTCTGTTGGACACCTGCCATATCAAATTCCTTCATCGAGTTGTCAGCTGTCACTCGCCATCAACATCCACGCACCTACATGCATGTCAAACGGAATGGACGTAAGTAGAACGTAAGTAGCACGGGTCCAGCAGGTAGAACGCATGCGAAACTCGCCCGAGTCCTTGTCCGCTTGCAAAAATTGTCATGCATGCTCCAGAGACTCCAACCCCAAGCACCTTCTGATCTGGAGATTCTCCCGCCCGAAACTCCTAGCAAACGGGAGACTCCAAGTTGATGTGTGCGAAGCGCGAAGTTCCTAGGATTCTAGATGTTCTCTGGTGCTATCTAAGGCTTATTTTTTCAACATACGATAGAAATAAGTAAGAAATCCTTTCCACCGGGAGACACAGAGCCAGGGCGGGAGAAATTAAATCTCAAACGGGAGAACGGGAGATTTTGCAAAAATGGGCTTGCGGCGGGAGATCTCCCGTCGAAAACGGGAGAGTTGGAGTCTCTGATGCTCGAAAATCCTCACACGCATCGAGCCCGCGTATCTTGCTGGAAGATTGTGACAGGGCCAAAACTTATTGATTGCGGGAAAAGTGGACTTGCATGTGCAACTCCGGGTAACTACGGGTGAGATACGTGCTAGGTACTGTCGTGTGGGTCGTCTGCGGAGACCTCCGGATAGCAATCATTGTTCTTCGCAAGTCACACGCAAGGCTTGCCCGGAAAAATTTGACACGACCCTAGGAGTCAGTATTGTCCTCTTAGTAATGCTCATCTCATTTGCGCGGATCATATCTTTACTAGATCAATATAATGAAGTTTGCTCCAATGGGTCGTCATTGCATATTTTTATTTCATTCTTTTTTGGGGGGGGGGGGGTGGATGTGGGCATTAAGACCAATACAAATATCTGATAAAAATATATCAAAAATACAAAGATTCATGACTTTCACACTTAAGGCCAATTTCACTGAACTTAGGCACATATCAATCTGTTCGATTTTACCCGAGAAAATAAACCTCGTAAAAGTTTTTTCAATGATTCCAACTATCTATATAACAGTGTAGGTGCAAACAATATTTGAATTTATAATACAATAATTATAATGCCTATGACATTGTCGCTTCCACAGATTTGGTTATCTTGGTTATCTTGGCTATCTTGCCTCTCTGCACTTCAACATTAGGAACGTTATGTTTTATTACCCCCCTCCAAGTGCAATATTAATCGCATCAAGTGCAATATTAATCGCAGGCCTACATTATTATTTGGGTGCTAAACTTGAGGCTAAAGTCCGAGTATACAGGCAAGAACAAGGGGTAGAGACTGGCTTAAAAAGTTCTGAGATCGAGAGAACGACGTTAGCTACAACTGCAATTATAGCTACCGTACTGTAACAGTCTACTGTAATAGCTACTGTAACAGTCAAACCAAGGAGGTTCAAGAGAATGGAGTCACAACTGTCGTATTTCCTTTGAAGTCACGTTCGATGCCGCCACTCGAAAGTATTTGAAGCATGTGGCAAACTGGATCTGCCACTCAGATAGGAAGACAATTGACTCATGTCTCATTGCATAATCATCAGCCACTTTCTAACGAAAATATGTCTTTGTGATGGTAATTACTTTTCGCCATCCCTACTTATTAAAGATAGGTGGTATATAATGGTAAAGACACGGGGATGCGCGAATAGAAATTGCGCAAAAAAATGATGAAATGCCGAAATGAAAATTACTCGACTGGCCGTGCCCGGCCACTAATCTGATATATCTATTAATATAGAAATATACTCGAAGATTATTCCATATCAGTTTTATTTGGAGGAACTAAGTGGAAAAGTGATAAAACCGGCTTTCCGGGAGGGTACAGTTTTAAACACTTTCACATGATACAGCTCTGATTTACACTTTTGCACATATTTATTGAAGGGATTGACCTTTGTTTAATGAGCTTTATCATTAAGTGAGATTTCGTTTCATTTAATAGATAAACAAGTAAAATATAGCCAACATTAAGTTCACGTTCAAAATGAATCTTCAGATTGCTCAGCAAGACGGCGGCATCAAACCCCGCCACCAAAGGCACAGATGCACCTGTGGAATTCTTTTGTACATCAATAGAAAAGTGACAACTGTTTGAATAATTACAGCCAGTTGGAACTCCACTCTTAAACCTTCTTGGTCAAACTACTATTATGATTATAAACAACTGCGGTGGTGGGGGTGGTGGTGTTGTCGGCTTTACACAACCCAAATGATTTTGTGAATTCAGTGATTGCGGATTTAATGTCGGGAGCACACATGAGTGCGTCACTGAGCCGATAAGAACTGTACGATAATACACTGTACATGCATTCATGCTTATACATGTATAACTAAGTGCAGCTATACACAATCGCTGTACTCCGCACGGCGTCTGGTCGGGCTAATGCATGCACAGAATAGTTGTGAATGCAGTAATTGGCATCTTAGAGTAATTCCATCGTCACTGTTTTGGGGATACACATTTGTATTTTACAATCCGAGGTTGGACTGAGACTCACACTCCCCACCTTCCTGTAAACATAATAGCTCCTTCTCGGTACTTCTCTGACAGCGTCGTGGCTGCCGTACTGTAGTCCCAGGTCGAAAAACCAGTTGGCAACTGGTACTGGTATCAGTTGATTCCCAGTTAAGGCAACTGGTTTCAATATGGAAATTGGAATGAGTGACTAGAAATCAACTGGTATCAACTGGTATTCGTCCAACTGGAATCAACTGGTACCAGTTGTCAACTGGTATCAACTGGAATCAACTGGGATCCAGTTGACAAAATTAATTCAGTGTTGAATTATTTGGTGTATGGGTGTTTGGTGTATGTCAGGACATTGTTAATATCTAACCTAACATAATCCTACAGCTAGTCTTAAAGCCTATACCTACCACTACATTTAGGCTTAGCCTACATCCTAGACCTAGTTAGTACCAGGGACATTGCATTCATATATATAGGGCTATATTGCTGTAATGATTTAAGACATGGTTACCAAGTAGATTAAACTTTTATTACAAAAATATGAAAATACCTCATCAGAGATACAAGTTGAAATTGTGAATATCACGGCAATAACATTAGATAAATTTCTAATGCATTTCAGACATTTCTATGTTTATTCAAATCATAAAAAAAGATGAATCTAACAATATTTTCTCATTTTCACGAAGATAATTTGAATAGCTTATGAATATTCACGAGCAAAAGAACCAGTAAAAACCAATAGAAACCAACTGGTATCAACTGGTATTAGAATTTCAATGATTTAGTGGGTGTTAATATGGAATGAAGTTATAAGCAAGTCCAGTCTGTTACATGGGTATCAAATTGTGTAAACTAATTTGCACACACACCGAAACACACACACGTGCGCGCGCACACACACACACACACACACACACACAATCACACACACAAACTGGTCAAAATACAGTCTGTCAGTTGAAGTGTCAACTGATCTTAATTGGTTCCAGTTTCCTTTAGTTGAAGTCATTAAGAGTCCAAGTTCAATCACATCAAATGTTTTGTTTGATTGTGTTTTGTTTACTTTTTAATGTAATGTTTTAACTAAGTTTTGTTAACCTTTTAATTCAGTTTCAATTGGTGAACTAATTGAAAACTGGTATACAATGAGATATGAACTGGTATATAAACTGGTACCAGTAGACTTGTACTGGTTTCAACTGGTAAGCAGTGCAACTTCAACTGGTATAAAACTGGTACCATTAAGACTTCAACTGGTACCAGTAGACTTGTGCTGGTTTCAACTGGTAAGCAGTGCAACTTCAACTGGTATATAAACTGGTACCAGTAAGACTTCAGCTGGCACCAGTAGACTTGTACTGGTTTCAACTGGTAAGCAGTGCAACTTCAACTGGTATAAACTGGTACCAGTAAGATTTCAACTGGTACCAGTAGACTTGTACTGGTTTCAACTGGTAAGCAGTGCAACTTCAATTGGCATAAACTGGTACCAGTAAGATTTCAACTGGTACCAGCAGACTTGTACTGGTTTCAACTGGTAAGCAGTGCAACTTCAACTGGTATAAACTGGTACCAGTAGACTTGTACTGGTTTCAACTGGTAAGCAGTGCAACTTCAACTGGTATAAACTGGTACCAGTAAGACTACAACTGGTACTAGTAGACTTGTACTGGTTTCAACTGGTAAGCAGTGCAACTTCAACTGGTATAAACTGGTACCAGTAAGACTACAACTGGTACCAGTAGACTTGTACTGGTTTCAACTTGTAAGCAGTGCAACTTCAACTGGTATAAACTGGTACCAGTATGATTAAACTGGTATCAACTGGTACCAGTACATCTTCAACTGGTATCAACTGGTTTCAGTTAGAATTGCTTATTTTGTTACTGGAAATTTGGAGTTACCTTCTGATTTCAACTGGTACCAGTTGAAACCAGTTAAGACCAGTTAAAACCAGTAAAGACCAGTTAAAAATGCTTACTGGTTTCTACTGGTTTCAACTGGTTTTTCGACCTGGGGTAAAGGCACACATACGGCACATTCTGGATCTGGATGTGTACAGTGCAGGACCGTTGTGGTATAATGCACCGGAGAGAGAGAGGGCTGATGAAGATTACTGGTACTGAAGAAACTGGTCCCCGACTGCAGCCTTGAAGATTGCTACTGTTTGGGAAGTTGCTATGGTGTCTGGGAGATGATTCCAGTCCACCGTTGTCTTAACAAAAAAGGAGTGTTTATACTGATATAATTACGTTATAATACTGATATAATTACGTTGACGTCGCATTATATAAAATGCGACGTCAACGCGTAGCTGGAGAAGCTTACCTGACCCGCTCCCAACCCCTAGAGACCGAAGGGTGTGATCCGAGGGACGGTTCTCCCCCAACTTGTGAACGACAAGCGCCGGAAAGTTTTCCTCGGCCCATAGCCGGTCACTGGTATGCTTCCCAGCCTTCTCCACGAACACGTCGTACGCCTTGCTGTAATGAGCGAGATCTGCTGCCAAAATTTTCATCGTGTGTTATACTAGTAGAGATGTATTCACAAGGCCTACGCCAGACTAAACGTGTATTCAGCGGTAGAAGCACTTCACACGTCTTCTCGCCGGACTGCGGCTCAGGGAACTTCTTATGAACGACTGAACACACTTATAGAGCATCATAGCCATCGCACCATAGGTCACAAGGTCATCGGCTGATCAAGAATGAAAGGAGCCCTGGAATTTCTTATACCCATGGAGCTACACAGAGTTGGAGACAAATAAATCTTTGATACTATTCAGTGGCGTATCTAGGAGGGGGGGGGGGGGGCAAGGGGGGCACGTGCCCCGGGCGCCACTCCTTGGGGGCGCCAAAAACGAAAAAACGAAAAAAACAAAAAAAAAAAACGAAGGAAAAAAAAAAAACAAAAAAAAAAACCCTCGCCCGGACGAGAAGGACACCATGTTTTGTAAGCTGAAATACAAAAATTTTCTGCTCGCTCGCTGCGCTCGCTCGCCAAAATGTATATAGGGCCTATATATTATTATTATTATTATTATTGTTATTATATATATATATATATATATATATATATAAAAGAAAAGAACAAAACGTGATGATGACGCGGACAAAATGACAATGTCTATTGTGTTCACACAAAGTCCTGTCATTTTATATTCAGTAGGCAAAATGTTACACGGAGCAGCGGCTGCAATTTCTTTGATTGGATCAAAAGAGGAGGGGGCGCAAAAAAAACCCCACCAAGAAATCAAACAAGGTAAGAATAAAATGTAATGATGACGCGGAAATATACAAATTTCGGCTAAATTTCGGCTCACTTGCTCGTACTAATTTAGAGTATTTTTTTTCAAGTCCTCAGTTTGTTGGTATAAATCGTTATCTATAGATACTACTAGGGAGTTTTCGATTGGGTGAACGAGAAGGACGTGCCGCCGAGCGCAACCGTAACTCAAGGCGTCACGTCTGTACGTTGACCCGCTGCTGAGACACATTTCGATTTCGGGCGCCGGCGTCACGTCTCGTGGCGCAGGAGGCAACCAGGCCCTGTGCCTTGCGTGCATATAAGCGGAATTTGTGACTCGTTTCTGTACTTGTAATATCTATTTTGTCTTTGACTAGATGCGTATCCTGGGAGGAATTATGTGGATTTTAAAACATGATGCATGGTAAGACTACTACTTAGGCAAATGCACTGCTGCATTAGCTAGGCCAAAAGCACCAAAATCTGTTTGCGTACAGCATTACGTGTAAATGCATGTGTGGGACTACGGTAGGCAGTTGCAAAGTGCGAAACAGTGAAAACGGGCAAATAAAGTAGGTACCAGAGGCTGTAGTTTGTATGTCAGCGCTGCTGCTGTGACGTATCAAGATCATAAGCTTTCATGTAATTAGAATATAAATATTCTCTCGAAAGAAAAAGGAAAACAGGTGAACTGAGCACGATTTCTCGAGAGTCATCGTGATCTTTCGCACGATACCCGAGAGGAGTGTGACGTCATAGCAAGGGTGGGTTGAGCGCGGCGCAACCGATTTGGGTGGACGGTGATAACCGGGGTTAACCACCGAACTAAAACATAGTGGAATGCGTGTCCCTATTCCCAACATACACGAGACCGTGCAGCCAAATTTACCGTGTTGCGTCGCCATCTTGTTACGGCAATTTTTCCTTATATGGAGTGCACGCTTTAAGAGCGGTCATACTGGGCCACTGGTACGCGCGCAAGCAAGAGTACGCCGTCCAGTGGCTAGTGATTATGACGTAACAATGCACGTTTGTACATGACAATGGCCTTGCGCTTCGGAGACACAGATCAAGAAGTTTGGCGGAAAGTTTCGTGGGAAGTTTGCGGTCACACTGGCAAAACTTCGGGTTAAACTTCTCGATCTTTTGCCAGTCTGACAAAGTCGATAAAAGGGTCAAGAGGTCAACGAAATTATGTTTGAACGGGCGCTGTGTGTACGCTGTATGGCGGCTATTCGGAGGACTCACATTAGTTCTTTTAACATGTTTACGGCGGTTTTGTTTTTTGTTTTTTTGTTTTTGCTGTTGAATACTAGATTGCTTTATTAAATCTAGAATGACATATGCACCGTAAATAAATCAAGTTTTTTTCATTTATAAGCACTTTAATTTAGGCATAATGCTCGCCACTAAAAGAAGTTAGGCCAAGAGTTTCAGTTGCTCATCAAAAGCAGGCAAGATCCTGCGTCTGTCTTATTGCTTCATAATCATCAGTGCTTCCACTTTCCAAAGTCAGCCCTCCTGAAATCAACACTAAAAACTCCTGGAATTTACAAGAATATCCTGGAATTTTTCAAACAGGCTACACAAACATGATTAATTGTGAGCTGGGGGAGGGGGTCAATGCATAATACTCAGTGATATGTGAGTGATACATTACAGTCCTATTAATTTTCAAGATTGAGGGGGGGGGGGGCAATCCCCCAGAAAAAAAAAGATTGAGGGGCATGCCTCTCCCCCACTTTTTACAGTATATCCCATTTGTACTCCCCCCCCCCCCCCCTCAGAAGTACATTTACCAATTTTCTGTGGCAAAGTCGAATTGGTGTAACATACGTGAAAATTCTATTCATTCTGTCTGTGCCACATTCTCTCTCCCTCTCTTCCATCTTTTTTCCTCTCTTTCTAAGTCTCTCTCTCTTTTAGACACATTTATATCTTAGTGCATTTTTTTTCTTAGTCTCAGCATAACACACAATCTCTACGAATGTATATGCTGTTATTTTTGCGTAGATAATTTCGCTGACAAGGTTATAGACACTTTTGCGAGACGTTTTTGCGAATTGACACCGATGCTTATGTTAATGCACTATTCACACGGCGCATGGAGACATTTTCGCATGTTGTTAAATTAGCAATTCAACCGAGACTCGCGAAATTCGCGAAAATTTAACCCTTGCAAAAATAACAGCTTATATACAGTATCTCTCTCACACATAAGTTTAATTTTCCGTAAAAAATCTCAATGTCAACTTCACATTGTGGGTTGAGCAAGGAGGCTATAGGCTACAGTATGACTGTTCTATACACCTTTCAAGTAATGAATATCTGACGCTCGACCCTCAAATCGATCTGCTTGAATGAATGAACACAGGAAGAATCATTTTGAATTCATGTTGACAATGAAAAAAAATCACGTTTAATTTGAGAAGACAAAAAGTAATTAGGAGTGACATTGCAAGACGAGATGGCATTTTGCATGAGACGGTGCATCGAATTCACCCCGATAACTTCGAAACTCGTTCTTTCTACCGAAGTTCCTTCGCCGATACTCAATTCTTCCCCTGCATATGCGCTGTTTGAGCGTCTCCATCATACCAAGGAGGTATGAACATACCTCCTTGATCATACCATATACCACCCGTGTTTCCCGTGTGTGCGCGATTGATGAGGAAGTGGGGGTGGGGTGCGCGATATGACGCGTTCATGAACAATCGCAAAATGAGAGAGTGGTTGGATCCACATAGCGTGCACTCCATATAAGGAAAAATTGCCCTATCAAAATGGCGGTGGTAGCAAGTTTTGGTGGCTGCGTATTTCCTGGGTGAACACGCATTCCACTATGTTTTAGTTCGGTGGGGTTAACGCGTTCGAAATTTGTGCGATGAGCCGAGGGTCGACACTCGCGCATGCGCAGTACGTAAAAACTACGTCATAACAGGGTGACGCCTGGCTCAACGTGCAAATCGAAAAGTCCCTATTATCTTAATTAGAATTGTAAGATTTAATAACCAAAAAATGACAAGAATTCCATGTTTTGTAAGCTGAGATGCAAAACTTTTCTGCTCGCTCGCTGCTCTCGCTCGCCAAAATTTATATAAAAATGAAGATAAGATATAAAAAAAGAAGATAAGATAACCAAAAAATGACAAGAATTCCATGTTTTGTAAGCTGAAATGCAAAAATCTTCGGCTCGCTCGCTGCGCTCGCTCGCCAAAGTGTATAAAAAAAAGATAAGAACAAAACGTGATGATGACGCGGAAATATACAAATTTCGACTCACTATTACACAGTATTTTTTCAAGTCCTCAGTTTGTTGGTATAAATCGTTATCTATGAGGCCGTCACTATATCTTGATTAGAATTTTAAGATTAATTAACCCAAAAACTGACAAGAATTCCATGTTTTGTAAGTTAAAATACAAACATTTTCGGCTCGCTCGCTGCGCTCGCTCGCCAAGATTTATCAAAAATTATTACATTTAAATCACCCTCAAAAGACCCCTTTTAAGTGCTTGAGAAAGCATATCATGTCGACTTTTTTAAAAGTCTCTACCGAGATGGGGTTGGGGTTGAACACTTTTTCAGAAATTAGGGGCGCAATTTTCGCGCTTGCCCCGGGCGCCGTTTTCCCCAGATACGCCATTGATACTATTAACCTTTTAACCGACCCACCATCCGGCAGAATGTATTCTTTCTCGACCTTCTCTTCCTGCAGTGGATTTGCGTGTGCTGGACACATGCTACAACCATGGCTGGACATAATGCAGTTTTGGCCGCACCAATTTCATTCCCGTTTTCACTATAACGACTGATGAAAGACTCAACAAGTCAAAAAGAATATCGGCGCACTTCTTTTTTTTTTTCAGATTTACAGCTCCTCACAAAGTTGCTGTGAGATGGCGCATACACTTAAAAAATAAAAAGTACGCTGTAATGTACTAATTTTATCACGAAGGGAGGCACATACGTGTACTGACCGCAGGGGTATGAAATTATCTTAATCCATAGATGATCTTAGTTAGTGTACTTCGAAAACATCAATGACATGGTTGTCGCAATTAGCGGCACTTGTGACCTATAGTAAATGGCAGCAACAGTGATGGCTTTGATCAGCTTTCATGATTTTTTTTTTTTTTTTTTTGGGGGGGGGGGGGGATTAGGAGGAGACTGGGAGGGTATGTGCGAGGGAGCGGAGCGACCAAGCTGGGAGGAGGGTGTGAGTGTTGGAGGGGGTATATCCGCCCTTCCCATACGACGGAGCTTTTAAATGCTGTTATAATTAAAATAAAACGATATGGTGCATTTGGTATTGTGGGAATATTCTGAAAATTGTCAATCTCCAGAGCGTACTATAGGACTGTGTGTGTGCATGTTGGGGGGGGGGGGGGGGGGGGGAGCAAGGGAAATGAGTGGGATGGGATTACCCCCCCCCCCCCCCGATCTCCATACAAGGAAAATTTTGCATTTTCAGAATTAAAGTTCAGCAATATGTGTACATACAATGTGTACTTTTTGATAAACCACGCGCATTCCATAATAAAACGTTCCGCAGCCCTTGGTACACGTACAGTATGTGTACAAGTATAGGCCCTACTCACTTCACGGAAATTTCGGATTTCACCACCATTCATTTAAGCTTTGCTCATCCATAATACAGTGTACATTGGTTTACGATGTACGGTCCGTTTATCTGTGTGATTGCAGATGCAGTGAAATGTTTTCCTCGGACACACTCGACAGCATAACGCACGTTGTGTGTAATCGTGAAAATATTATGTATACAGAGGAGTGCGAACTCCAGAGGAGACAACTTTTGATCAAGAACTTGGGTAATGTAGGACCTACCATAAGTGTTTTTCTTATTCTTTACTTCTTTGCATCTGCTTGTAATTCACCGTCCACAGTCCGTCGTGAGTCGCCCGCCGTGCATGTTGTGCATTAACTTCTTTTTTTTTTTTTTTCATTTTCAGCTTCTTTGAAAACCCCATGACGTATTCTAACCAAATTTTCCTGCCGGAAGTATTCCTACACTATAAGGTGATGGGATGTCAATTACATTTGTTCAAATAGGTATCACCTCCTCCCCCCCCCCCCCCCCGGGGGGGGGGGGGAGAATTGTAAGAATCTCTAAAAAAATCTTCCTCTCTAGAAGCAGGGAGCTGAGAACCCCAAATCAGAGAATCCTCAAAAAGTCACTTCTATAAAACCAGAACTCTCAGAAATTATACTGTTCATTAGTGAAAGTGCTTTAAAAAACAAAACAAAACAGGGCTACTTTCATTGAGCAAGAGAATGATTTGTGAAAGGCACAAACATAGGGGGGAAAAAAACGAAACAAAAATGATGGATGTCACTGAGATTCTTTTTTTCTCCGAATGTGTCCGACAATGGAACCGTAAATTGTTCTTTAGCAAGTTTGGGCGCAGTTCTCACGAGATACACTGTAGTTTAAATGCGTGATTGTCGTGTGTACCAAATAATGCTTCCGAAACAAACAAACAAACAAACAAAAAATCAGATTAGGCTTTACAGATCGAAGCCGAAGAGGGAAACTATAGGCCCCATCCCCACCCTCAAACCCGGTTCCGCCTGCCCTGGTTAAACAGCGACAATTAAAAAAAAAAAAGAAAAAAAAAAGCATGGCATGGCAGATTAGTATAATTATACTGTGTCACAGGGACTTTCCTCTGAATGCGGGGAACAGAAGTCCTCCCTGCGACAGGGATATTTTCTAAATGGTTGACTTTCTTCATTTAATGCAGCAGATTGTTGGCAGACCATTCACTCAATCAACTCTTTTGACTTTGAATAAGTAGCCATTCACACCGTATTTTTGAAAGATCAATTTTAATATATTGGCTGGCGTTTTCTGCCTGACAAAACTTTCTGGACCATTGTGTTTTGCTCTGGTCAAGCCTCCGCTTGACGTCATAACTTCCTGTCCATGGACACCAGGAATTCTCTGAAATGGCCCTGTCTTGACCAAAGGCCCTGTCACACCTTTGCTACTCGGAGGTATCCGCAAATGACCAGCACATGAAAGTACCTAGCACGTATCTCGCCCGTAGTTTCCCGGAGTTGCGCACGCAAGTCCTATTTACCCGCAGCCAGATTTAGGCCCTGTCACAACTTTCCGGGCAAGCTACGCGGGCTTGTTGCGTGTGGGGATTTTAAAGCACACAAAACATTTTTTGTTTTTTTGTCCTTTTTTGCGAGCGGACAAGGATTTGAGCGAGTCTCGCATGCGTCTTACCTGCTGGACCCGTGCTACTTACGTTCTACTTTCCTGTAGTCCGTGTCAGGTGCGTGGGTGGCGCGTGAAGGCTGATAACTCGGTGAAGGAATTCCTCTGAAGGATTACAGGAATTGTTACCATTGGGGCAGTGATTTTTTTTTTTTTTTAGTTCGAGTTATCACATTTTGATGCATGTGTAGGTTAGTTGTATCACAAGATATTGTACCACATAAAAAATTGCGATAAAGACTGAAATATACGGAGCTATGACTATTTTTCTCAATAAAAAATAACTGTAGACGTTTAGTCGAGAAACAATTTTATTAAATCTATTGTTCACATTTTGCGTATTTCACAATACTTAACATTGATAACACTGAATGAAATTTTTTCTATCCCTAACTCACATTTTAGAACTATTATAAAGCACTAAAGCTGGGATTCTGTTTCATCTGTAAATGGTAAATAATGTCTTTAATATGGCAGAAGCTCCACAGAATGTCATTATCTTGGCTCTCAACAACTCTAAACTAACCAGCAGAAAGACAGTAACTGACCCTCAGCATACACAAAATTTGCTTGTATATCTCACTCCACGCCAGCAGAACTGACCAGAACACACGGATATTGGCGGTATCGACACCGTTCCTTGCCAATAAAACACCTGTATTACATGATTATGCTCGAAGAATGCCCGCAAATGACGCGTGTGTGCGGCGCATAGGCACAGACCCAAGGGCAACCTACGTACTTCAAGCGGGTTAACTGCCTAATGACTTGCGGTAGCTACGTGCCTCCTACTAGTGTTCTGCGTGGACCTCTGCTGGCAATCTCCGCGACTCACCCGGAACAATTTTAGAGCATGCTCAAAACTTGGCTGCGGGTAAATCGGACTATAGCGTGCACACCTCCTGGCAACTACGGGCGAGATACGTGCTAGGTACTGTCATTTGCGGGCCATCTGCGGGATTCCGGGTGGCAAAAATTGTACCCCACACGTCCCAAGCAATGCTTGCCGGAAAGGTGTGGCAGGTCGTTGAGCATGGTCAAAACCTGTTCCGGGTGAGTCGCGGGGATTGCCCGTATCTCGCAGACAATCCTAGGGTAGGTAACACGCAGTTGAAAAGCAAGTACATGTACTTCGCAATGCCCGTATGTGGTCCATAACTATAACGTAAGTTGCACGCGTCCAGCAGGTTAGACGCACGCGAAACCAGCCTAAATCCTTGTCTGCCCGCAGAAAATTATCCTGCGTGCTGGTAAATCCCTACACCAAGTTCGCGTAGCTTGCTAGCGCAAAGGTGTGACAGGGCCTTAAGCCGTAAATTGTGCTCTGATAGTATGAGGCATACTCTCAGGGACACCCTTTTCCTCGCATTTTGACGTCGCTTAGGGTCTACTCATTCCGGTTTAGTACATGTATTTAACTATTACAACCCACTGTTGGTTATAAACATTGTGCGTCACAAAATCTCCTTATGTGGTTATGCTGATGCAGGCTCATGTCGTGCATGTCAAGTCGCACTTCTTGTGTAACAATTAAAAAGCAATATCACTTTCTTACACGGTAAACAAAGTTAAAATGAGAAAAATCTAGTACTAGTACGTGATGAATATAATCATATCATGCTATGATACAGTAGGACATCAATATCTGAATATATACACTGAAAAAAAAAAATAATGACACAAATGCGGGCATCAAGCTTTCGTGATGATGACGTTTTCCCAAATTCTCTCTATGAGAATGCGTTCATTGTCACCATCCGGGTCGCAATGAGCAGCACCCGCAGATCCAGGCTCGGCGTCCGCTCTCCTGGCTACATGGTACTCCCTCGCTTGCTTCCTAAACCTGGTCAAAACGGCCTCCTCCATTTCATTTGTAGCGGTCTCTCGAAAGTGACCGACGTGGGTCAGGAAATCGAGAAGCAGATTACCCTCAGCCGAGCCCTGATCGAAAATGCTGGTGATGTCGGCGGAGACTCGCTGCTCGGAGATCGTGAATGGGATGTCAAGCTCAGTCAGGACTCGCTTGACCTTCGTCGAGCTCGTGTAATTCTCTTTGGGGACTTCCTGAGCAGTCACACTTGACGTGTCTGTATAGCTTGACGTGTCTGTATAGCATACATTGTGATATCAGGATAAATGAAACGATTATACCTTAAATTAACGCCTAGGGTGGAACGTCATTATATCCAGATTTTCATACTGGGGCACGGTCTATCGAAGAAAGTGCAAGTGATGAACACTAATACACTGTAAGGAAAGAAAATAGCTCTCTACATGGGTTTGGATACTGCTGGAGTTGATCTGAAATCCTACGGGTCGAGTTCGAAATGGTACCAGTGCAGGAGCAAGCCTCGAATGGACTATCGGGACATTGTGGGTGACGTCGTGGGTGACATGGGTTTTGTGGGGGAGGAAATTTCCAATCTAGTCATTTTGTCTTTGTAACTCGAACAACGGGGGCGCTGGCGATCACCCAGCACTAATCCCAGATTTTCTAAGATATACCTTTATTAGTATATATAATAGCCGAACTGTGGAACTCAAGTCTCCATTAACTATTATTATGGTCGGGAGAGTGCACAAAAGGAATGTGACGCGGAGGCAACAGCGGCGGCGAACACCGCTGATTCCAAACTTTTTTTAGGGCATTTTGTCTTCTCAAGAATACGATATTACATGTCCAAACTACAAACGATAATGATAATCATCATCAATGACAACTGTCTCGTGAATGATATTGTCCATGTAAATATGATAAATGAAAGTAATATACCTTTCAGTAGGGTGGTCAGTAGAATCCCTCCTGGTGCTAGGCTATCGTACAGAAACCGTAAAGCTACACGGACCTCATCCACGTAGTACAGGCTGTGCACGGCAGAGATGAAATCGAACTGCTGCGGCGACCCTTCGGAGCTCTGGTCATTCTTTTTCGCCATGTATTCTTCCAACGTCTCGTTGTGCCACTCGAAGTTCGCTGCTCCCGGCACAGACCACTCACCACTCGACGATTCCTTGGCGACGGTCGACTGGAACTCTTCCAGATAGACCCGTGCGGGTTCCAGGACCACGTGGTTGAAGCGGGAAAAGCGCTGAGAGAGCATGCGCAACAAGATGATGTCATACTCACCTGATGGTTAACAAAGATATAGGGCGAAAATGTCATACAATGATTTACATAGCGAATAAGCAGTAGCAGCTAGCTGATACATACTTCATCTTTTTTCATTCGAAGCGAGCTGCTAAAAACAAAACAAAACAAAACAAAACAGAAACAGAAACACACAAAGAAACAAACAGAACTATATTCTGGTTGATGGCCAGGTTTGAGCATTTTGGGAAGATTGGAGAGTTCCTCTTTTCACGTCAGTTATATAACAAAAGTTGTGACGGCAATTTTAGAGAAACGTCACCTTTGCACTTATTCTCCGCGTTTGCGTCGTTTGCGTCGTTGGCTAAAAAATTACAGTCGGATTTTTGCATTGATATCTGTCAAAATGATAAAAAAAATCTGAATGTTATATCAGGAAATGAAACTATAACTTCTTACCAACATTTTGCCGAAAATCCCATTTAATTTGGTTAAGTGGTCACAGAGAAATGTGGATCGTAGCAAACCATGTCATGGGTGCGTTTCTTCCGTGTTCAGCACGTGGATCGATGCTCTTGGAGCTGTGAAAACAATAGACACAACTTGGAGGGAAGGGATTCCTGACATGCTCTTCAAAGATCCTCATTTCTCTTTGACCACTGAAGCAAATTGGATGGGGTTTTCTAATAAGTTATCATTTCATACCCTGAAATCGTATTTGGATTGATTACCCATTTTCAGTTATCCTTGCAGAGTGTCCAGTTGTATTTTTTTGGGGGGGACATACGGTATTACAATAAATTGCACTGGCGACATGCAATTAACTCAACACGAACTTTGAAAGTAAAAAATCGATCTAACTTATTTTTAGATTTCCCGACAATTTTTGTTTTTGGTCGAAGAGGCAGCATTATCCTCTGTAGTAATGTTCACCTCATTTGCGCACATTAAATCTTTATTAAATCAAGATCAGGACATTTGGTGAACCGGTCGTTATCAAATTTTGTTGTTGTTGTTGTTGCTGCTGCTGGTTTAGGAGTGGGCATGTAAGACTAGCAGCGGATCATATGAAACTACGTACATTGTACATGAAAGTATAAAACTTTAATACTTTCATATTCCAGGACAATTTCAATCAGACTTATACATCGATGTCATCTTAGTTGATATTACCCAATTAATGTAAACCTCATAAAAGTTTTCTTTTTTTTTCTTATTCCTACACACTTTGTCAATACAAACGTATAAGATGTTTAGCGAACACAAGTTAGTGTGTGGACTATGAAAGCATGTACACAAGACGTTTGACATCAATGACACTATGATTTTAATGACATTGTCGCTTCCATTATAGTTGGTCACTCTCTAAATTCCATAGAGTGAAAGTCAATCTAGTAGATTGTAGTCAGGGACCAATCCAAAATTCAATCTTTTTCGATTGAAAGTTTCAATCGAATAAGATTGAATTCTATTAGATTGAAAACTTCAATCCAACGTTTGGATTGGTCCCTGACTACAATCTATTTCATTCTAAGGAATTTAGAGCGTATCTTGCCTATCCATATCTGCATCTTAACATTTAGATTGTTTTACAACCAACCCCCCCCCCCTCCATACACACACACCCTGTGCATTGTTACAATATTATGCTTCACGTATGTTATCGTGCATTTGGGGTCTTGCACCAAAGTTATATGGTTTATTAAAAAGTCTGTAAGGAAAGCAGCTCAGGTACCGGAGACTGACTAAGAAGAAGTGACATCGAGAGAAAAGTTAGCAACAACAGCAGGTTGTACAATGTTTACTCAGACTGTATAACATCCGAACTAGAATATAGGCCTTTAAGGGGTGGCAGCTTTTTACTTGCTAGTCCTAGTCTCAACGGATTTACTCACTGTGCATCAGCGACTACGGAAATGTTAACAGAGCACACATCAGTGAAGTTTGAGGAAAATGAGATAGGGGGCCCTATACATAGTCCGTTCAAAAGTATACTATCAAGGGTTTTGGTTAAATCCATGTGATGTCACCTTACAGTAGGGCAACGCTGCAAAGGAAATCACCTGAGAATTCGCGATGACTATTATTTTGCCAGCACAATGAACCAAAAGCATGTTCGACTTTTAGAGGATGCAAAATCCGGGCATATGCTCTTAAATATCAACAGAAATTCTTTAAAAAGATGCAGGACCGCGGATACTTCAATCTCGATCATTAAATAAGAAAAGGCGATGGCGGGCGGGGGGGGGGGGAATCTTCGGACACTTCACTAAATTTCCCCGTTCGATTTTAGACCTTTAAATGAACACAGTAACTCTGAACGACAAAATGTGTCATCAAAGATCGAGCGTGGATGCGAAAGTTCAAGGAATTCCAAATACAAATTGTCATCTTTTCATCTAACGGTAATAATGGCAGGGCCCTCTCGTGGTAGAGCAGTGGCATACACTGAAGACCAAATATTATAAAGGCGCACGCAGTGCGCCTATGTTTGCTGAAGACTGAAGAGGCTACCCTCGATCACCGACAGTCATCCTCGATCTCTGGATGACCCGCGGCAGTTTCTCGCCTCACATACAACTTTACTCAAAGCAGACTTCCACACCTCTCTGCTCACAATGGGAGTCACAGGCTCTGCTATGCTAAAGAATGACTAAACGTGTAACTTGATTATGCTGATAACATACACGCTATGTTAGTCCATCACACAATATTGTGTATCATTGGCAATTAGCATGACTTTTGAAGATGCTTACCTGACCCACTCCCAACTCCTAGAGACCGAAGGGTGTGGTCCGAGGGGCGGATCTCTCCCAACTTGTGAACGACAGCCGCCGGGAAGTTTTCCTCGGCCCATTTCTGGTCACTGGTATGCTTGCCAGTCTTTTCCACAAACACATTGTACGCCTTGCTGTAATGAGCGAGATCAGCTGCCAAAACGTTCATCGTGTTTACCGTTATAGACTTTGATCAGTTAGAACTGGTACAGATTTATCCACGAGGCCTTCGGGAAATACATGTGTGCGATATCAGACGATCCTAGCATTCACTCGCATAAGTACTTCTTCGGTGTATAGATTTTGGTAGGGAAATAAATACTGAGCGACTGAGCACACCGCTCAATTGGGATCATCGGTCACTCAGGGAGGTGGATACCGCCGGACGAAGGAAAGCAGCGCGATGTACATAGTCTGTACCGCGACCGTAACCTTGTTCATTGAATTATACCAATGCACTGAGCCAAATCCTTCCGGAAGCGTTCCTATGAGGTAGCAGTCGTAGCACCACCACACTCGTGACACTCTGTCACGACGTCTGTTCTACACAATACTAGTAGAACACCATGTCTTATTTAATCGGCTTCACATTCAAGACAGTGAGGCAGCAAACACACAAAAGTTGGCATATCCCTCTGTAAACAGTGATAAACATTTAACCGACTCGTGCACCATCCGGGCTGATTCTTTCGCGTCCAGCATGAATGTCTGCTGCAATGTATACTAGTATAGGAAGTACATGTACGTAGTAGCGAACTTTTGATCGATGCATCTCGTTCTGTGACACTCATGGCAAGGAGCTATAGCTCCTTGCTCATAGTAAGTAGCTCCATAGGCTTCCTCGGTGGGAAAATGCATACCGACTGGACATAGTAGGTCAAGATACACTCGTAGTGGCTATACATACAATATTTTAATATATTATTTTTTTTTAGTTACAAGCTCCTCTCAAAATTGCTGTGACGACAACTTCAACCCTACACACACTAAGGCCTAAGCTATTTTGACCCTTTCATGCCCAGGTTGGGGGGGGGGGGGAGGGGAGGGGGTGGGCAGGGGCGGATCCAGGAATTCCGTAGAAGGGGGGGGGGGGTTTGGGCGCCTTAACAAAATTAAAGGGGCGCGATCCCCCCATTTTTTTTCTTTTTATGTCTGTTGTTTGAAAAAAAAAATAAAATAAAGGGGGCACGCGCCCGGTGCGCCCCTCGTGGATCCGCCTTGGGATGGGGGGGGGGGGGGGGGGCACATTGTACCCCCATACCTCCGCCAAGGAAGGAGATTAAGTGATCATCGATCGGCGTTATTGTTTGTTTGCAAAATACGGTAACTAGAAAAATTGAGAACGGATTTGAATGATGTAAACTTGCAAGAAAAGTCGAGAATGACTCAAGAAACAGATGACCAGATTTTAGTAGTAATCCGATTTGGATTTTTGAAGTATTTTTTTTTTTAAATCTGTTGGCATATAAGGTTAATGAACTTGGGAGTTCAAGCTGTAATAATGGAATTTTACATACTCCCACAGCTGGAAGCTGATGGCGTGAGCAAAATCTGAACTTGCTTGCTTGGCGGAGGTAGAGCAACTCAACAAACATAATTGACCCTTCGAACTTTATCAATGCCAAATATTGAGGGAACTAAGTCACCGCGATATAACGAAATACAGTGGGAATATTATACTAGTAGTTAAAATCATGGTTTTCCTCTATAATTTCTTTATCCCAATGTCTTTAGTTTAGACCAATCCTTTTCATAATTTATTTCCCACAAAAGAAAAGCAAGTCAAACTTCACTACAACAAACACACTGACACGAACCACATACAACGGCCCCTTTATGCTTTACGGAAATTCCAGATTTCACAACTGATCACTTAGTTTGGACTTTCATTGCTTATAAGTTTACTCCGTATACCGTTGGTATGTCGATGTGAATGAACATTATTTTGTGCATAAACATGAAAATGAAACATGTTCACATTAGGATGAACTTGTTAGTTTGAAAATAATCTTCGCACGTAATAATAATTATGAATGTGTGTGTGAGTGTGTATGTGTGTGTGTGTGTGTGGGGGGGGGGGGGGTATACGGGGGCATGGGAGCTCCCGAGGCGTCAACTTTTGATCAGAAACTTGGGTAATGTAGGACCAACCATAGGGTAACTTTTTTCTTCGTTTTTTCTTTTTCTTCAAATCTCCTTGTAAAGCCAGTAACGTTAGGCTTGTATGACGATCACTCTTATGATCGCACATCATGGGGTGTTTTAAAGTTGATGTGTTCAAATAGGTCTATTACATGCAATGAATTTAAAAAGCATGCGAAAATATATGGCAACCGAACCGAAACAAAGACCTTAAATCCCCAGAAGAGAAAATATTTCCAGTAATATTTTACACAAAAAGAAGTACACCGTATGAAATATTCGAGTGTTAACAATAAATAGACTAGCTTTCCTCTATACGAAAGTCTCCCCTCCCCCTCCCCCTTCCCCCTCCCCCTCCCCCCTTCCCCCTTCCCCCTTCCCCTCCCCTCCCTCTTGATTTTTTTATTTGATTGCAGCTATTTCAAAAAAAAATATGCATCCTAGATAACAATTATTGAACGGCTGCAAAGAAGGGAATTATTCAAATGGACGAATTCTAATTAAGATAAACATTTTACTTTTTTGTGTCAAACAACAATTTGATCACTCCGCTGTTGATTTTGAAGGCGAATTTTGTTTTTTTTTCACTTACCGGGATCCATGTCAGACAAAATTGATTGCTCGGTGTTTTAAATTACGTGGAGAAAGTTTGAAATTGACCGGGAAAACCGTACCGCGCTTTTGCATATTATATATATATATTGTACTATATATGAAGAGCTTGCTTCCAAAAGGCGCTAAATCCATTATTTTTCAATGGATTTTGTGCCTTTTGAAAAAAAAAAAGCCCTTCACATGTAAATACAGTGTATATGTTTTTTTTTTCTTTTACTATAACTGCATTAAATGGAATGTCATACTCAATTATATAGGGCACACTCGTCACAACTTTTTGTACTTCTAGAGATGTGCCTGCAGCATTTTGAAATTGATCGCTTGTTACTTGTACATATTTGCTGGTCCGTGGAAATGCAGACCGATCCTTCTCCTTCTCGTTTGAGGTGTCTTCAAATACAAGCTCTGCTTTTCTCCATTTCCGGCAATTTTGAGCTGTATTTTCATCGATCGAAGTTACATTTATTGTACTTCAATTGGTTCGAGTTTCGTCTATTACGGTGTTGTATTGATTTTGTGTAATTATGCATAATATTATACTGTAATCAGGTATGACTGTAATTGTATTTTTGTTTGTCGGAAATAAAATAAATGAAATGAAAATGAAAAAAGATTTGTGAATGGTCCTTCTCCTTTTTCAAATTATGTTTTCCTATACAGTGATAAAAAAAAAAAAATTCAGGCAATTCTGTTGTTTTCGTAGCTGTTCACCCTTCCACACATTTGTGTGTGTGTGTGTGTGTGTGTTAATTGTGTTCAGTTGCATTGCATAGATTTCGCTTGTTATGATGATACCCAATTTTCGAGTCTTTGTGAGCGACAACGCGCGTGCTTTGGCAGAGTAGTTTTTTAGAATTGTCTTTGTTGCAGTAATTGAAATTGATAAGTAAAGAGTTACTGTACATATCATACTGGCGCTACTTTTTCAACTCAGGGGATATTTCTTCAAGCATTTTTGTCTGATAGTTGCTCTTAGTCAATAGCTTTAAACAGTTTGTTAGGGAAAAAAAAATCTACCCCGCCCCCTCCAAAAACAAAACAAAACAAAACAAAAACAAACAAACCCTCTTCTGTGTACTCAGTACTGTTTTTTCTGGTGTTTTTTTTTTTTTTTTTTTTTTTTTCTATTTGCCGAGCGCCCTCTGCAGCTACGTTTAATAAACGTCGGGATAACCCGAGCGGTGTTGTTCTTCTCCTGTTGAACGTGAAATTCCGCGAATCGAAAGGGTTTACTGCTCAACTTTGGAACAAAATTGACTGCAACAAGAACTTCATAATTGTGTAAGTGTATAACAGATATTTCAAGTCACAAGTTTCTTGGCTTTTGGTTCAAAACGAATGTTAAATATTTACACTCGGTGCAATGTAAATTTTTACAGTCCCATCTATTGCTATTTCAGCTGGGTCTTGTATGCATTGACATACGAGTGACTGACCTCTGGCTCTGAGCTGAGAGTCAGACTCAGCTCAGCTGAGTCTGACTCTGACTGATCTCAGCTGAGAGTAACTATACACAGCCCAGTCGCTGTACATGGTACGTCGCGACAGGGCTGTACGCGCGCGACCACCAACCACTAGGAGAGCGACGTAATCGTATTACGATAGCTTTGAATTTTGATACTTAACATCATTTTTGTCACCTCAAACTAAACGAGTATACTTTTCAATATTTACTCTACATCTGATGCTATCAGTATTCAAATGTACGCAATGAAACTTACCGAAATTGATCTAATCTTTTTCAAAGTGTTTTAAAGGGAAGGTAAACCCAAAGAACAATGTGGATTGAGTGAAAGCAGCAACATTAGTCGCTGTACATATTTCGTCCTGTTTCTGTTATTTTTACAGTTACACAGCTGTAGTCATGGTTAAATGTTGTCATGATTTCATGTCTCTTCTTTTTGTAGATTTGAATTGAACAGTGACAAGTTATTCCCAATTCTGGAAAACTGTTCAGAATGGGGTATGATAGAGATCTAGAAAATATAAGTCACAATATTATGCCTTTTGTTTTTCACATTTTCGTTGCTTTTGTATGAATTACTGATAGTGTTCAAGCTTGTTATTTGACTAAATTAAAGCATATTGACTGGAAGCTTCAGGTGTCAAGATTACTACATGTGCAGACTGATACCATAATAGGAAGAGCTGAATTAAAAAGAGGAAACTTGCAGTCTCACCATTTTCTATAAAATTGATTAAAGTCAGATGAGGTAGTGATGCAGTTGTGCCAGTCTATATCCCCAGAAACTGAAATACACTATCTTTGTACTTTAAAGTTTTCATATTTGAAAAAAAAAAAGAGTCTAGTGTTCATTCATACAGTTTATTGGTTACAATCACATCATCATAATGTTTTACTCTCACACCTTGTTGGGGTATACAATTTGTAGGCACTGTAAGATGTCATCGAGGGATCGAGATCGTGAGAGACACATCGATCACAGTCGTGACCGAGACAGAGATCGAGACCGTGACCGCGAAGTAGACCGTGACCGCCACAGGGACCGCAAGGACCGACATGACCGTGATCGCGACCGTGACCGGGGGCGGTCAGAGAAAGATCGTGACCGACATCGAGATCGAGACAGGGACAAGGATCGGGACAGGAAGAGAGACAGATCAAGGCGCTCAAAGTCACCAAGTCACAAGTCAAAAAGGTAATTCATTTTATTGGCTAAAAAATGCATCTTTTTTTTTCTCTTTTTTTTTCTCAAATTCTCCTACCTTCCTGTATCCAAATAATCCAACAAGATACATTTGTATGTGTAATAAGTTTAGTAGCACATTATAAAGTATGCAATAGCTCAGTTCTTAATTACACCAAAATTGCATTTTTATGCCTCCGCAACGAAGTGGCCGGAGGCATTATGTTTTCGGGTCGTCCGTCCGTCCGTCCGTCCGTCCGTACGTCCGTCCGTCCGTCCGTCCGTCCGTACGTCCGTCCGTCCCGTTTTGTTTTTGTCGATATCTCAAGAACCGTGTGGTGGTTTTACATCAAACTTGGTATGAGGGTATATCCTTGGGGGATAATACTTTGTGTGGATTTTAGGGTCACAGGGTCAAAGGTCAAAGGTCACAGGTTATTTTGTGAAAAAAAATTGAAATTCCACATATTTCTCCATATCTCGCAGATGGTTCAAGGTATCTTCATAGAACTTAGTATATATGCTTGTACCGATGGGCAGTGATTATCTAGGGAAGTTGGGGGTCATGGGTCAAAGGTCAGGGGGGTCAAAGGTCAAGGTCAACTCCTCAAAATATCACTACTTTCCTTAAAATGCAATATGCCTGAAGGTTTTTTTTTTTTTTTTTTTAAAATGAATGTATGGCATGTATTACCCAATATATATTTTTTGGGAAGTTTCTTGCCAAAAGGTCAAAGGTCAAGTGAAAGTGCTAAATTGCACTTTTTCCTCCATATCTCGAAAGTAACTCAAGGTATCATCATGAAACTTACATATTTATGCATGTTCTACCTAACAGTGATTCTCTGTGGAACTGTGAGGTCAACGGTCAAAGACCAGGTTTAGATAATGCTATTTTCCCATTTGATACTGAAATTATACTTTTTCACAATACCTTGAAAATTACTCAAAGCATAAACTTATAAAAGGGTCAAAAGTCAAGTAGAAATCATTAGTTCCCCAAATACCTGCACTCTGACATTTGAATAATTCATCCAATTGAACCTAGTTCTAGGAAAGTGAACATTCAGCACATTTGTGGCAAACCTGTCATTTTAATATTTTGCCAATTGTGTGAAACTGTCATCACACATTGTCAAGACATTGTACTATAGACCTACAAGTATTAGGAGAACCATGCATGATGGCGGAGGCATATCAGTCGCCGTAGCGATATATCTAGTTATAAATATATTCCAGTAAATCCACTTCTGTTCTTATGAGATTGTTAAATTCATTAATAGAATCATTGCAGATTTGCTATTATGATTAAAATTTAACAGTATAAGTTGTTGCACGGCGAGTTGCAACTCTGAGAAGTATTGTTTATCTTCATGTGCATGGTTCAAAAGCAAGTTATTGCATATAGTGAGCATGCAAATTGTATTAAAATTTTTACCAGACAATCATTGGAGAAGGATGAAATGAGTTGAGACTGCAGTGTTTACAGAGTAGCCCAAGTTACTGTAGATAAGGATGCTCAGTATGAATGAAAAGACTGTCTGCAAATTACTTAAAAAATGTTTGCCAATCTGTAAAACAAATCAGAGTTTGAAGTTTATTTAATGACACTGATGGTTTCACTGTTATTCCATGTGTGCATACTTCTGTTTCACCTAGCATCAGTGTTCTGTGTGCTCATTCTCTAGAATATGTTGTTTGATTGGTGGCAGTACCACACAGTTTTATTGAATGTTTATGTCGATATGTTCAGTGTACCATAGATTCTTATAGCAGTACTGTCAGGCTGCTTCTGGTATCAGATTATGATATGGGCATGTTACTGTTAGATATTGAATATCCCTAAATTTTTATTGGTAGCTTTGGATCTCTGTATTATATGGTAGAGATGCAATAATGGAGGCAGAAGAGTGGCTGTCAAGAAACTGAAGCCCAGAATTGATTCGAAAAGCGTAACTTACACTTAACGAATTGCTCTGTGCAAAATTGGCATAGAAGCAAAATAATAATAATAGTAATTATAATTATTATTATTATTATTATAATAATAATAATGCTAATAATAATAATAAAAAAAAATTGTGTCTTTCTGTATTTGCAAACAGATAAATGGTACACGAAAATTGATATCAATGGTATTGTTTAAAAACTCTCTTACAGTGTGAAGAAGGAAGATGAGGAGGAGGATGAGGATGAGAAGTCCAACAAGAAACAGCCCTTGTCTCTGGAGGAGATGATTGCTAGGAAGAATGCTGAGCAGGAAGCCCTGTCTAAGGTATTATCAGCTAGAGCAGGCCCTCTTTAACCCATTAAAGGCATAATTTACCATTTGCAGATGAAAGCATTAGTGCTATGAAATAGTTCTAAAATGTGAGTTAGGGATAGAAACAACCACTGTCAAAATTTGAATCCGTATAATCGATGTTAAGTGTTGTTAAATACACAAAATGTGAACAATAGTTATAATAAACATTTTTCCAGACTAAACCGTATACAGTTACGGTTTATTGAGAAAAACCCTGATATCTCCTTATATTTTAGGTTTTATTGCAAATATTTCATATGGTAGGATGTTTTATGATACAACAGACCTACACATATGCATCAAATATGATATCTTGAACATTTTTGAAATCACTGCTCCCAAAGGTAAACTGGACCTTTAATGGACAAGTCCACCTTCATGTGGATTGAGTGTATGCAGCAATATTATTAGAACACATCAGTGAAAGTTTGGGGAAAATCGGACAATCCATTCACAAGTTATGAATTTTTAAAGTATCTGCGCAGTCACTCCTGGATGAGAAGACTACTACAGTGTATGATGTCACATGGGTACAACGATATTAGGAAAATTTCACAAAATTTCATTTTTTGAAAAAAGTACCCATTTCCTCGACTTGTCACTGACGTATGTTAAGGGTAATATCATTCCGCCTGCCTTCTGAAAGAGGCAAGGCAAGCGTTCTTTTATTATGCGAGAAAAGTGAAAATATGTTGAACCTTCTTAATGTTTTCTTTATATCGTTCTACACATGTGATATCACAAGCTGTAGTAGTCTTCTCATCCAGCAGTGACTGAGCAGAAACTTCAAAAATTCATAACTTCTGAACAGATTGTCCAATTTTCCTCAAACTCTCACTGATGTGTTCTACTATAATATTGCTGCATTCACCCAATCCATGTGTCTATGAAAGGTGGACTTGTCCTCTAACTCTTTCACATGCCATGGTGTAAACCCCCTGTGTGCCACATTATTCTGAGAGAGCAATGTTGTCATGCTAAAAAAAATTATATTTTTATGCCTCCGCCAATGAAGTGGCCGGAGGCATTGTTTTCGGGTCGTCCGTCTGTACGTCCGCCCTGTTTTGTTTTTGTCGATATCTCAAGAACCGTGTGGTGGTTTTACATCAAACTTGGTATGAGGGTATATCCTGGGGGGATAGTACTTTGTTTAGATTTTAGGGTCACGGGGTCAAAGGTCAAAGGTCACAGGTTATTTTGTGAAAAAAAGGTTGAAATTTCATGTTTTTCTCCGTATCTCGCAAATGGTTCAAGGTATCTTCATGGAACTTAATATATATGCATTTTCCGATGGGCAGTGATTATCTAGGGAAGTTGGGGGTCATGGGTCAAAGGTCAAGGTCAATTCCTCAAAATATCACAACTTTCCTTATATTTATGCAATGCCTGAAGGATTTTTTTATTAAGTTGATGTTACATGTATTACCCAATATATATTCTGTGGGAAGTTTCTTGCCAAAAGGTCAAAGATCAAAAGGTCAAGTGAAAGTGCTAAATTGCACTTTTTCCTCCATATCTCGAAAGTAACTCAAGGTATCATCATGAAACTTACATATTAATGCATGTTCTACCTAACAGTGATTCTCTTTGGAACTGTGAAGTCAAAGGTCAAAGGCCAGGTTTAGATAATACTATTTTACCATTTGATACTGAAATTATACTTTTTCTCAATACCTTGAAAATAACTCAATGCATAAACTTATAAAAGGGTCAAAAGTCAAGTAAAAATCATCAGTTCCCCAAATACCTGCACTCTGACGTTTTAATCATTCATCCAATTGAACCTAGTTCTAGGAAAGTGAACATTCAGCACATTTGTGGCAAACCTGTCATTTAATATTTTGCCAATTGTGTGAAACTGTCATCACACATTGTCAAGACATTGTACTATAGACCTATTAGGAGAACCATGCATTATGGTGGAGGCATACCAGTCGCCGTAGCGACATTTCTAGTTTAAATCTATGTAACTTCGACTGAGTTGGGTGTGCGAACATGGCACCTAAAGAGTTAAAGGGCAGGTTCACCCAAATATATGTGCAGATTTAGTGTACTCCACAATCGCGAGTTTAACCACTTGAGAAATTTTTGAGAAGTCCTGATGCATGAAAAATTAGACTCGCTAAATATATCGCACATACAGTAACTGTTATTTCAGACATTTCAAGAAAAGCTTAGAATGCCAGATATATTGTAGTTACGTGTTGTTGAATATGCAAGTCCCCATGTCTTGTAAGACGACAATGTACATGAATTGTAGTCACTGCAGGAGCAGAGAAAAGCTGCTATTAAAGGTAAATAAACAGCACATTCAGAAGACTGTGTTATGTGCATGTGTTATACCTGTATGATCCTATGTGTGTGTTTGGTTAGACAATGACAATAGATTCATCAAAACAATTTGGCATTCTTAAAGACATATGCACAAACTTGATCAACATGTGACACACTGCAAACATACTGACTGACTTGAAATACAGGCAAAGCTTTGTGATGATATTTGTAGATACCAGATGAAAGCTTGATGAATCTACACCAGCTTTTTTAAATCTGTCTTCCCACGGCCTCAGTGCTTCAGACTAACGATCATAGTGAGCAGCTATGACTGTTCCTGATGTACGCAATAGAAGTCCCAATATTGTACCTTCAAAAATCAACTGTTATGTTTGTCACACAGGATAATAGTAGGGTACAATGTAAATCAGGCACGTAACAATCTATGATCTAGGGTTGTTGCTGGTGACCAGAGTCACGAACGAACTCCCCCCCCCCCCCCAAAAAAAAAGAAGAAGATTGCAACATGTTGCAACCATGATCTCTTGATCTCCAACCATTTGTGTGAGCGTCCTTCTTGATTTTTTGCCCGATCTTAGCCCAAGTTTCTCAGCAAGGAGGAGCGAGCCAAGCTTGCCCTGCAGCGGAGACAGGAGGCAGTGGATGCCCAGAGGGCAGCGATGGAGGAGGCCAGGAAGAAGCAGAACGACTTTGAGAAGATCGCTCAACAGTCAATGGGTAAGAGAAGTAACCTGAGTATCACCCTTATCCAAAAAATGTTGAATTAGGATTGAATTACTTATTAGAGGCTTTAAGATGAAGCAGAACAATTTTGAAAAAAAAAAAAAATTCTCAACAGTCAATGGGTAAGAGAAGTACATGTGAATGAAGTACCGGCGTAGCCCCTAGATTGTTGGAATACGGTTTGAATTGCTCCTTCTTAGAGGCTAAAAAGAATAGAAAGACTCTGAAAAGATTGCTCAATATTCAAGAGGTAGAAGAAGTAATGGAAGCATGACTAATCCATACAGAATTTAAGATTAAGTTTGAATGGCTTATTTTTTAGATACTTTAAGACAAAGCAGAATAGTTTTAAAAAATTGTTCAACAGTCGATAGGAAGAGCAGTATTCGAAGTATCACCTTAGCCCATAGAGTGTTGAATTAGGATTGAATTGCTTCTTATTGGAGGTATGAAGAAGAAGCAAAACAATTTGAAAAAAAAAAATTCTCAACAGTCAACAGGTAAGAGAAGTAAACAAAGCATCACCTTTGCCCATAGACTGTTAAATTTGGTTTGAATTGCTCCTTCGTAGAGGCTAGAAAGAATAGAAAGACTCTGAAAAGATTGCTCAATATTCAAGAGGCAAGTAATGGAAGCATGACTGTAATCCATATAGAATGTAAGATTAAGTTTGAGTGGCTTATTCTTTAGGTACTTTTAAAGGTGAAGCAACATAGTTTTTAAAGGATTGCTTAACAGCCAAGAGGTAAGAGCAGTACTCGAAGTATCACCTTAGCCCAAAAAGTGTTGAAAAAAAATCTGTTGCTTCTTCCTAAAGGCTGATTTAAAGAAGAAGCAGAAAACAAACAACAGCATCACCCTATTCCATACATGTAGGGTTGAAGTCAGTTTGTAACTCCCTATTGACCATTGACCTATGCCCACAATGTGGGCTAGTGTGTTCATGTTTGCCATCCGTACAGTTTCCGTGCAGATTTATTTATGTAAGAAGCACTTTCAGGCAATTAGATATCTATACATGCCATTGTGAGATGATTTGGATATTTTTTTTTTGTGTGTAGAAAAAGAGCAAAATGTGTTGCTTTCTTTAACACTTTCAATGCATACTGATGACTCAGATATTCGAAAAGTTTAAAAATTTTGTTTCCTGCATTCCATCCTCTTCATAAAAAGACAAGAGGTGCCTGGGTATTGTGGTGTGTGCCTGTAATCCAGCTACTTTGGAGGCAAGGGCCGGGATATGGCTCAGTCGGTAGTGCGTCTACATACCTGCACATCCAAGAGTACCGGGTTCAATTCCCGAGTCTCACTGAGCAAAGTTGTGTGTAGACATTCCGTCCCCTCTAGTAAGAGGCGAAACACTCTGTCCCTCGGATAGGACATTAAATGGAGGTCCCATGTGTGTGTTCACCACAACACACGCACGTAAAAGATCCCACTTTATTCATTCATCGCAAAGAGCAGGGTGCCAACCCGGTGAAGTGGTCCCCCTACCCACCCACACAACAAAAAAAAACAGGTGAATGATGCCGACCCCTCATGGTTCACCTCAGGGGACTAGCATTAATCAGCAAATGGTATCAACCAGGCACACTGTGCCATACGCTTGAATGAATGAATGAAAGAAAAGAGCCTTGTAATGTTATGATCATTAGCACAGTCTTACTCAGCCTTCAATCTGTAAATTTGTCTGTAACAGAGGATCCACGAGAGAAGGAACGAAGAGAGCGGAGAGAGAGAAGGATGAGGGATGACAACATGGAGGAGGAGAAGCTGTCTAGGGATGAAGTGAAGGAAAAGCAGGCCATCAAGGTAGGAATAAATCCACCATCATATCTAATCAAGTCTGATCAAATCATCTGTTCCAAAAATCCAGCAATGCTCCTGATTATGGTGCAGAGCGCAATAGGTAATTGCTTCAGTGAATGAGGAAAAACAAATTCTCCTTCGATATTTCCTTCTCTGTATTTCAGGTATTAGTGAACGGCAATGAATGAAGTAGACAGGTCCTTGAGGAGAAGTTACCCTACCTCAAGGGCTTTGACATAAAGTGAGTGGAGCAGGATCTTCCACATTGCAATTATATTATTATTATAATAATGACATATTATAATATTATTAGAGGTACATGTACTTATCAGGGCTGTACAACTATCTCGTAAACCATCACTGCAGATGGATGGAAGCACTATGTATTGCCTGACCATGCATTCTTTCAAACACTTATTTGTGGGTTCATGAATTCGCACTGCACAACTTTCAACTCATTGAAAATGTGCAGAGAAAATTGTAAAATTCACGCTAGCCAAAAGTAGCTCAAAATACACAAACATTGATGTACCACAAAAATTTCTGCATTTATAGTATTTCTTTGTTCTGAAGGACACATAGAGCTCAGTTGATATAAGCTGATATCGAGAGTCACATTTTGTTCCTGTTCTTGTAGATGTATACAGATAATCTTGTCTACAGCGGCCACACAAGGGAGATGAAAAAGTGGCTGTTATAGACAGGTGGCCGATATATATGTTCTTTAACATGCTTTTTCTGTCAGAGGGAATTGTTTTTTAGTGGTCGTATACAGCAGGTGGCTGCTATAGACAGGTGGTCGCTGTGACAGGTTTGACTGTATACGCATACTAGATAATTATATTCAAAAGATATCTCTTTTCTATGTGTTTGTTTTGATAAAGGTTAGCCAGTCGAAAGGATACCAACCAACATTCTATACTGTTTTCTTACAAACTTCTTTGTACAGAAAACACTATACGTCATTTCTTCATTTGCACTGTTTTGTTCAATTTCAACTCCACGCAGGACCGCTATCTTGGTATCATTAAGAAGAAGCGGAGAGTGCGTCGCTTGAACGACAGGAAATTTGTCTTTGACTGGGATCCAGGCGAAGACACGTCTGCTGACTACAACCCACTGTAAGACACCTATGCCATATTCTCTTGCTCCTTTAGAGCTTTGTAAACAGAGACTTTTGCTAGTTGAAACCCTAATCTTGCCATTGTTGCAGTGGCACCTCTAAATTTTGCTGTAAAAAATTGTGTGTCATGTATCGGATAAAAATTGGATGGAATGGCTTCGGTTCATTAAGTTGGCACTCAGATCAGAAAGAAATTGACCAAAATTTGCCAGTTTCATTTCATTTCATTTCATTTCATTTCATTTCATTTCATTTCATTTTCAACAATGTAAAACATTTTCATACACAAAATAACACAATATCAATACAATGTTTAGTGACAAAGAAAAATACGTTTGAGAGAGAAATAGTGAACAAATTTCGTAAATTCAGCATTTTTGAAATTTATCATATGGGGAAAAAAGGGCTATGACAAAATGTCTTGTTTTTCCCATCAAATGAATGCTCTAACAAAAAATATATATAATTTTTTTTTTCTGCAGAATGAAGCATGCTCAATGAATAGTACAAAATATGATAGAAAGATACTGTGAGTAACTTCAAGAATGTTGTTTCTAGGAAATGATGGGTTAATAGTCCTGGCCTTTCACTTGCAGAATGCTTGTAATATTTTCCATCAACTAAAGGCTGAAAATGTTGCAATTGCTGGGTTGCCAGAGCAGAGCTATAGCGAGCATGTGGTATTTCAAGCTTCACCATTCTTATAATGGTACGTGATCAAGAAAGAAATAGATTATGTAACTTCAGATGCGAATGAGAGAGATTACATATGTTATCTTTGTTTAACGTTACACATGCGGGGAATAGTTGTGATTTCCATGTAATGGAAGAGACTCCATCTTTCTCAAATGCATAAAAGGTGAATTGTTTTCTTTGTTGGTGTATTCCAACAATTAGGATTAATTAAGTGTTATCACTGTGAGTCATGCTAGAGTAAAGTCTTGGAAACAAATTTGTAAGACCCGCTACAGATCTGTATTTCATGTGTCGAGGAAAGTACATAGGTCATTGCATTGGAATTCTACGATCGAGAAGCGCTGTCATTCAATCTTCATTTTGTTACCACAGTTACAAGGAGCATCACGAGATTCAGCTCTTTGGGCGTGGCAGCATCGCTGGCATTGACATCAAGGCCCAGAAGAAGACCTCCAAGTTCTACCAGGACATCCTGGATCAGAGGCGGTCACAGCAGGAAAAGGAGCAGGAAAAGTAAGTGTTGACCCCAACAGCAGAGTTTCATCAGCGACAGTAATGATCTTGATGATGTTGGTGATACTACTGATTTTACTGTTACTTCAACTACTACAGTTTTGCTGTGACTAATACTACTACTTTTATGGACTAATGCACTATCATTACTACTACTACTACTACTACTACTACTACTACTACTACTACTACTACTACTACTACTACTACTACTATTACTACTACTACTACTACTACTTCTACTATTAATACTATTAATACTACTACTACTACTGCTGCTACTACTACTACTGCTACCACTGCTACTACTTTCCCTACCACTGCTAGTAGTACAAGTGACAGTAATCACGGAGGTAATGGTAATGATGACAGTGATACAGTCATTATTATTATCATTGTTATTAGATTTCTGTTGTTATTTTCAAAGCCATAATCATTATTATTGCTTTCATAAGTAACAAAGAAGATGTGGATTAGCGCTTGTGTGTTTCTAGATATGGTTAGATGTGGTTAGATGGAGGTTCGACTGAGGGTAAGGATACATCAGTTGGTTGATGCCTGTTCCTTTCTTCATTTTCATTGGTAGCAAAGATAGCTCAGTAGTTCATCTACCAATCGATCCATTCTCCCCGCTCCCCTCTCCCCCCCCCCCCTCCCCCACCCATGCAGGAATCGCTTGAAGAAGCAGAAGAAGAAGGAGGAGAAGCAGAAGTGGGATGACCGGCACTGGAAGCAGAAGAAGCTGGCCGAGATGATGGACCGCGACTGGCGCATCTTCCGCGAGGACTTCAACATCTCCACCAAGGGCGGCCACATCCCACACCCCATCCGCTTCTGGGACGAGGCGGGCCTGCCCCAGCACATTCAGGACATCATCAAGGAAGTGGGATACAAGGTGTGTACGATCTCAGGGGGCTGACAGAGAGTGACTTTATTTGTGAGATTGAATACATTTAGCAGTATACTGTAAAAGTGAAAAATTTTGCGGTGTTGAAATTTTTGCGCATTTCACGGAACCAGAAACTAGCCCGAAAATAAAAGCATGCAAATGCTTTTGCTTGCTATATGTTCCAGTAGTTGATGTCTTGATTCTGCGAAATAAAAAGCACTGGAAATTCTTCTATCCCCATCGAGCGCGAAAAATTAGTCACGCGAAAATATCTTCTTTTACAGTACATGCTCAGGAGGAATCCTTGGTGACACAGCTATGTAGCCCATCTAATTTTGAAGGACTTTTCCTTAATGCCAAAGTTTAAATCTGTCCTGGCAACATATTTATTCAGAATGCATTTTGAATGACTTATACATTTTATAGCATCTTTCTGTCCTATGTTTCCTCCTTAAAGGGATGGTACAGTATTGGTGGAGATAAGAATTGGGCTTTTAACTTTTTGCAAGATACCAAGAAAACACTTATGATATAGTACAGAGCATTCTATTTTAAGAGGAATTCAAAGTTTATATGGTGAAAATTGGGTTTGGAATGACTGAAACATTCAAAAACAAAGTAAAACAAAGTGATAGTAATAAAGTGTGGGTCCCACACTTTATTAGAATCGCTTGTTTTGGGATATCTCGGCCATTTCAAAACCAATTTTCATCAAATAAACGTTGAATTGCTCATAGAATTACATGCTCTTTCATATTTCATAAGAGGTTTCTCATTATCTCACCAAGAAATCATAGAAATCTGAAATTAGGTCTCAACCAGAACTGTACGATACCTTTAATGTGTGTAAAGGTGCAATGACCGTCTTATGCACTTTTAAAGCATAATATCTATCTAAATTCATGTAAAAATTTATGTGTGCCTATATGTCTCAATGTGAGACATTCATTCACAAGTGAGGTTGTACATGTGAATTAGGCACACTTTTGTCAATAATGGCAGTAGCAAAGGTTTGCAATGCAATTAAAACTTGGGACTCCCAAATATGCCAACATTCTCTTTGTCCTGCCCCCCCTCCTCCCCCTCCCTTCCCCCCCCCCCCCCAGGATCCAACGCCAATCCAGCGGCAGGCAATCCCCATTGGTCTGCAGAACCGTGATGTCATCGGTGTGGCCGAGACGGGGTCTGGTAAAACGGCCGCCTTCCTCATTCCTCTCCTGGTCTGGATCACCACTCTTCCAAAAATAGAAAGGTATGCTGGTGAGCTCGTCAGACAGACAGGTGTTTCACCTGGATTTGACCCCCAGGGAACTTTATCTCTCAGTCTTAATGTACATCCTTACATTCCAGTATTCCATGTGATAGTTTGAACTGTGGATGTGTATGCAGTCTGAGAATGTTTCCTACCCTGCCTTGAAATAAAAACACTTTACAAAGATGGAAGTGCGTGCTGTGTCTCGGGTCTGCATATCAAAAGGTCCAGATAGTCAAGCTAAAGATAACACCTGTAATATCTCATTCCGACTCTCACACCACGTCGATCATGTCGCCAGTAATTGCGGAGGGTAGAAATGGCATGCACAACTTAAGTAAGCTGGAATGTAAAGGCTTGTTACTCACTCGCATGTCCAGATTTTGCACACATTGCCACAATTACATGACAGGGAAGATATAGGCACATGCCAATAGGCCTACCGGCCACACATGTCTCTGGAATAAGAACAGCATTGTGCCAGCTGTTTTGAGATAAATCTTTGAATTTTTAAGTAAATCTTGCAGAAATCATTGGATACAGCAATAAGCATATTTTTGTATTCCCTTCAATTTCACATGGTAAAATTTAAAATTTTTGCAGTGTGGAAATTCATGAAATTTTCAAAAATAAAATCCTCACAAAATATTTGGCATATACAGTAGTTCAGTGATTGGCACCACTGCATTCACCTGCCATGCAAATGGGATTAATAATGTCAGCTTTCAATGCATAAAACACGTACGTACACTATGTACATGTTTATGCAATGCACTCCAAATGTTTGATAACCTGTCTATAGTGGTCACCTGTTTATGATGGCCATTCTTTTTTCTCTATTTATTGGCCACTGTAAACAGGTTTGACTGTATTTATAGAGTTGTAGCTGTTAACCTGTTGAGGATGAGCTGATTTTGATACAACACATATTTCCCATAGGCACCTGCCCGAGTATACTCAGGACTAGTCCTCACCGGGTTAATGTGTTCTTCAATTCTTCCCCCCGACCCACAGAGAGGAGGATGCAGACCAGGGCCCTTACGCCATAATCCTGGCCCCGACCCGTGAGCTGGCCCAGCAGATCGAGGAGGAGACCATCAAGTTTGGCAAGCCCCTGGGCATCAGGACCGTCTCCATCATCGGCGGCATCTCCCGCGAGGACCAGGGCTTCAAGCTCCGCCTGGGGTGCGAGATCGTCATTGCCACGCCCGGTCGTCTCATCGACGTCCTGGAGAACAGGTACCTGGTGCTCAGCCAGTGCACCTACGTCGTTTTGGATGAGGTGAGATTCTGTTTTATACAGTTATGATAAGGTACATTAATGGAAAGGGACTAAACTCAAAGAAGAAATGATTAAAAGTTGCTTTGTTATCAAATGCCTGGCTATCAAAAGCCACTGTACATTGTAAGTATTGTTTAAACTTTGTAATTAGGCATATACTTTATACTATGGGATAGCCAACTTTGATAATCTGTTGTAATTTGTAACTTTTATCGATGATGATGATCCACAGCATTTGTATAGCACCATGTCGTAGAAACATTCAAAGGCGCGGACTCCTCCAAAAGAGAGTTAGCAAGTGAATGCTTGGTGAAAAATGTGAGTCTTGAGTGAGGCTTTGAAGTGATCCAGTTTGTCAATTTCACAGAGAAAAGATGGGTGGGAGTTCCATAGGCGAGGAGCGATAGAGGGAAATGTCCGATCTCCGTATCCCTTGAGGTGTGTATCAGGCATATGGAGAGTAAGGCCAGATGAACAAAGGCCAGGGCGAGGCTGACGCCGTTCGATTATTATGGTCAGAGAGATATTCCTATGTGTCTAGAATTGAGACTGTGAAAAAAAGCTACATAGTTGCTATGTGCAGAGTTTGAATAATTACTTGGCACCATGATATAAAATCAATCTTTTTGTTATTGTTGTTGTGTTCTGTCCACATCAGGCTGACAAAATGATTGACATGGGCTTCGAACCTGACGTCCAGAAGATTCTGGAATACCTTCCGGTCAACAACCAGAAGCCAGACACGGAGGAGGCGGAAGACACGTCCAAACTGCTGGCAAACTTTGCATCCAAGAAGAAATACAGACAAGTAAGCTTGTACATTTCAAGCCCATTGTTTAGCTTCGAGAATGATATTTAATTGCAATGGAAACAAACTTGATTTTATTCTGAGTATTTTCCTTTCATCAAACAAAATTAAAAATGCATCTTGGTTGCATGGACCAGCGTAATTTGACAAGTATAAAAAAAGCTGGCAAATACAGTGTAAACTATAAGCTTGTAATATAAATATCATGTGTGGAACCAGTGACTGTTTCCTAATTGTGATTTGAAAAAATTCACTCAGTTATTGCGTGTTAACCTTTGGATGCAGAAAAGAGTTCTTGTAACAACCATAACAACACTAGAATCTGTCAAAATGATCTTATTATCACAAAGTTTGATGCAAAAAGTATCATGTGTTGACATCCAGAGGGATAATTGATCAGTAAGAGTGTGATCTTCAAGGAAATTGTCTTGTATGTTTTGGGCCTCAATGGTAAGCTGAAGAGGAGTGCATTTAAGCCGTTCCTTGTCAATGCACACCTGTTGATGAGGGTCACAGGACATATTTACTGACACTTTCTGACAATCCCGATAGCTCATTTGGCAAATCGACTGCTAAGAATGATATTTGCAACACATGGTCTTGTCATTCCCCCCTCATCACCTGTCCATCCAGACTGTCATGTTCACGGCCACCATGCCTCCAGCTGTGGAGCGCATTGCTCGCAACTACCTGCGACGGCCCGCTGTTGTCTACATCGGCTCAGTGGGCAAGCCAACAGAGCGAGTGCAGCAGATCGTCTACATGACGTCCAACCAGGAGAAGCGGCACAAGCTGATCGGCCTCCTGGAGAAGGGCATCGACCCGCCCATCATCATCTTTGTCAACCAGAAGAAGGGCGTGGACGTCCTGGCCAAGTCCCTGGAGAAGATGGGGGTAAGTTATAATTAGAGACTTTTGTCCTCCCTTGTCTTGTAAATATTTGGAGTAGATGGTTTTAAGTTTGGAGGACTTGTGTCCTCCCCGGTCCTGTATGTTTTTGTTGTTTCATTTTCTGTTCTTTTTTTTAATGTGTTGCTGTGATGTGCGTCGACTTTTAGCAAAAAAAGTTTTCTTAATTACCAACGAGAAAATCAATAAAGATTATGCCCAACCCTTGAATGCAACCATGTCCTAGTCGCTAAAAACCAACAGCAATTGAGTTAAAACTTTTCTTCTTGCTGATATTGCGATTTGTGTGGTACAGCATGTAGGCTATGACTTTACAAGAAACTGTCATAGACAACTGGAGGTCAAGAGGTCAAGTTGTGTGTTTTTTCTGCAATAGAATTATCAAAGATATTCTTTAATGAATGATACTTAAGTGTTTGCAAACATTGGCATTGGAGAAGGATATGATCTTAGTCATCATTATGCTTGCCAATCATGCCTCATTAAAGGGATTGTATAGTTCTGGTTGAGATTGGGCTTCAGGTTTCCAACTTTTTTTGTGAGATTATAAGAAACCACTTATGAAATATTAAAAAGCGTACGATTCTAGAGGAATTCAGAGTGTATGTGATGAAAATAGATTTTGAAATGGCTGAGATATGTAAAAACAAAGCTGTCCTGATAAATGGTTCAACCCACCTTTTCATAGGACCACTTTGATATACTTTGTTTTTTGATATCTCTGCCATTTCAAAACCGATTTTCATCAAATAAACTTTTACATACTCTTAGAATTGCATGCTCCTTAATAACACTTCATATAAGTGGTTTCTAATCATCTCGCAAAAAGTTAAAACCTGAATTCCCATCTCAGCCAAACCTACCATCCCTTTTATAAACCTGGTGGACGTGCTGATTTTGCCATAACACACATTTCCCATCGCAACCTGCCCTATTATACTCGAGACTTGTCAACAGGTTAATGTGAGTTGTTTTGCAGAAAAATACAATTTTTTTTAATCATTATCAATTGATTTTATCTCCCACAGTTCAATGCCACAACTCTCCACGGAGGAAAGGGCCAGGAGCAGCGTGAGTATGCCCTCGCTAGTCTCAAGGCAGGACTGAAGGACATCCTGGTTGCGACGGACGTTGCTGGCCGTGGTATTGACATCAGAAATGTGTCGCTGGTCATCAACTTCGACATGGCCAAGAATATAGAAGGTAAAGAAGATGGAATAGTCTGTATTTGATCAAAGTTTATTCTTGATGCAATTGTTCCCTCTGTTTTGGGCCAAGAAGAAGAATGATTACCACCAGATATTATTCTTTGTGCTTGCAAGAAGGCTATAGGAAACTCAAGTCTCTGGCAGATTTGTGAAGATTTTCATGGTTGCAATTTATTATCAATACTGCTAGAAGCCCCAAACTTTGGAGGTGTTTTGCCTGTCAGTGAAACAAGGCATTATAATGAGAAGCAAATAAATGAGTGATGGAAATATCTTTGAATAATGGACAAATTATGATTTGGATACCATAACAAGTAGTACTGGTAAGTCAAATACTATTACATTTACCTCCTATTATGCTTGTGTACATAAAGACATGATTCTTGATCTTGGACTGTTCCAAAAAAAAAAAAAAAGAAGAAAGAAAATGAAGTGTCTCAAAAGGCAAAATACTGATGAGAAATTGTGTATCAAATGATTTTCGCTCTCCTCCTGACTCTGTTTTACTCCTCTCGACATCCGTCCCCAGACTACACCCACCGCATCGGTCGTACGGGTCGTGCCGGCAAGACGGGGACGGCCATCACATTCCTGACGCAGGACGACAGCAACGTCTTCTACGACCTGAAGCAGGTCCTCATCTCCAGCCCCGTCTCCTCCTGTCCGCCGGAGCTCTCCAGCCACCCGGACGCCCAGAACAAGCCCGGCACCATCATGCAGAGGAAGCGCAAGGACGAGACCATATTCATCTCGTAGCATCTCTCTCGAGAGAGAGGTTGTGAAATAGACAAGACATTGTTTGTGTTTGCAACATCATCATCAGTGTGATGCGGGAGAACCAAAAGATGGGTTTCTGATAGCATCCGACCCAGCTTTGCCATGTCACTCTTGAACGATGCTACTCCTGCAAGACAAAAACTTCCGGAGAGAATTTGGATGCATGACAAATTCGGTGCCCTGCTTGTAGGGTCTGATCGCATCGCAGAACAGCAAGATAGTCTTTTCAGTTGTATCCGATTTGTGTTGTGTTTCCATGGTGATATGATGAATCTACAAGAAAAGGAAAGTGGGAGGAGTGGCTTAGTATATCATGTCTCTCATCAAGTGTGTAAAAATTAGGTTGCATGTCAATTGTCTCACACAACTGTCGCTCAACATGAGGGAGTAGGTTTTTATTTTATCTCTTTTGAACCTTCTCTTTTTTTATCCCAAGCATGGCTGTCAGCTTTTGTTGTTGTTTTTTTATTTCCAAGTAAGGTGGAGTGGTGTATGTGTATTAAGATTTGATTAGCTTCGTTTACCAATGGGAATCATCAAGAAATAGTGACTTTCTATAGACATCAGACACAGAATAGGGGGATGGCCCAAAGTGTTATTTCATATTGTTCGCTCTACGTTTTTCCCTTTCGATGAGTTTTTTTTTTCTTTTTAATTTCTTAGCTACCTGTTATTTGTGTGCATTTACAGCCTTCTCCACGTCATGAGCAGATTATTTATTGGTTCAGCCACTCCTTGGAGCATTCTTGGTCCACAAGAGCCATACTAATGGAAAAAAATATTATGACCAAAATGTTATTGAAAAAAAAAAAACAATGAGGAGAAGGCATTCAAAAACAAAGACATGATATGTGTTGGGTTCCATGTGAGGAGGCAAGACAAAGTTTCATGCAGTAGTGATTTCTAGTTGGTGGTAAAGGTACATAAGGCTATTATATGTTTTATATTTGCCCAGGTTTTTACTGGGCTGGCTGCATTAATATGACTGCTTTCATTCTGAATGTCTTGTTATGAGATTAAATCCTCCTCGAAACACAGTCATAGAGGGTCTTGAAGAGCCAGTAGTGTGGGGATACTATGGAGGGAGAAGGCTGATACGACTCGGATATATTCGAGAATCTCTGTAAGGAATTGTGTACAGCTTTATCACTGATATCTGTGTAAGTACGCACACAGCTGAAGACTCTTGACTGGTGTTGAGTGTTACCGATGAACATACGCTTGGATGCACATATTCTCTGATGGACAATTCTATTCTAGTAGGCCTGCTTCCATTGGTGGTTTTTTCAATGTATCCCAGTGGGCAGCGAATGTAGATTGATTCAATCAGACCACCCTTCTCTTCTCATGTTACGGAGTCTTTATTAATAAATATACATTTCATTTTGCAATAAGTTGAATTTATTGGTACTCCAGAATTAGCTTTGACTATCTAGCCAATATTCAGCTTTCACAATGTGACTTGAAATATACATTGCATATTATGCTATTAGAATTTACTTGGATTTAGGAACATTTATTGTGCTTTTTCTTCATCTGCCCCACAAAGCAATCCCTTGTAATACAGGACTTAAAAAAAAAATTGGTCAGCTTAGCTTGTATTTATCATTTCCCCACTTTTTAAACAAAATATATTTGTTAGTTTGTTTTTTCCTTTCAGAATGTGTTCCTAAGTGTGCATCGGTATGTTTTTTGTTAGTTTGTTAGTTTGTTTGATTTTTGGTATGCAGGCGTTGGCAGCCCTACATGCACAACTTGTTTTGTGCAGGTTTGAATATTTGATTCATGTGAAACTGTACAATTTGGGGCAAATTATTTGTATAGGGCCCCATTTTTCTCTCTCTTCTTTCTTTCTATAAAACAACAACAACAACAAACTGTACAATGGTTCATGTGTGAACACTGCTATTTCCAAATGCATCTTACTGGAAGACCATTTCTGTTGCTCTAGAGTTGGATGGCATTCTTCATACAGTTATGCCATTTCCTTACGGACAGTGGTCAGCATTCAAGGGAACATTAAAAGTTGCTCTCATGAAGATTTCTTTCATTGCGTTGACACTTCTGAAAGAGGTTCCTGGTAGTGTTTACTACTTTAAAGCTAGTCTGAGATGAACATCCTGAGAAATCATGAGTTTGGGTGGATACTGTCAATTAGAAAAAGGTGCATACTCTCCAGCTGAAGAGCTACATTTTATGCCTATCAAGGTTGACTATGACCATGTTTTATTATAGTTGTAGCAGTGTGACCCTGATGCCAATGTGCTAAAATGCAACCTGGTGTGGATATGGCATTCTTCACAAGGTAATAACCCAATGGGCCAGATGAAAAAACGCTAGCAATTGCTTGTGCTAGCCTTTTACTCGAATCTGTATGCATAAAAACAAGCAATTGCTTGTGAGCAAGAAGCTTTTCCTAACAAGCACAAGCAATTGCTTGCTGCCCGCAATCAATTGCTTAGAGACCAAGCATTTGCTTAAAAACGTATGCATAAAACATACCTTTTGCTAGTTCTTGCTAGCAATTGCTTACGATTTTACAAGCTCTGTAAAATGAGCTTGAGCTTTTGCTTATCTGGGACGTTCCCTTTTAAGTACCATTTTCATATTCATGGAAGAAAGACCACACTTGTGAAGGAGTGGTATAAATCTACAAGAAATTATAAGTAGAGTAGGAAATTTTTCATTTCAACAACAGGAATGTCCAGTGGTTAGCACGCAAAATGTGATGAAAAACAGGTAGGGTGTCTGACTTCGGTGGAGAGCAAGACGCCTCTCCACGTGCGATCTGGCAGATCCGGGCTACTGCTACTGTAAGCAGTGATGGGAATCAGCTAGTGATACGTGTGGTGTGTGTGTGTGTAGTTGTGTGTGTGCGTCTGTGTGTGCATGTATGAGTGTCATTTCATAGCTTTTCTGCTATGTCAGGAAATGTTTCTGCACACATGCCCTTTCAAATACATGCTGCCACACTCGCCTTTGTTCTTGTGTTCGCACAGGCGTGACATCACTTTTGTTGAAAACGCAAGCAATTGCTTGTGCGGGACAAGCAAAAGGTATCAGCACTAGCAAAAGGTTATACATATGGATTTGAGCAATTGCTTGAGCTAGACCTTTTGCTAGATGAGCTTGTGCTTTTGCTTGAAGCAATTGCTTGTTTTATGCATTCGGCCCAATGTTCATGCTGACCAGTCTTGGATAATGATTACGTGTAGTGTATTTTGCTATAAAGCGAATCTTCAAGATAGGTACTTTATTCTTTTTATTTCATTCTTTGCATATCTTGATATATTTTAGTAAGTTATTTTTCTTGTACACATTTTGCTCAAAGTGTATCATGGAAATGTAAGGAAGTGTAAATGTGTGTGTTTTTTTTTCAATCCATTGTGAAAACAAAAAGTTTATGTAAAATGGATTACATTGAAGCCCATAATGGATTGTGCATTCTTTGCTGTACACACTTTGTAATGTCAAAGAATAAGAAAGGAATAAATTCCCTTTAAAAAGAAAAAAAAATCCTAAATAATTTTAGATGTTGTTCTCTGGAGTCATACCTATCTACTTACTTGCCTTCTTGTTGTTTGATTGTGAATTTGTCTGTCTGCCTATTTACTGTATAATCATCACCCTTGACTAGATGTATATTCTTCAAAGCCTTTTGCCTGGCATCTATACTATACCCCTACATGTATATCCCCTTATATCATTTGGACCACTCTCAAGGAAAGCCATTGCCCCCTACAGAAAATGAAGCAATTTCCACCTTTCAACAACAAACAGCTCTCGATAATACAACCCATACAATGGAACCTTGTTATTACAAGGTCTGATATGATGAGGTACCTGGTATAACAAGGTTATTTTGCAGGTCCTGTAACTATTATATTCTTTTGTTTTTATCCATGATAAAACAAGGAAATTAGGGTGGTCTCAAAAGTTGCAAGGTCTCCTTTCCACCTTTCTGTACTGACGCAATGGACAATTCAATTTCATTCAATTCAAATTAATTCAAATCAATTTTATTGTCCTTTTCTGAAAATTGGTTTTGTTTTCATGCATGGCACTTACATGAAATGCACATTATACAGAAGATAGATACATACAATACAAGAGATATTCAACAATATGATTTCAATGTAAATGTCAGAGATACATGAAATTGGAGGAAATATTAAATTGTTCATGAATGGAAATAGTGTTAGATGTGATGTGCGTGTATGTAATTGTGTCAAGTGTGTGTCAAATTGAGTTTTAAAAGAATGGTACGAGTGAGTGTACTTTCATGTCTAAATGAATGATTGTATAAAAGATTATGTGTGTGTGTGTGTGTACAGCATGTATATGTGTGAATGTAAATGAAAGTCGGTGTATGTATTACATTTTCTATCCATAATTATATGTATGTGTATACATATGTGTATACATACATATCTGCATTTTTATGCATATCCCTTTATGTATGTGTATATATATATATATATATATATATATATATATACATATGTGCAAGTGTGTGTGTTTATGTATAATGTATACATAGATGAATACACACACATAAAAAAAAAGTTTAAACATAAATGAGGAGAAAGAAACTGGAGACAGACTGATGAGACAGAGTAGTGTTTTTGGAAGAAACAATTTATTTAACTCTTTTTGAAATAGCCTTGCTTTTATAGTACTTGTTATTGAAATAAATGCATAAATGCAATCACGTTTTAAGAACACGAGCTTTAACATAAAAGCCAGCTGAGCATATCAAAACATCGAGATTGGTCCTGCTCTGCAATCAAGTGGTACTGTTATCCGTCACGCCACTAGCTACCAAACTCGTGGCGCCACACGTTGTACACTTGGCGACACCGGGGCACACAGTGACTGGCGTTCGAGCCACATTCATCCTATCATGCATGCACGATACTTAAAAGCATTGACGGCGATGCGCGCGGCGCCAGCGATGCCAACATAAACTCACACACCACCGTGCCCATTCAACTGTATATTCGTGTCTGATACCGCAACCACACAAGGAAGCCAAACAACTGTACGCCACCAGCACTACAATCGTGTACTACCAATAGCCTACTACACACTCGGTTACCATTGCCTCGGCGTTGACATGATAAAGCCGCTGACGCAGTGACTGTAAACATTATACCGCCGGTGTTGTGTGAAGGAACAAGATGGCCGTGTAACTGTCATCGTCTGTCTGTATGTCTTCCACGCAAAATCAAGTGCTTTCCCATCTCTCATATCCATGCTTGTCTTCGTCCAAACGAGCACCGCATAGAGTAGAAAAGCCACCATCGCCGTATCGTCTTGACTAGTGCAGAAATTTCACCGCCAGCGCCAAATATTTGCCATGAGTACGAGCGCCAAGCCAGCCGTGGCTGGGACACTAACCCTCGCCGCAACTCCAGCGTTGTACCTTCTCTACAGGCTGCATGAATTCAAGCAGCGATGTAAGGACAGGAATTCAGCAGCCAGTATTCCTTCGACGGAGAGGCATATAACCGAAAAAGATCTCGTTATCCTGAATAGGAAAATCGTAAGTACAATATATATATATATATATATATATCTTTCCTATTCTTTTGATAAGTAATATATTCCCCTATCACATCCCTTACCCCTATACCAGCTTATGTTGTCAGTAGCATTCTTTGTATGGCAGATGATTTTACACATTGATTATGTAGAGGTAAATATGCACAATCTTACACTGCAGTGTTGCTGCAGTGTTGTCTTTCATTGTATAATATTTTTAGACTACTGTCTACCAGATATTATAAAAATTTCTATAATAACAGCAATTTTAGACCATGTTCAACTGTACATGTATGTATTTTGGTCTTTTGTAGCAGTTTGCAACAAATACATGTAATAGTAAGTAAATAAACTGGATTGCGTTTACTTTGAAATAGACATAAACATAAAACCAAATAGGTACATATACGAAATACATGTGTATAAGAGCATACAATTTCAAGAGGAATTAAAGGTTGATTTTATGAACGTTGTTGATTAAAACCACTTTGATTTACTTTGGGTTTTTTTTTTTTTTTTTTTTTACATTTCAGCTATTTCAAAACTGATTTTCATCAAACAATTTTTTTATTCGTTTTGAAGTTTTATGCTCTTGAATATTTCCAATAAGTGATTTCTAATTTTCTTGCAAAATAGGGAAAACCTGAATCTCCACCTCAACCAAAAACAAAACCCTTAATCTGCCAGTTGGATTGTGTATTATATATTGTACATGACCAGGTATATTCCGGTTCATTTAATGGAAATAGTGTTTTTAGGGTATTATCTTTTAGTGCGTATCTTTCTCAGCCTTGTGTAAACCACATTTAAGCATCTTTGATGCTCTTGTCATAAAAAGCCTAAAAATCATATATGAACATATGGATTATGAAAAAAAAAACCATACCAATAATGATTCTTTTTGTTGAAAGTTAGAAAAAAAAAAGTTTTCAATTGCTAGGTAGTTGCATCATTGTTCCATACGACAGTGTTATGCATAAACAGGTTTCCTCAAATCTCCTTGGAATACAATTGAAGAGTTTGTTTGCAAAAACCGATAAGTCCTTATTTGCCAAATAGAGATATTTGCGATTAAAGGTCAAGGAAAATAAAGAGAACGATAAGAAATTTTTTGCTTCTTTTGACCATAACTTCAAAAATATACCTTATATGTAGTGACCAATATATCATTTAAAAGGTATTATTTTGTACTTTATGACAGAGATTGTACTTCAAAATCTTAAAAAATGGACTTATCGGTTTTTGCAAACAAACCCTTCAATTGTAAGTAATAGATAGTATGATTGCTGTATAATGATTTATTACTGATAAGGAACTGACTCCATGTCAGAACCAAAAAATAGTTTTTTGGGCAAAGGGAATATTGTGAGAAGCAGAGGTAAAGGAAAGTCAAACTATAAGTGATCCATGTAGTGACATGTGAATGTGAAAGATATGGATGAAAGGTAATGAGACACCTGTAGTATGTACATGTATAAAATGCATACTACAGAAATTGATGATAAGTCTGCGAGTCACTTATATACATTGTACCTTCAAAATAACACTTTTTGTCTGCTCACATGTACATGCAATGTAAAAGTTACTTTCTGTTTGTGATAGAAAGCTGTTGCTTGCAGTAGGCCTATTCACCAAGATCATACCAATTCTGTACATTAGTTTTACGCTGTACATACCTTAGTTTGCTGCAACAGTTTTTTTAAAGCATTGGCAAAGATTCTATACTTGTTGATTTAACCCGCTGAGGATGGACTAATTTTGCTTCAACACTCACTTCCCATAGACACCTGCCCAAGTATACTCTGGACTCATCCTCAACAGGTTAAAAGTGATAAAAAAGATCAGATAACTACTGTAGATATGAAACTGTTTGAAAAGAATGAGTAAAATGTGACCCTACATCACAAAACCAACAAAAAGTAGCCAGATATGGATTTTCAGTTGAGAGCACATTCTTAAAAAGCAGACTCTAATCTTTAAAATGATGTTTAACTCAACTCAAATGGACTCTCCCAACCTATCTAAATACTAGAAAGAAAGCACACACTCAAGAAAAGTGTGAACTGAGAAAAGAGGCTCTGAAGTACAGGGTCTATTCAAGTGCTTAACCTTTACCAAGCCATGCTAGCTGTGCAATGAAAGGGACAAAACACAGGATGTAAACCACTGGAGCAACAACAATGAAGGGATTATTAGATTAAGCTGAAATTGAATATGTTCTATGAACACATTCTGTCCATGATTAATGCCAACTTTCAAAGCAGTAGAGTTACTCTGTCAAAAGTTATTGGACATGAAGGTGAAGAGTGTGTAAAGGATTTCAAGAAACAAAAAGGGGACTCTAAGACATATCTGATCATTCTATTCTTCCCCAAAAATGGGTTGTAGAAAAAACTGCTAAAAACACACTTTCCCATTCATGTTATGATCCCAAACTTACAAATAATGTAGAAGAAGGATAGCTCTTTCAGAAAATATGAAAAACTCAAGATTGACAGACACGGTTGACCCATTTCACCTTTTTTGAGTCCTCACGTAAAATCAAGTGTGCGACTTTTTGTTCGTTTTGTGATGCACGGTCACAAATGAGACTGATTCATTGCATCATTACTGAAGGTACTCTCTGTATTACTGTAGTATATCAAAAGGAATTAGATGAATATATAAGAATGCATAACAGCAAAAACTGATAATTTACAGTTATGTTATATTTACATTGCAAATCTATTGAATAAATTCCTATGTGGATAGTAAAGGGTTTCATTCACAGAATGCATCAACTTAATAGATATCAGCAGGCAGATAGGGTTTCCCAAAAGACTTGCAAAGAACTTACTTGTTATTAGAGCCAATTTTGAAGTGCCATGCTCTTCTTACAGTACTGTTAATGGCAGCAGTTAGAAATTATGCATATTGCCATAGTGGTTGTCATCATTCTTAGGAGTTTTTGTTAAAATATTTCTTGAGTTGACTATTTTTCAATCTAACTTTCCGTCAAAATGTAGTTTATCAACTTAAGAATAGCCAAGAGTCAAGCTTGTTACTCACTTTGTGATACAAAAAGCAAATTGAGTAAAAAACTAACAGATTTTACCTGTTTTAAACCTAAGTTTTCCTTGCTTGCAGTTTTGCTTATGATACATTGTGCATGCCACGTACATGATACACTAAAATCATAGTTTACAATGTTTTCATGAGTTTGTTATGCTATAGATCATACAATTCTTCTTACCTTTCTTCTCATATTGCACCCTATATGAGAAGGAATCTACATCAAGGAATCTTGTAGATTAAATTCATTCTAGTGTGAGCATCTTGTGTTTTAGTTCAACCTTTCATCATTGCTAATGCAGTATATCTTTTTGTAAAATATTTGTGTATTTGTGGCATTATTGTGCAAAATAACTCAACCAGTTTATGGTTTGAGGATTTGTTCCATGCAAAGTCATGTACAGTATATCCTCTTGTCTCTAGTGGTAATTATCACTTTAAATTCAATTCTATGTGTGTGCTTTGTGTGGAAATTGAATCATGAGTATTGTGGTTAAGGAAAAAGTGTAGGATCATGTAAATTGGTGATGCCCAGAAAATTCCACTTTCTGAACTCCCGGTATTCTCAGCTCTCCTAAAGTGATAATAATGTTGCAGTTCTGAGCATAGGCTGGGTTGTGTGTGGAAAACATTTGTGTTTTGCTTGCTTTGGATTCTAGCCTGCATGCTCATACAGTAGACGTAATCTGCGGTTGGCACATACCGTGCATGCTTGAACAAATTTGCTAAAACTCGCACGGATGGTCATGTTGGTGTGAGTCATTGTTCTGTACATACATACCCTGGGCATCTGGTAAAATAGCAGATGCTGTTGATGTACAATGTACATGTAGTCTTTTCAAGAACACATGAAACAAGGCAGAGCTCTGCATCAGTTACAGTGTATTAACGCTACAAGAATTAATGTGTACTAGATTGCCACATTTCGTATTGTACATGTGTTTCTTTTCATGCAAGAGTAAAGTGTGTACGATGAAATCATACTTAAAGGGAAGATGTAGGATGTACATGTAGCTATACGCATTGCATCCACAATATTGAGACTGAATGACATTTTAACTTGAATTTAATTGTGGCAGTTAATAATAGTGAGTTCAATCTACAGCCATTATCTCTTATTTTTAAGCCGTAACCCTGAAAAAAATGATAATTTATGATAAACACTATCATATCCCTTTGCTGCTCATTTTTCACTGCAAGTAGCAATTCTCTTATTTAATGGCTGATATGATTTGGAAATCCATGGCAGACCGATGCCAACGTAGTCAGGCTTGCAATGGTAGCACATACAAATAGCTACACTTGCAGTTGCACCAATGAATTACAGTAGTCAACAGTGTATAGTTTATCATCTTTGCAGCAAGGACAAGAGCTTAATGGATTCCACAGTTCTAAGTGCTGCATACAATGTAATATCTATGCATGTATTACCCCCCAGCCGGACAAATACACACACTATGCATACACACACACACACACACACACACACACACACAGCATTAACACCAAGTCAATGCGAATTTGAGTCCCACTGTTCTATGTAGTGTACAAGGATATTTGACATCTTCCACTGCCCAGATACAAAGTGTGTCTCTACAGTATTTTGGAAGGCTGACGGTATACATACTGTAGATGGAAAGAGTCAATCTCATGCACTCGGGAACATATTGCTGCTGATCTATGTAAAGCACGTTGCATAAGATCGAAAGTGACACTGGTGCTGCGTTCTCCAGATAGCACCGGGCCTGACGAGGAGAGTAATTTGTTTCAATCTAAATATTTAGGCAATCAATCACATGATGATGTGAAAACGGTCGACGTGGGGGGAAAGAATGGAGAAGGCAGCTGTGTGTACGTGTGCGGGCATGTACCGTGTGTATGAGAATGTGTCTGTTTGTATGTGAGTACGTGCTTTCCTTTTTTTCAATCAAATTTCTGTAGGTGTGGTGCCGGGGGGGGGGGGGGGGGGTGATCCTTTAATCATCAAAAAAAAAATTCAAGGAATTGCCCAAGATAAACTCACTTTGGTTCAGGTATACTTTATTTGTTTGTTTGTTTGTTTGTGTGTGTGTGTGTGTGTGCGTGTGTGCATGTGATGTGTGTGTGTTTTCAGCATGTAGATAAAATTGAAATGCCAGGCATCATTCCAATACACCCATTATTCGCTACTGATCTAAACAACATCCCAAAGAGTGATTATGAGTTCATGGAAAGGCAGTATAGGGAACAAATTCAGTGTATTTGGTTTATTACTTATCAATCTCGCTTAATTGTGCACCGGATGACGTCAGACATACAAAACTGGTCAACGTGTTACGGAGAAATATATTCAGAGTATGAAAGACGATCCAGGGGAAATTCATCAACGAGAAGAATGAGATTGCTGTCTTCAAATGTAGTGAATTCTGATTGTAGTCAAAATTTGGTTCTGTGAAAAACGCAGATTTTCTGAAAAAGGTTACTTCCTTCCCTCAGCTCCTCCTCCCCCCACAAAATTACTCTCCAGAGCATGTTGTCAATAATGCTGGAGCTGAGATCTCCTTCTTTCAGAGAATGAAAGGATAAGGTGGAGAGTAGAATGAAAGACTTTTGCAGCAGCACATGGAATACCAAACCTGCCGCAATCCTGACAGTGACTGTAGCAGGAAGACATACTTATAGTTTAAAGTAATACCGGTAATAACAGAACCAGAGAAAAAAAGGATTTTGTACTCTGGTTCATTTCTCTATCAAATACACCATACTGTATACGCTGAATATTTCGCAAGGTTTTTATTTTCGCGAATTTTGCGAGTCAGGTGCTATTCGCGAAATTAAAGACACGCGAAAATATTGACTCTGATCCCGATGTGAATGTGACGTATGCGTGTACATTTCTCTGTTCAGTACAGGACTCCATGATCACGAATTTAACCACTCGCGAAATTGTCGGGAATTCCCAATTCGCGAAATATATGGCGTATACATTTACAGTAATTGTACACGTATTGCAAAATACCCACATTCCACAGAGATTTTTTTCTCACTGGTCACTCATCGGAAGCAGAGTTTTTTACATGCTTCCGGCCACCATCAACCAAAGTGTATCGGATCCCAGTCTGATGAATCTGCCCATGTTTGTTGACTATTAGTTCAGTGTCAGATGTGGCGGGTGTTGTCTGATTAGGCAAGATTGTCCAATGAGGTTTATGTGCAACATATGATGTGTCTGACACTAACCTGATAGTCGACCAACATAAGTCAGTTTCATCAGACTACAATCTGATACACTTTGATGGGTGGCCGGAAGCAAAAAAAAAAAATTGCTTCTGATGAGTGACAAATGAGAAAAAATTGCTGTGGAATGGGGGTGACACTGTACACTTTGAACAAAGGAAAGTGTTTTGGAAATTTGTTGTGAAGGCAGCTCTTCAAAGTTCTTGGAATTCAAGAATAAAAGTAAAGTGCTTGTGACAACACTTATTGTTTTCTTCACCTGGGATGTAAAAATGCTGAAGTAGCAGGTAAACAGCTCTTGACAGTTTTCCCAATTATTCCTCTTAAAAAGGTATATCAGAGAAATTGAAGTAAGTCTATCTTGAGAAAGATGCATTAATGAAGTTATTGTGCATGAAATGAAACAACAACACATTTGTTGAACCGTCCTTGCACCATCATTAAACAGAGAATAGGGAGAAATTGTGCTTTTATGAAAATCGGTGTCATTATAATTTCCTGCAATATTATATATTGTGGTCTGAAAAGAGTGTGGTGATTAATGTGTTTCAAACATTAACTGTAATTAGGTTCATGTCTTTTTCTCTTTTTTTTTTACAGTTCAACAGTATCAACTCTTTTCATGTTGCAGCCTATGATTCAGGAATTAATGTGAAAATGCATTGTTTTACTGCTAAAATTGCATCATTATAATTACACTGTGTATCTATGTTCGATTAGCCGTGATCAGTTTTACACTTATCATGAACATTAGAATCAGCTTGATGGTCAGCAGGGCAGTTGTGCAAAGAGTAGGGTTCGAAATTGGCGATGGTCCGCTGGCCATTGGCCACCCGAAATCACGTCGGACTAGCTAAAAATTGTAAAATTCTTAAGTTACTAGTCCGTCTGGCTAGCCAAAATATTGCTTCAAGTGTCAAAATTGATTCTAAGTAGTCTGCCTGGCTAGTTAAAAAAAAAAAGTTAAGTGTGACCCCTGAAGAGGCTTGTAGTTTTTACCTACTCATCAAAAGCTTTAAGAGATAATAATGCCAGAACGTCATATATATTTTGCATGTATGTGCTCAATATTTCCCGCAATTATAAGGGCTTGTAAGGCAATTGCTCAAGTGGTTGAATATGCCATTTTTGAATGACAATAACAGAATGGGAAATGATTGCAGTGGTTGTCCCTTTTCAAAAAGCAAAGTTTGGGGTTTCCCACTTCAGAGCAATCTTTGCATAAAAAAGATGCAATCAAACATTGGACAGAAAATCATACATTTATAAGTCAGGTATCAGCCAATCAGAATGGAGTATTCAGAGACTTAAATGTCTGATTTAATGACTAAAATTTGATCTCAACTTTTATACAACAGGACCCAGAGGTGATTTAGATGGTATATTTGCATGAGTGCAGTATTTTAGCTTAATTGTTGTTAAAATTAGTGAGTAGCAGTCAAATCACAAAATTCACAGAAATAAAAACTCAAAAAACATTTGCTGTATGCAGTAATGTACACTGTACATTCAGCTCCAATGAACATTCTTTACTTTCCATCAGGTTCAGCCAAAACTTAAAGTGTAGCAATAAATCTTCAAAGCAAAAAGATTTTACAGTTTGGCCTGAATCTTAACTTACACTGAGTGTTAGCAAAGCGACTGTCACTATTAAAGTTAGTTAATTTTTTAATGAGCAGTTGCTGTTAGAGAACCTTGAAATAAGTGTCACTGTGATAATCACCTGAAGTGTTTTAATCTTTAAAAAAACAAAACAAAAACAATACGGAACCTTTAAATAAGAAGTTTTCCTTCTTTAATTTATATCTAGGCCTACAAGCCATACTGCAGAACTGAAATGAAAAAGAGATTTAAATACAAGAATTAATTGTCATTTTCAATAATTTGATGTATTGAAAGGTGACTGCTGTTGGGTTCAAGTTTGTGTTAACAAGATTTGGCTTTTTTTTTTTTCCTTAAATACAATCATATTGCAGACAATCATCACAATATATTTCATTATCATGGAAAAAGGAAGATCCTGAATAAGAAAATCTAAGGGTTAGATGTGATTAACCGCCTTTAAGCTCTGCATGGGCTAGTGTTGCTGGATTTGAAGAGCCAGCGTGCCCAATGAGCCCGAACATTGAGCAAGCCATAATCAACCTGCGGGCATGCTCCACTGCCAGCCACATGTCAACGTACTTGTTACTTTGTGAGCATGATGTGCAATAAAAGTCATGTTTAATCCAACACTCTCGACATGGTTGAAGCACAATTTACATCTGTCTGGCTTCTGTTGTTGTTGTTTTGTTTTATTTTCTGTTTTTCCGTGGGGCAGCTATGTGAGTCAGGATATTACAAGGAGAAATCATGTTTCCTATTTGTTGGTGTTCTCTTTTTTATATCAGTCCTGGATGCTTCATTGGTCTTGTTTTCAAGGCACTCCCTTAATTTTACACACAAGACATAAATGTGTCCTCACTGCAGTGAAAATGGTAGCATCGCTTTGTTCTAATATACATCTATATTTCACAACAGTCATTTGTGCACCATTTCTGTAATATTTTCATGCAAATGCAATATGCCCCTGCTTGATGTATTCTTTAGTAGGCTTTTCACAGTGCTGTAGTAACAAGGAATCATGAAAAAAGCTGAGCTGCAGAATGTGACTTGTCTATTCTGCTTACAAGTGCTTTTGTTCTCCACAAATGCAAGCAAATCTAAAATCAACTTTGTACAAAATACAAAGCTGACTTTCCTTTTTTATTTCATTTTTTTTATTTCATTCTCATTTTTCTTCCAACGAAACATAACACAAGGTAAATCAGAAAATCCATCATAAGCATATATACATTACAAAGTGCAAAGGATAAACGATAGTCAACAAACTAATAGAAATTAGTTATGTATACATATGGGAAAATGCAAAGTTATGTTTTGAGGAGGAAAAAAAAAGAGAACTGAGAGGTCCATGAATAAAAACAGTGCTTGTTGATTGTGGACCACTCAAGAATTTCTTCCGAAAATACTTACTACAATTACAAATACATTACACAAAAATGATTTAGACAAAGCAGAACAAACAACAGAGACACAACAACATGACATGACTAAAGTGAGGGGGATATGATTGAACAGAATGGGACAAAAACAAAATGATAGGAAGAAAAGGGAAGAAAGAAAGCAAATGCCTCAGCAATCTCTCCATTTTTCTCCTGGAAATTTACTTTTGTGCACTTCCATGAAATTCTTTCATTCTTACATTTTTTACAATAATAAAATCATTTAGAAATATGTACAGTGCAAAATGTTTATAATAATTGTAAGCGATCTAAAATCTAAAATCTGTTATCTTTGTACAAAATGCAAAGCTCATTTTCCTTTATCTCAGCATTCTCTCTATTTTTCTTCCTCTGGAAATTTACATTGTTTACTTGCCTGAAATTAATTCATTCATATATTCATTCAGTAATAAAATCATTTGGAAATACAGTGCAACATATTTCTAATAATTGTAAGTCATACCATGTACAGGAACAATTCAATAAAAGCCAGGGGTTGTTAAAATAGAGGGTGATACTGTTAAAGTGCAGTAAAGTCATTAAATAGAAATCAACCATACGTATATATACTTTGTATGTATTGCAGAAGTACATGTAGTGACTACATAGATTTAAAAAAGAAAAGAAGAAGACAAAGACAATTAGATGTGCTAAAGTGCTGTTACAGAAGAAAAACCCAGAACACTCGGCAAATGGCTTTCCTTACTACTAAAAGTAATAGGAAAGACCCCTGTGGATGACCTACACCATGCAGTCAAAGCATCTAATAAAGTTCTTGCCATTTTGAAGTGCATGCTTGTCATGTGTAGGTGAATACTCAGTTGATCGTGGGCAGCCAGATGATAAATCCAATAAAGTTTTGGTGGTGTGGGAGTCCCTCCCCCACCCCCCCCCCCCCCCTGTCAGCACACTTGTTTAGTGCCTGCATGTGTATATACATGTATCGTTGATGTGCATTTGTACCATTCATGTTTGCTCCATGGGAGTGTACTGTAACATTGGCACCAACACTTAATATAATCCGCACCATAATCAAATTGTCTGAGAGCCTGCATGGGTACTGCTATTTTGGGGCTCCGGGAGAGGAAAAAAAAAATCCACTCTGGATAAATTGATAATCCGTGGAATGGAATCGAATGCGCAGTATAATATGCAGCTTTTTGCTCTATAGCTTCTGTAAAGTACATGTTTAAAAATACAAATGGATGGTCGGCATTGTGATGCCAGGAGTGTAAAGGAGGGAAGTGGGGGGGGGGGGGGGGAGGGGGGGGGGGAGGGGGGAGGGGGGGGGAGGGGGGGAGGGGGGGAGGGGGGAAGAATGGACTTGTGCTAATGGCAAAAGGAGAAGCACACTGTGGGTTATGTATGCTAATATATTGATCCTTGACTTGCCTGCCAATTTGTCCCTATACTACAGTATCTCTGACCTTTTGTTTCAAATGTGATCCTGCCATGTGATCCGTTAGTGTGCACTGGAGAAGCTAGCTTGCTATAGGGCCAAACCGTGAGCAAATGCAGTACGGGGGATCTGGAATATTAAGGTGCAAAAGAAAAAAAAAAATCTGCAGCAAATATTGCTTCTGTGCACGTCACCTCGTGACGTCTGCCGCCGGCGCTGGTTGGTTTGATAACGGGGCCCAAATCCGATTTGTGCTGTGTATGATGCCTGCAAACAAATGCTAGCAGCTCGATATTCATTGCCCCGCATCAGTATAAATTCTGACATTTTGAGTTCAGGGTGCAAATCATGCGCCCCGTCATATACTACTCCTGCCCTCCGTCATGGCTTTGCTGAAAGTGATCCTTGGCTAACATAGAAATATTGTCTGGATTTGCACTCATATTTGAAGTGATACCCATTAAAGTGGTTATGACCTGAAAAAAGTAAGCTGCCTGAATTTTGAAAAATTGCAATGCAAACAGTCTCCTTCCATCAAAGATCCAATTTGGTTATGAATGCTCAGTGAAGCCACAAAGTATTCATAGGTGCTGGGTGTGTATTATTGCTGGAAGCAAACATTCTGTTTTTGGTCTTATCGTGTTCCATCTGTCTCAAATGTTCAAGCGTTATGTACTCGATGAAACTCAGATTATCATGAAAGACCATTGTATTTTTGTTTCTCTCAATGAAAAAGAAAAAAAAAATGATGATTTCAGAGTGCTGTGATGATGTAAGGGTTTGAGAACTTCACAATTTTTTGCTAAGTCAGGTTTATTCAAAGTAAGAGTTCAAGAAAGAAAACAGGAGAAGAATTGAGGTGGGGGTGGAAGTATAGGAGACAGGTCAGAAAATAAAAGGAATGGAAGGAAGAGAAAAGCTATGATAGAAGAGAATGGAAGAGGTAAAGAAAGAAATGTGTTACACGTGTAGGGATAGGAAAGAAATTGGAGAAAGGAATCCAGTGAGAATTAAGCCAGTGGCTGTTTGATGTTCATTGCGACAGTGCATTAATAAAGCACAGATGAGAAAGGTAAAGGTGCGTGCATTTGGGCTTTTACCAAAGTTTTCTAAAGCTACCAAGCTTCTTTTTTTTTCTACCTTTCTCGCTCAGTCTCTTCTCTCTCTCTTTGTCCTGACGTCACTCAGTTTTGTCGGGCGTACATTACCACGACACCTGCTACCACAAGCTTGTGCAGCTAATGATGATAGTAATTAGGACCCTCCACCTGTAACCATGACGCAGTTCATTCCCGCACCACCAATTGTCTTTTCCGCCTAGATGTCGCCCTCCATCCTCCGTCGCCAGCGAGAAACTGTGGCCGTCGTCTGCGAAGCAGAAGGCCGTATAAATTTTGCTGCAGCTCCAACGAACACAGTTGATGCACTTTTAGCTCTCAAGTGATGCGTGATGAAATGTAGCTACTGGTAGCTGAGAGGACTTACGAAATGTACATTAAGGAGTCCTCGTAAGCACTCATTTGAGAAGCAAAAAGCCATGATCAAGATTCACAGGCTCTGTATGCACCAATACATATTATATATTTCTCAGCTGACAAATAATGATGTGTAATTTAGTAAAAGAGGTTGCTGTACAGCAAGGCACACATGTACAGTACAAGTGTGTATATCGCAGAAGCCTTCCTCGATCATAAACTGTGTATATTTTAGAAGCAGAAGGACATAAAGTGCACATGCTAGAGAGACAGAGATGATACATATTCACACCTATATCTTCCACATTTTATTAGCCTATGTAATGATATTGTAGGTGAGTCAGGTTGTGTATTTCAATATCAGGACAGAGAATTAATTTCTGCTAAAAACCCTTATGTGCATTTCACAAAGATGATTTGACTTTTTTTCACCATATTTGTACCAATATATATATATATATATATATATATATATATATATATATATATATATATATATATATCACTTCTGCTGTCATATAAGATTGTATGTATGATTATAATTATATTGTGTATGTTGCCCGTACATTTTAGACCCGCACGCCTACTGGCCATACAACAGTTTCTTATCATAGCCTATTCTGTTTCAGCACCAAAGAACTTTGAGCATTCATAGTTATATATTATATGACAATTAAAAAAGAGCAAAAAAAAAATCATCAACACTTTAGCATTTCATTTTATTTTTGAAGCATTTCAGACCAAAGAACATGCTCACACCTACAACACAATGATTATGACATCCCGGAATGACATACATCGTAGTACAGCACTTTATGGTAAATGTCATAATTGATTGGTTTACTCATGCGACCCTGACTTTTGAATTCATCATTCAAATGAGATTCCTTGAAAATATTTTCCTCGGTATATATCCCTAATGTCCATCTACTGAGCAAAGAATAAATCACTTGTTTACTTTAATCATTAACTCATATTTACTTTATGAACCCTGGTGTACGAGCTATAGAATATGCATGGTCCTTGTGCCCTTTTTCCTGGTATTTTGGTCCCTGGGAAGGAGCCTGAGTGCTGAAAATAATGGCAACACCTAAAGAATGATGCCTTTATCATGGAAACAATCATTGCAGCATTGTTGGCAATGCTTGGAACCATTAAACACTAATTTTACAGGCGATATCAAAATGCCATCATGCAGTCGCTGGGTAATAATCTGTCATCTGTCATACTATGATAAAGTATGATGTAGAAACTGTCAGAACACAGTGATGAATTATCCCGTAATATGAATTATGTTGCTTTTTGAAAACAATCATCATGAGACACGATCTAAATGCAGCTCAATTTGGGACGTATCCAAATATAATGGAATTTTAGTTTGCTGAAGAAGACACGATCAGTGCCAGATTTCGTAAAAAAAAAAAAATGCATGCTGTCAGCATCATGTACTGATGTGTGTCGTGAATAACGTCTTTTTCAAGCAGACATTTTACCAGAGCTTATGAAACCTGTATACATTGTACTTGGTTGTGCCAATTGTTTGTACAACATTGTACTTGATATCAGGACAGTTTGTTGATCAATTCTCTTTGTTACTGCTATTTTGTAATCATTTTATATGTTGTATCACACAGTTGTATTATTTAGGCCTACTGTATTTCTCATACTCCAGAAGGGGTCAAGAGAAATAAAGTTCAACTTTCAAAGTTATTCTTTCACAATTTGTTTTTTAAATGGATTTGTGGTAATGGTGACTGTTGAACAGACTAAAAATTGCCCCTCCTGTATACATTTGATTATGTCATAAAGTAGCAATCCTCTTAAAAACTTCATCGTAATTGTGGAAAAAAACGTCTTTTAAAAGATCACTTGTATTCAATGATTGATTTACAGTGGGGGATGTATAGACACATCAACTTTCATTGGCAATTTTCTGAACACATACTCAAGTCACTGTCAACTTAATAGGCCAAATCTCATATTTAGCTGTGATAGTGTATTCTTAATGCACCATCAAGTATCAGTGAATATAATTCACAATTTTGGATATAATTTGTCTTCTCCTCAACTTGAATGAAGAAAGATTCTGAAAGAAGTGAAGTATATCACACCACAATGGGGATTTTACTACCACCGAATCATCGAGATATTCTTGACATGAACTCAAAGCTTGTTCTAAATTTTCCTCCCTGAATGGTATCAATGCTCTATAGACAAATGGTATGAAGATGGGGCAACACAGAATGCAAATTGATCTGAATCACAGCTAATTCAGAGCTCAATGTTTCTGAAGGCCATACATGTATGTTCCTGCATTTATTTTACTTTTGCAATCAATTTCTGATTTTCAATCTATGTCTTTTCCTCTTCCTGCAGGAAAAATTACTTCGAAAGCTAGACAAGTATGATCGAGCCGAGACATTCCCTACCAAAGATGAAGAGGTGAGTGAAAAACGTGCTCCTTAGTTAGGACACAGGGTTTTGGAACATTATTTTATTTTATTTTTTTGTTTTTTGTTTTGGTGATCAGTGTGAAATTGAGGGGATGTTCATCATTCTGAAGGTTTGTTAATCTGAAAATGAAAAAAGGTTTTGTTTTCCAAATGTTTGTAATTGTGAAACAAACAAATTCCATATCGTTCCCAGAGGTTTTTCAATCCAAAAATGAAAATGATTCTTTAATGTGGTGTTATACTAAAGGTTCATTGTTCTGATATTTGGCAATTCCAAAAGAAAGATAAGGTTCATTATTCTAATGGTTTGTTCATATGTAAATGGAACAATAAGGTTAATTTTTCCTAAAGTTTGTTAATCTGCAAATGAAATAAATTTTGTTATTCCAAAGGTTTGTTAATCTGCAAATGAAATAAATTTTGTTATTCCAAAGGTTTGTTAATCTGAAAATGAAATAAGGTTTGTTCATCCGAAAATGAAGTAAAGTTTATTGTTAATCTTGAAATGGAAAGATGGTCATACTAATGAGCCTTATTTTGTTTTCCGATTAATGACCCTTCGGAATAAGGAACCTTCAGACCTTCAGAGTAATGAACTGTGACTTGAAATTCAGCTTGATGTGTGTGTGAAGAGTGCAGTGGATTTACATCATATATTGGAGACAGAGCTAGATTGGGAAGATTAATGGACTTCAAGAACTAGAGAATATTGAGTTAATTTCCCTAAAGATGCGATTGCCACGTGGTTTCTCGCCACAGTGTTACATTCGACGGTTTATGTGGGATATCAATTTGAAAGAGACTGGAGATGGTTTTGAGAGCTGTGGAGATCGAGTGAATTGAAATTGGTGATTTATGTGTTGATTGGCTGTGATGTCAGAGCAGCTTTCTCTCTCTCTTTTGACAAGATTTTCGCTCATAGCCTGTAACCTGCTAGACTCAAGAATCCTTGTAATTGAGTTTCTATCATGTACAAGGTTCAGTATGTACAGTTGTAATGGGTTTGAAGAGAATTCATTTCATTTCCATTTCCATTTCCAACAACAACAAAAATAACACCAATGCAATAGTAGTTAAACATTTACATCACTTTTATACAGAGTTAAATAAAATCAATACAACATTTTGATAAAGGAAAATGAAATGAACAAAAATACAATTTCATGCTTACATACTTGACTTATTAGAACATACTGAAACAGAGTTATTCGAAATGGAGGCCGCTGCTGAAAAGAAGGGCTTGTACACATAATTTGCAGTCCCCTCATGGACAGAAATTTACCGAGAGGGAGAAAAGCATGAAGAATTGTGTGGCCTTCAGGTAATTAACAGTCTCATGGAAATTTGAGCAGAACCAGTCTGAGATCACATAATTTTAAGCCTTTTAATTATACAATACAAGCCTTCAGTTCAAACACAGTGAAACATCTAACAGGAGTTGTGTGGGAAAGTCATTGTAATCTTGAATTTTTGGTAACTCAATAAAGGGCTTTTATATAAAAATCCAAAACAACAAGACTTCAGCTATTCTTCCCTTCTTTGTGATGTAAGGAAATATAAAACTTTGATTCCTTATGTTTGTGCAAATATATCGATAAAGTTGTTTCTGCACATTGTGAAAAATATCAAATAGTATTTATTTAACATTTAAAACATGTTACAAAAAAAAAGCACACCAGCACCAAGCTGTCCAAAGTACTACCAAGTTAATATTTTGTTAGTCTTTGAATTTGTCAGTCACATTTTCCAAAATCTTATTGAAAGATATTTTATTTTGCATTAATTCTGTCATAATCTATCAATTGCTGTTGTTTTCTTGCTTGGCTTCATTGTAACTTTTTTCTGCAGCACCAATCTTCTAGTGGTTAGTAACATCTGAATTGCAGAGGCCTTGAAAGGACAGGGATTCTGAGCTGCTTTACAGTGTGTTTGTAAATCTATCCACTTGTTATGTTATGAATGAGAGACCAACCATTCCGAGACATTCAAAGAAAGTTAATGGAAATAAAATAGACGCATTCATACTGTACCACCCTATTACCCACAAGCCTTGTAGGTAGCACTCAAAATAAATGCTCACTGCTCTGAAAGTATTATTTAAACTTATGGCATCGAGTAAACTATTGTACTGGTTCCTTTGGGGAAATGGAGTCATTTGCAGTAAGTAATATATTGTCTCTATGTATGATTTTTTTTTTTCATAACCTTCAAAGTTAAAATGAAGGAGAAATTTGGCTTAGCATGGCAGGTATAGCTGGTACTACATCTGCAGGCCACGTGTATGCGCAAAACGTGGCTCGCTGCATCGTACACATACATCAACATACCCTTTCTTCAAGTTGACCTGAATCTGATAACCTGTACCCTTCAGCAGGGATCAGGGTTTATTGTGATCACAAGGAAGATATTCAAAGTCTTACATGGATGTTAATAATAATGATAATAATAATAATAATAATAATAAAGTACATTTATAATGCGCCGTATCTATCATTAATGATACTCTCGGCGCATGAGAGCCTGCGTACTTCAACACATACTGTGTACTTCAACACATACTGTGTACAACCCTCCAAACCCAGTCCATACAATATTACATTAACATTAACAAAAACTACAATTAAACAAATATGATTTAACTAGAGTCTTGAAATGAGAGTACGAAGTTTCCTGACGGATGTTGAGTGGGAGACTGTTCCATAGATGAGGTCCAATGTATGAGAAAGACCGTGGCTCGCTGAATCGTCATGTTGTACATGACAAGTTGTAATATTACTTCAGCCCTCCGCTGCTTTGGATTTCATCACTCCTGTTGATGTCCAGAAATTGTGGCAAGCATGATGAGATAATAAAGCATACATGTACATTGTATGCAGAGTGTTTTTCCTCTTGTACATCGTTAGTCTTCACTTGAAACAATGTTGATTATAACATTTTAACAATGATTATGCTAACAGTGTAGACATTTTTACCAGGCAACTTTCCTGTATCCAACTCTGAAAGGGTGCTCAAGGCACTCGCAATTAAATGTCCGTAATGATACAGAGACAAGATATGTAATGTGAGTCGTATCTTGACATATATATACCCTTCTTGGATCATGTTGCACTTGAAGGTGAAACTTTATTGAAGACTTGGTGGGTTTGTAAACAAGGCTGAAAAAAAAATACCTCTCTTTATTCCTGATACACTTTTGTTTGCAGTCAAACCCTGCAGGAAAATATTCAGATATTTGAGAAAGTTGTTTAGAGTGCTGTTTGAAACTTGTACTACATATCTACTACAACAGACATATCAAGTCACAGAAAATGAGATCAATGTCCAGTGAATGGGTAAGCTTGCATTTTCTTTTCCCTCAAAGTAAAATGCCCATCTGATTAAATTATTTCTGTCTCTGACAAAGATTCTGCTGAGATTGAAAGCTCATGCAGCCCCCTTTTGACTCATTTTTACTCCACTGGCTTGCCACTATTGGATATAAGCAGTTTTCAGGAGCTTGTTTGCCACGTCTTATTTAAAATCATGATTTCTGACACTTTCAAATCTGAATGTTGTTCCTTGCATGCGTACAACAACTAACGGTATTCACACAAATAAGTAGACACAGCGCTTTGACGTCAATGCAAATATAGAGCTTAAGTGACCCGTTGTGGTTACGCTGTGCCCAAAGCAGAAGAGTTGTACTCGAGTTCTTTTTTCCCCGGGATTGTTTGGTGAGACTCCCAAAATAGTGAAGAGAGTGGGTGTGTGAGAGTATCATTCATTCAACCATTCAGAGTCACTTCAGGGTATGATGTCATATATCCCAGGGAATCGCGAGGTCATGCCCAGGGAGTTATTGGACCCCGCTATACATTTTCTCGCAACATTCGTACAGCTCGCCTCTCGTGAGCCGCTGCTCACGTGCACCGGCCATGCTATGACCTCTTCTTCAGGGCGATATCCCAGATAATCCTCATTAAAAAACATAGTCCGTCCACTGGTGTTCCGCTTGTCCATGAGAGATAGCTGAGCCTTTCTTTGGATACTTTCCAAACATAATCTGATGCTTCACCGAAGCCTCCACACGACCTCACTGCATTGCACGTCTGATGCATGTACATAAAATGCTAGCAATTGTATTCATAGTGCTTGTGGTCGGAAACTCGATTTTATATCTGGCTCAGTTGAGCACATCATCCTTCCTTAGATTTCAGCTGTCACTCAAAGGCAGTTAGTCATTCCCCCGCATCACGCTCAAATATCATGTAAAAAAGAGACTTTCGGTCGTGACCGCCATTTGACTGATCGTAGGTACCGATTAATTCAGTTTCAGCAAAGTGTGTGAAATTAATCTCTCAAGCTGTAGCTGTCCAGTGCTGCATAGAATTGAGGCACCCTGGCTGGTGCTTGACTAATTTAAAATATATGTAGGCTTTGCCTATTGTGTGGAAATGTTTGACATACCAATTTGTAGCAGGTGGTACATTTTCTCCCAGCCAGAGGAATATATGTAGCCATTAATTTTGACAGACGAGCTAGCTCATCTGAGATGAAAAAATATATAATAGGGCTATTACATTGGTCCATCATTCCATTTTAGAACTTTGTTTTCAAAATGATGGTATCATCATCTTAGCTCAACTAAAGTACAGCATATGTGTAGGAACTACAACGTTGTCTATGAATATGTGTATATAGTGTATAGTTGCATACGTATTACACTCATTTATGATGTTGACTTCAAAAGTCAAGTTATTAATAACAGATAAATAACTTTACTTTGCTTTCATAATAATGTACCAGTGGGTCATCAGTTGTATGATGGAACATTGACTGCAGTGTAAAAAGAAATGCATATCCTCACTCTCACTTCGTACAACACTCTCAAGATAGTGTCTCAAATATATCTCCAATTTGAAAGTGCTACGAGAGTTCACTCTATGTTTTCCTGGGATGACTTTTCTTTGAAGTGTTTGGGAGTTGTACACCCTGTGATAGGTTGACATTTTTCACAGACGGAATAGGGCGCGTGCTGGATTTTTTTTTTTTTTTTTATTGTTTGCATCAGGTTCTTGTATATGATTGTAAGAACAAAAAAAGAAGAAGAAAGACTCAGACTTGTGATTTGATCTGGTATCTCACCGCAATAAGACAGATGAGAGCCTGCAAAAATGAATGTTAGCTCGCAATTCATGGCCGAAGTAATTTGACCCACTTGTGAGAGTATCGTCTTACGTGATGTATAAACTGTGTGCTTCTTTAGTGGGTCGCCGCCTGTCATTGATGTATATACCACGAGGTCCAATTATCGAAACTGAGAGGAACCGCCTCTCCCGGAAAATGATGCCCCCTGACGGATAGATCATACTGCTTTTTCACCCCCGTGCACATGGCACATTATTAGTCTTCTTAGCAGACCTAGTTGTACTTAATACATCAACACACAGAAAAAAAAAACTTCCCTCTTGCTTTATGCTATAGATGGTGCCCTTTCAATTTTCTGCTGGTGCCACGTTGCTAATCGTCCTCCAGGAGTTTTACAGGGAGACTGATAAGGCATCAGTGACAGTTGTGGACTCCATCGTAAGGATTTCTTTAGCGGGTAAACACAGGTACGTGAAACTGGGATGATGGGAAGTTGTTGCCCAAACAATGGCATCATCCAGTCATGCATACGAAACAGTCCGGGCAAGATTAATGGGCCCAGACAGTGTCTGCATGCTGATTGGGAAGATATGCGCATGAATGAGGCATATATATTTGCTGCATACTATGTGAACACATGGCGCACAGCAGTAGGAGTTGATTAGACACGATCGAATGCGGCATGTTTGTGAGTTAGAGCTTGCAATCCAGTGATGAAGGAAGGTTGTTTCTGATATTCTCCATCACATGAATAAGAAATGTTGAGATAGTCAATGTCTATATCATATAGGCGTAGATATGGATATAGGTTGAAAACCACAATGGCCAACCACGTCCCTTCTAATATGTACATGTACCCACAGTGGTACACAAATTCTATATTTGTGTGTCGTTGGTTTTTTTTTTTGTGTGTGTGCATGAGTGCGTATTTGAGTGAATAGTTGATTCAGCAACAATTTTTTTTAATGATTTTGTTCCATTTTGATCAGTGCGTGCATGATCAGTGATCTTTTTTTTTGTATGGGAGTTTGCACAATAGATTCTCATAATGAAATATAATGAATAGGATGAATGACCATGCTTTTTTATTGGCTTTATATAGAATGCATCAAGTTGACCTTCTCAGCTTACGCCCCAGGGCTTTTTTTATTTTTTATTTTGTCGGGCAAATATTTATTCATCTCTTATCAGCAGTTTGATGAGGTATTTTTAGTTCAAAGGACCAGAGAAAAGTGTGTACAGATGCATTCTACGTAATGATACCTGTGTTGAAAAACAACCAACTTCACTTCTCTTTCATTTCAAGACAAAAAGTCTGACACCATGTTTCCTCCTTTTAAACAAATTTAGGGAATATTGTGTCATTTTACCTATACTTGTGTGCAAAACTTTGATGACAAATTTGTCTAACAACATTAACAACAACAACAACAAGTCCTTTCTGATTTTATTTCTCTACTATATAAGCATGATAAAGGATATGGCTGGTAGATTTCACAATAAACAATCAAACACAAAATTTAGTTTACTTCCCGCATAAATTTAGTGGTTCTACTATTGTAAGACTGGTCTGTGGCTAAAACTCTTCTTTTTTTACCACCGAAGCAAATAGTGCATATTTTTTATGATGATATTTTGTGTGATTTCACAACAGCAGGGGGGACTCCAAGGGGATTGGACTGGGGCTTGAGAAGGCAGATAAAGCACATGTCATGTGGTAATGCGGAGTGGCATATTATCTGCCTTGGAGCATCTCAGTTAATTTGGGTTGCTGTCCCTTTTCCCCAGAAATGTCTCTTCCCGTTTCCATCTTTTCTTTTCTTCACTTGACCCATGGGTAGTACGCAAGGAGTAACTACTTCAGAATGCTCTTGAGGCTTGAGGTAGAGGAAGAAAAAAGCAATACGAAAATAGCTGTTGACGGAAATAAGATTACTACGTACAGAAGAGAGAGTGTGAAGAGATTTCAATGTATTTCACAGGGAAATAAATGAGTTTGTTCAAAGAAGCAGTTCTGTTTCGCAATTGAAGTTGGACAGTTTTGTTAAAGTTAAAGAGGAAAACCAAAGCCCAAATATGACTATGGATTGAGTGAAAGCAGCAATATCACTAGAACACATTTGTGAATGTTTGAGGAAAATTGCACAATTGATTAAAAAGTATAACGTTTTGGTGCAGTCATCACTGCATAAAGAAGACTACCACAGTTCATGACATCATTATGGACAACAATATTTATAATTTTCACTTTTCCAGCATAATCAAAGAGTGCTGTACTTACCTCTTTGAGAAAGCAAGGGGAATAATGCTACCTTTAACCTATGTCAGTAACAAGTCAATGGAATATGTACTTCTCATGAAAAATGAACTTTTGTCAAATTCTTCTTTTATTTTCTTTATACTGTTGTCCATAATGATGTCATGAACTGTAGTTATAGTCTTCTTATCCAGCAATGACAGCATTGAAACTCATCTAGAAATTTGTAACTTTTGAAAGGATTGTCCGATTTCCTCAAACTCTCACTGATGTGTTATACTGCTAATATTGCTGCTTTTACGCTCTCCATAGATGTATATATGGACTTTGGTTTTCTTTAATCTTACCTCAGTGAGGTCATGATGTGCCAAGATAGCTGATTGTCAAATTTTAGATCAAACATGCTTTTTGTTTAAAGCAGGGAGGAAAAGAAGGAATCTTGTGCAGATTTTTTCTTGGCAATTTTCTCATTGGATGTCTGTTTTATCCTTTAAATGGTCACCCTTGTGATGAAAGTTTCCCATTGAATGAAAGTGTTTCGGTAATGAGGATGTCTACAGTATAATATGGGCAATAAATAGAGTCAATGCTGTTAGAAGCTAACGAGGGTCTCTCCAAATGTAGCAGTAGTGCCCCCTGAAAGTACTTGCTACCTTTGAAAAAAAACCAAGTGCAAATGAGCAAGGATAGACAGTAAGAGAGGAAGAGAGAGGAGAAAAAGATAGAGTAAAAGACAGAAAGAAGGAAAGATATAGGTGCCACTTCCTCATTTACTTCCCGACTCTAGGCTTCCCCTGATAAAAACTTTCACAAGTTCGAAACTGTTTTATAAGTCAGTCCTAGCTTGTCTGTGGAAGTCTCCAGCCACTTGAACGATGTGAGAAAAATGCCGCCATCTAGGGCCCTAAATTCTTCGTCCGAAAGATGAAGGCGGCACAAAAAAGTGTAAATCGTGTTCAGTGTGGGGGTGATACACTGTGTGAAGGCACTGTTACTTTGCACATCATAGGGATGGTAAGACCGCTTTGAAGAGCTCCGGAGCTGCCTTGACCTTTCCGTGGGACCAACAACTTTGAAATATCATCGACACCTTACATGGCAGAACTGCACCTGACTGTAATAGGGTTAAAGCTAGTGTAATAGGGTTAAAGCTAGTCTATGTCATCCTAGTTAGGGAAAGCACCGCAAATGCTTGTTCACACATTTTGTTAGCCCAGAGTTCTTGCCACCAAATGGAAATGTGGATTATTCATTCAAACTGAAACAGGTATAGAGAGTATGCCAGCCCAGAGGTTGAGCACCTGTGCCGTGTTATTAAAGCGTGCTATTTTGTCAAGTGGAATTCATGTACGTCCATCGATCGCTGGAGTTATTTGATTAACCCAACATCTGTTTTTATTTGTTTGTTTGTCTGTCTGTTTGTTTGTTTGTTTGTGTGTATGTGTGTGTTTGTTGTATTTTACCAAGTATGAAAAAGATGGAAACAAACTGGAGTTTTTAAACAACCCAAACTTATTTTGTCTCCAGCTGACAGTGGTCAAATATTACATTTTAAATAACCATCTCATGATATATTGTCAGATAAGATGTTTGTATTACAAAGAAATGAAATGTAAATTCTGTATTCAATATATTTTCTATGTATTCAATCCAATAGATCATTGGAGCAGTACGTATTGTAAATATTCCATAACCAGGTAATCAATGTTTGGCAACTTTTTCAAGCTTTTATTGTGACAGCTAGGTAAATTGTGTGCGAACGTGTACTGTAAAAGTGGATATTTTCGCGCTTGGCCGGGTAAGAAGAGTTTCGCGTGTTTTTAATTCCGTGGAATCAGGACATCAACTACTGGAACATATGGCACGTAAAAATATTTGTGTGCTTTTATTTTTTGCGCTTGCTTATGGTTGCGCGAAATGCGCGAAAATTTCAACACCGCGAAAATTTCCACTTTTACAGTAGTTGAAGAGCTTTGTAGAAATCCTAGAAATTGCTGTGTCATTTTCTCCATACCGTAGAAAAAAAGTTATTACGCATCAATAAATGTATGGGACTACAAAGTGGAGGAAATGCATGACACAAAGAGTCATCTATTTGATCACTATTTGCAGAAAATAACTCAATAAACCTCTCTTCCTCGTCATACCTCTCTACAGCAAATGTATATAATAAAACTCGTGCCAAATAGCACCACAATTATTCTAGATGAATATCAGTATGCTGCACTATAAAAGTGGCTTTGTTAAGGTCAACACAACAGTTGTGAGAGCGTGACAAAATGTTCATCTACCCTTCCTATGGGAGCTGTATCCTAGTGCGTGAGATGTAAAATCCTCCAAGTTGTGAAGCTACTCATCAAGTACTGACCTCCTGTGCTGTAAACCAGATGCTTTTTCTATCGGTTGCTGATACGAGTGTACACCCACGTCTAGAAGACCGGCTTAATTTGTGGCAGTGACTGTTGCATGAATTTACCGTCCGTGCCGTGACCTCGACAATCTTTGTTATTCTCTTCACTTGTTTTGTTTGTTTTTTTTTTCTGGTTTTATGAGATGTGATGTATGAAAATGTGATGTTTCAATGGTCCTGTGTACATAATTATTCTCATGTACCAGATATGATAGCCTTGCTGTCAAACAAACTGTATAATACAGCATCTGTGTTTAAAAAGAAAAAGGACTGATACAGATATATATAGATGAGTTTGAGTAGGCATAATTGTTGCAAGATATTGTAATCGATGATGTGAATCTGCACATAACAATAGTTTGATTTTTAAAATGTTGCCCCAAAAGAAAGCTTTTCTTGCACAGCATTTCAGTGCCCAAATCTTTTATACCTTGCTATTTTTATCAGCCATCAAAACTCATATTTGTTTTTGTCTCCAGATCTGTAATTTGTGCTTTACAAGGCAATTATGCTTCGGTACAGGACAGAACTGTTTTACACTCTGATATGACAGGGAAAGAAGAAGAGTTGCCTACATTGTGTATTAAGTGTTGCCTAGGCTAGAATATCGCATCACACCAAACTTGATTCATACATCAAATGTTTCATTATCAGTGCAGCACAGGTTTAAACAGAATGTATAGACCATAGAATGTTCAATGTGAAGATTTATAAATGAATATATTGATACGGCTTATCAACAGCAGGCAGAGGATAAAAAACTTTTGAGAACACAAAGAGACAAAGAAACTGAATGAGGAACAAGGAGAGTAATCAAGATGTAGAGAAAGTAGAAAAAAAAAAGATGACAAAGACAAAGGAAAAGAGAAGTGGAGACAGAAGGATAAAGAGAGAAAAATAGAGAAAGAAAGAGAGAGAGAGAGAGAGAATAGCAGACTAGGCAGAGTCTAGAAATAGGCCCAATTATTCAAAGAGTGTGCCCCAGACAGAAATACTTCAGTTGTTTGGCTCGATGCAAGGGTGATTACCAATACTATAATTACAAGCAAACAGGAATTCAGTCTATTAGAATGTCAGCTTTCCCCATGGAGATAGTGATCGGCCGTCTGCTTCGACGGGCGCCTCCTCTTAAGCTTCAGAAAGTTGCGATGAATATTCTTTTGCTCATCTTCGCTTCTTCGGCTTTGTTTTTCATTTCTTGTCGTATGCATTCAAGAGCAATAACCATCATGTATCGTGTGCCCCTTGTCGCATTTTTGTTGTGACGGAGTCTGAAATTTTCGCAATTTGAACGGCGGAGAGAGATGAGATGCTATCTGTGTGAGTGATTTGGCAAAGTTTCAGCATTGAGCTTGAGAGCAAGAACATGGAGGTGGATTGTCAAAAACTTTTTTTTTTCATCATTTCCATGAATGTCAATTTTACTTTTTTTCATTGTACCATTGTACTCATTTTTTAATGCACAGTCTTCCGAATAAAACATGATAAAAACAAACCTTGATGATCCTATGTAAATAAGGTGTCGTAAACAAGCATATATGCTGCAGATGCTGATCTGTCTAATGGGAGAGATTTCAGGCATTGGAGGGTACTGCCATACAAGGACTTTGTTTCTGCTATATGACAGACATAACACTAATATCACATCTATTTTCATCTCAGTGGATATTCCTGTTTGTTAGAACTGCCACATTTGCTCACTCGTCAACGAAATGTAAAACATGACATCATGGTCAGCCAAAAATGTTTCACCTGTCCTTAGTCATATTCAAACATATTATGCAAAGATAAAATCAGAGGCAGACAAACAAGGGGAAAAGGCGCAAGCATTTTTTTTTTTTTTTCACTAATGTGCTTTCCCTCTTGCCAAAGAGAAAATGCTGCGAGATACACTGTAGATGAGACAGTAGGTTTTGTGAGCATGGATGCTGAACCCTCCTTCGTAAAAATTAAAGTTTTCTCTAATAGTATTGATTCAGTAGACCTACTGATTTGGATGCATCAAAAATGAACCTGGGGATGAAAGTCCCACACAGAACTTGATGGATTCTGTACATGTCATCATTAATGTCTCTTTTTTTTTCTCTCTCTCACATCACAGAAATCACAGCCACATGCATAGATATGATTATCATTGGCATGTTGGCATACAATAATGATAATATCTGGCTATAGCTGACATATACTTGTACTGCCCTCAGAGACTCATAGAGAAAGCTTGGGAGTTTATGTGTTTTTATTACTTTGAATGGATACCAAAGCAGAGAATCTCTTTTATAATTTAACATTTTTTAATCAATTTGCCATCCCCTATTCAACTTTGCCATCAATTTGGGGGACCTGGCATCTATTCATATTTGAGGCATTTCCTGTTTTTGTATTCATTTGATCACGTGCATCTCAGATTTTTCCATTAATTTGATTATAAAGTGCCTGTTCATTATGGCAAATTCCAATTCATTATGGCAAATTTCGCAGTCTGTTTGATCATGCCGACATGGGGTTTATAACATTCCGTAAACTACAGGGATGTTGTGGAATGTTGAAATGTAACCAGAAAGTATTCCATGATGTGATTAAGGTTGAAAAAAATCTATGAATTACATTGGCTTTATTTCATGACTGTCACAAGTATTTAAAGTTAATGCAAAAATCACATCTTATTTTATGAGGACAGTAAGTACTGTAATTGTCCGATTCTCTGCATTTTTTTTTTTGTGTATTTAGTATTCTTGTTTTATGTTTTCTTTTTCGTAGATTTTGTTCTTTTTGTGCTTGCATTCATGACTCCTGTTCATACAAATACATTGGGCATGGGGAGATGAGAATGCTCAGTTATGAAAGAAAAACATGATGTGAAATTTAAAAATGCACCTTTTGATCAACAAAGTCATGAAAATGAATTTCCATGTTATGTCAATGCACATTCTTTGTTCTATCAACTATTCATACTATATATGCTTTGGCTGTGGATGCATGGACTTGGGAGTTTGTGGTTACCATAGCTCAAAACTTTCTAAACATTGCAGCACTCTTCCCAATCAAATACAAAGGTCAATCCACTTGTTATTCCTCAAGTTGTAGAAAAATGGATGACTGTGAGGAGACGCGGCCACTGATGCGGAGAGCGGTGGCATTACAATGAAGGTTCCCTCTCTCTCGTCTCTTTCGAGAATGCCGCCCTCGTAGCTTCGATGGAAGAAAATGATGAAAAGTAAGCAACTTTAAGGGCAGAAGTGAGCCCTCAGTGTGCGCGTCACGTCCCCGCTGACAATTTATTCAATTAGCCATTAGCGTACACCCCCCAAATAAACATCAGAGGCGGTTAACTCCTCTTGCCCTGCACTGGAGGAGCAGTGATGGAGGATTCCAAAGTGTGCACTGGGAAGCGAGAGAATGGTTTCTTTGGTAGTGGGTGGGTTAATGTTGTTCATTGGCAATGCATTCACAGTGAACGCTCTGCATGAATTTTCGGGGGGTCTTTTTTTAGTCAAGTTCATCCAGAGGTATGCCATGTATAGCACTCATGACATTAAGACATGCTAGTGCACTTCTTACACATGGTTGCAAGAGACAACTTAGTTAAAAGCATCGGCCATAATGTGCATACCCAAGGGAACAGAATGTCTTAAAATAAAGCTGTTATGGTATTCAAAATTAACTTGTTGTGTGCCTCGTTTGTAAGCCCGACTCTGATCAGTCAGCGGCTTGCCAACTTCACATATTTTGCTCAAACACACAACTACACACAAGCTGATAGATGAATCGCAGTATGCCACAGTACAGCATCCTAGCCATACTTCTTTCATAGAAGTTACATCACAGAAATTAAAGCTTACAATTTTCTGAACATTTTTGCTGTATAGCATTTCTAGCATCAACTTTTTTATGAATGAAATATACATGGTTTTGAAAAACAGAGTTTTCCAAAAGTACTAATGTGTCTTGGTCTCAGTATTATGTAGCACATGGGGGTATTATACACTGTGGCACCCAAAGGGTCATAAAGTTTGTGCATAAACAGGTTGGTTAGTAATGAGGAGTTGATGTTGAATTGCCTAGTCTCTTTTCCAAACTCCCTAAGAGTGGGGATGTCTCAGAAGTGGATGTATAGGAAGACTCAATCTTCAAGGGGGGGGGGGGGGGGGAGGATGCCTTGGTTCAATCCTTTTGACATTCACTCCTTGCATGCACAACTGCCAATATGATGGATGGCTGGGCTCGGCAGTGATGAATGCTATGTGCTCACATTGGCAACTAGCGGATCGTGACATTTACCGAAAAATGATTCGGAGGAGGAAATGTGTTTATCCTGTCATAATTAGCAAAATGACTCTGAAATCATGTGCAGACAGACAGTTGATTGATGGGGGTATAAAAGCAAAATATCTCTTTATCTTTCTCTCTCTGTCTTAATCCTCCTCCTTCTCTTCTCTGTCGCTCGTTCCTTCTTAATTACACTGATACGTACCATATTGGTACCACCATGCATGTATATATTGCATTATACGATGTTGTCATGTGATCGTGTCACATGATCGTCATCTTGTGGGATGATATCGAAACCTTAGAGGACTATTTGAATGACTTTGAAATGTTCATTTGATGAAATCACACCCAAATATCTACCTCTCCCATTTTTGGCAGGAGATTTCTTTCTTTTCCGTTCGGAAATCTGCCATCATGTTCCATCTGATCCAGCTAAGTCTAGGCTTGACTTCTCCCACTCAAGCGGCATGTAATCCTAGTAATAATGCATTTTCCTCCTGCTCAAAAACTATGGCCTTGAATAAAACACACGCACACACACACACACACACACAAAAAAGAAAAAACCTTGTGAGTAGCAATGTGACAGTATAATTGTGTATACGCGTACATCCCATTAACCACTGAGGGTGTCGACTGTACATGCGCATGCTACAAATAGTAGCCTTGCTGCATCATGCATGCACTATCCAGAAGTACAGTTGCTGATGCATTATTGCGTACGTATGAAAACGCATTTGGAATCCAGCCAGAAGGTACGCCACGCATGTGATGTGCACTTCATGCACACATTTGTCGTAATTTTTGTTTATCTCCAGCATGGAAGTGTGGTCCGGGGAGGGGGGGGGGGGGAGGAATCTCCTGTATGGGAGATCATTAGGGTCAGCCCCTGTCATTCTATTATACTTTATCCACAGAAAATGCTCAAGTTAGCTCGGATGAGTATGATATTATGCTGTATTATGGCTACACACTAAATAGGAGAATGAAAATGCTTCTATGTTTGTGAACAAATTAAAGTATCACTCTTCTATTTCAAGAAAAGTTTCTTTCATTTGCCATGCTGTTGGGGCATATATATATATATATATTAAGCAGGCAAAATGTTAATGAATTTTGTTCCCTGATAGTTGGGGGAACATGAGCTCCTCGCCTGTTGCAATATAGCACCCAGGCACTGAAGCAGACAGTACCATAATATCTATACAGTCAGTCTCGTCATCCCAGTGAGCTGACAAACCAAGCGTTCCCTAACTGCTGAGTGACAGTTGCAGCACCCAGCTGGGATATATGCACCAAAACAAGTTGTGGTCATTTCTGCTGTGTGAATTGTAGCGAATTGACAATTAAATCCTTGGCGCATTCACCGGGTGTTTCTCTAGATGTTTTGCTCCTTTTACATAATATCTTTTGCCATCAAAGACAGGACAATTCTTTTTTTTTTTCATGTCCTGAAGGAACTATAGTGCATTGAGGGACAAGAAATTGAAGAATACGAATTTTCAAGGACATGATATTTACATTTTGTAATTTCTGCTACGTGAAAACACACAATATCATCCCTCTCTAAGAAAAAAGGAAAAGAACAGAAGATATTCAGGGAGAAACAACATAAGCTCAAAAAAAATGTAGATGAAACACCCAGCTACTTTAATAAATAAAAGGAATTTTACTCTAGACAAACTAATTATCCTCCGTCCCCAGAAAAAAGAAAATGTCCAGCTGCAATTTCTGATGTCTCATTGTTAGAGGGTGGAGATGTATACGTTTCTTTACAGGCACAACACACTCTCACACATACTTGACACACACACACACACACACACACACACACACACACAAACACACACACACACACACACCCCTCTCATCCCATAAAGGTTGTCCAAAATGAGCTAAAGCAGAGAAGCATAGAAAAAAAAAATACCAGGAAGACACAATACTAACAAGGGGAAAATGAAGACATCTCTACCACTTACAAAACAAAGCTTAGAAAAAGTACAACGGAATGAATATACGACAGTGCATCTCCATTCTACGTGCTTTGTTTTAGGGTTGCACCACAGATAGTACTTTCATTATTGGAAGTCAATATAAGAGTTCAATATGATCACATTGAAAAAAAAAAAGGCAGTTTATGCGCAAGGAACAAATAGAGACACAATTCCTCAATATTTCCCTTCGTGTTCTATTCAAATTTGCCAATATTGCCAAACGCCTTCCAGGCATTTACAAAAGTGCATGTTTCAACTTTTGTACCATGCAATGTTCGCATAGCATCTTTATCTACGTATCATATCATGTTGTACCTTGCCTCTTTTATTTCCTCTTGAATCTCATTCAAATTTGCCAAAATTGTCGAGCATCGCATAGCTATTTACGGAGTGCCCATTCCAAGCGCAGTTCAAACATCAGCAGCCATTTCCTGTCCCAGCCTACTTTATGAGTATTTAACAAATCAGGGTGGGTATGCTGGAAATATGAACAATTCCAAATCGATGTCTCGATTATTTGCGAAATATAACAAAGTGGTGAAGCACAAATATCAGCTTCCAAAAATATACAAGAACAAACAATTTTGAAGTTTGTATTGTTTTTTTTTTTTGCAGACTTCACAAAGTTTTCCACAAGATGACAGCTAAACAATGCTGATAGTCATATTTGAAAGTGAAAGGAGTATTAAATTGTGCATTGACATTTTCATAATCCTGTCAGTTTTACTTTGAAGATTTTCACTTCTTTGGATATATGTTATAGGGTAGGTAAGATCATGTCTCCATCTCTGTCAGTTCATTGCACTTTGCTTGGACGAGAATACTGCTTTTACGCAGACACCCTTTTATACTGTCAGTTTCGTCGATCCCGCATATAAAGTACACAAGTTCAGTTGAGCTACAATCCATATGCATTGCTGTTGAAAGTGCTTCTTGTGGAATTAATCATAGCAATAGTTTTGGGTAAGCTGCAGGTTTGTAAACATGAGCACTGGTAGAGTACTGTCTTTTTTCTGTGCATGGTGTCATTTGGATGATTTTGAATTCATGCAGTTCAGCAAGCATTGCAGATTCTGAAATGTAGGCCAATTAAAGCAATAAATTAGGCCAAGGGGAGAGTCTGGTGTGTAAGAATGCAAGTGCTATTACCAAAAGAAGATGGTTTTTATGAAACTGCACAGAGTGTACAGTTATTATATTGACAATTCTGCTTTGTGTAGAGTTTATCATCTCGTACATTCCCCACATGTCTCACAGTCAGAAATCACCCTTACTCCAATTTGCCGTTTTATACCATAACATGTGGAATGCAGATGTAAACTCCACAATGGCAGATAGAATCATTAGAAAACCATCCAAGCATTATTAGTTGCAAGTCTAGATAAGGAATACTAATGCTCTTTGTTTCATTTTACTCCTGTTATGATCAAAACCCATTGTTTACATTTTATTTCTGTTTCTGTTTGTTTTTGCATAATATCCTAAGAAATGAAAGAAAGATATTATTTGTGACATTACATGTATTATGTCATGTCTGCCCTGGATTACTTAACATAGCAATGTCGGAATTTCAGAGATTGGGGATTTGTTCCATGTTCATTGTGCCACTGCCAGCAACTAGGGACAGCCTGGTGGTAGTGTCGCTGCCTGGAAAGCAGTGATGATAGGTTCAAGTCCCTCGGGTTCCTTTTTTCTGACGTGTTTGTTAATTTTATACAGATCGGCAGTTGCAATCGTCACAAATTTAATCTGTAGAGAGAGACAAATTGAAGAAACTCACACCTGATCCTAAGTAATGTTTGACATTTAAGCATCATGCCAAAACTTTGACAATCTGCTGACTAGGCTAAGATGGCACCAGGAAAGCATCCAAAGAACCCTAGAGCTTCCCATGCCCTTGGGCAGGCCCCTGACCCTTGTCCCAGTGGACATGCTCATGTATAGGCAAAAATGCTTTTTTCTGTGTGACACTGCTAACATGCTAAAATTTCAAGTTGTGGATTAATGTCATGCACTAAGATAGAAAAGTGTCAATGCTCAAACTCGGCTTATTTTCTATTCCCACCCGTCTCCGCCATTTTGTGCCAGGGACTTTGTACAGTGTGTACAATGCTATGGGATTTTCTCTTGCCATTAGCACTCAAAGCATGCAAAGGGTTAATACAGAGGGATTTTAGTTTAAGCACATCACAGATTACAGCCACAGGGTCATCAAGACTGGTATGTATAGCACTATAGGGGTTAATGAATGAGAGTAGTAATCGAGACTGAACTTTGCAGCTGCCAATTTATCATTTCAGGGAGTTAGAGGTCCAACCACATGACAATTCTTTGCAGTAGAAACTAGATGCGAGTATTAAATGTACATGCATGTCAGCTTGCAGGGGAAGGAGTAATATAGCCATCGCTGGAGGGCGAAAAGATATGACTATACAGCCAGAGAGGCGCAGATGAACATTTTTTTTTTATTTTTTTAGTTCTTTACCATCTACTTGAGATCTTGTATGATCTTGTATGTGAGTCCTGAGTGTTTTCATGATAAATGGGAAAAAGTCCCAAACTTGTCCGCCCACACCGGCATGTTTATTGCTCAATGGCTGAAACCACCGTGTTTTGTTTTTCCCCCGTCAGTGCTATAACTTTGCCTCCTTCTATTTTTTGTACCCGCGCATCCGGTCATCCGATCTGAGTTGCATTTGGTACTATAGTTGTTTTCTTCATCTCCTTTGAATTTTACCCCCCCCCCCCCCCCCCTACTTCTCATCCTATTTTGTGATTAAATTGTCAAAACTTTCTTCCCCTGCGAGTTTGGGGGCCCCCCTTTCATTTCCGCATGCACTATACCATCATACCTTCTCTTTGTTTCGTCCCCTATCTTGTGCTTTGCAATATCACCACACGAGGGCAGTATAATGTATGCTGAGCATGAATCTGACATTTTTTTTTGGGGGGGGGGGAAGGAGGGGAAGGGGGAAAGGGATGTTGGGTGTCGGCAAGCATGCATGTGTGCCTTTGGTGCATGCGGCGAGGCCCGCGTTCAGATTGGACGGGGCAAACAGCACCACCTGTTCGGCATTCAAACAAGCTGGCCAGTGTGAGAAATGCGCAGCAAAATTTGCATCCTGATATAGCCGCATTATTGATTTTTTTTTTTCCCCACGCTGCCATTCTTCTGCTCTTTTTTTTATCTTCTCTTTTTCTCCCTTTTTTTCAATTCTTGTGTTGCTTCCACTTCCATAGGCGGTAGGAGCAGAACATGTGACATTTTTGTGTCACAGCACCGAATACAATGGGATGCACAGCTGTGCCTCTGCCATGTCGGGGCAATAATGAAAGCGCAGGGTGTGCAAGCAACCTTGAAGGCCGAACATTACGTGATAATAAACACTGTCACAGATTCCACGACTGGATGAAATTCGTTCGTTCTCTGTTCATGACAGGCAGAGATTTTTTTAAAGTTACCACTCAGAATGCCACTTGTCGAGTTTTGTAGGCTCAGACTGTTTATTTATATCCATTTGAGAAAGTTTTTCCATTGCGACAATATTTACTGCAGGGTACATTGACTTCATGAAACAGTTCTGTACCAAACTCTGCTGTGTATTCAGTTCATATGTCATTATTTCAATCAGAGAGCACAAAAAATTTGGAGGCTTACCATAATGGGGCATATTTTTGGCGCTGAAGTGCAATCAATGTCAAATGCCAGATTGCCCATCGTATTACTTGGCCACAGACCAGTCCCCATTAAGAAACGAAAACGACTCTTTGCGAAGTGCCTCACTGTCTGCCGACACAAAGATTTGCGTTGCAGTAAATGCCTGTTAAAGGTTAAGTTTTCGAAGTCCTGCAGTTGTGCAAGTTTTTCTTCTCCCCATGCAAGTTTTGTCTCCTGATTTACAGAAAGATTTGGCTTATTCCAACATTTTCAACCATCATGTCCTTCCAAAGACGCCATCCTCCTGAAGAATAGGCCATTTTATATAAAAGGAAGAAGTAAACAAACTTGGTTGTGTATATGTTGTTATATGTATGTTGCTATATGGCTTCTATGTTTGCCCCAGTGATCTATATATTACTGTGTGCCTCTCTGTGCGCCTCTCTGCCTCCTCCTCCCTCTGCCTAAAGAGCAGAAGTGTTATAAGAGGATTCAAAAGTTTATTTTGACAAAAATCAGTTTTGAAATGGCTGAGATATCTAAAAACAAAGAGGTCCTAATGAAAGGTCAGTCCCACCTTTTATCAGATCCACTTTGTTTTACTTTGGTTTTTTAATATCTCTGCCATATCAAAATCTCTTGTGAAAATTCATGATTTTAGATACAAGGCCTTTTCTCATCAAAAAGGATGAAACACTGTTTTAGGCTTGCTGCCACTTTTTTTTTGTTCATTTCTTGGGACAATGTACATGTACCAATATAATGTATTCTCAGATATTCTAAAGAAATCTGATTTGCTTGAAAGTACAATACATGTATATAATGCATGTTTGACAATCCAACCAGTTTCCTATTGCACTCGCTTCCAGTAGAATCAATGTACACAATGCATGTGTGCTCTGTTGCACTTTGGCAACAATTTTAAGAGACAGCCTGGGCGTGGGAGACTAGCGCCACCGTCAAAAGAGGTTGGTCCATTTTGTTATCACAGGTGGTCAGCCTAATGGGTAGGGAAACGGAGATCTTTAACGAAGATAGCCGTCCGGGGGCCACCACTTAGCCTGCTTTCTGCTGGCTGTTTCAATTTCCCCAGGGTCCCCCCCCCCCCTCTTTTCCCTTTGCAATATTCCCTATTTATAGACAGTAGTCACACACATACACACACACACACACACACACACACACATGTATATATATGCATATATTTATAGATAGGTAGATATACAGATATAGATATATATAAGAGGGAAAGGGGTTGTGTCCCTTGGCGCCATCGCAATGTCCACAGGGAAGATATGGGAGCGGTGACCATCCGAAATGCCCATATACCCTGGCGAGCCATAATTCCCAGGCTATTATGGGGCTGGCAAATCAATGATTGATTCTGTCGGCCTGCCTCTACGGACACTCTTTACGGTACATCAAAGAATATACAGGATCGTCCCTTCAAGTACCAGAAATTTGGCAGCGATAAAACAAAAAAAAACAAAAAAAAAAGATTCTCGGTAAATCATGATAAGAGATTTTTGGGGGGAACTCTCACGCCCACACAGGTGATTAGGCCCTTCTTGCGACAAGCGTTTTGCTCCTATGAATTTAACATCTTTACACAGAACATTAAACACAGGGTGTGAATGCACTCCGAAGCTGTGCATTGCCTGTACCCTTTTGGTACAGCAAAGCAATAGCTGTTGAGCCTGTCGGTACGTCTTTTCCATTTTCTGTTGAAAACATACCATAGAATAAATCAAAGAAAAAAAAATAAAAGTTCATGCACAATCTCATAACTGTATATTTTTATCAGAGAATGAACTGAAAAAGATGATATCAGTAAGAATACCAAATATTGCTGATCTGGAATTTCAATAGTAATTTCATGTCACAACTCTGTATAATTAACTCTTCATCTTTCTAAAAAGACAGCTTTTTGGGATTAAAAAAAAAGTGTAGTACAGTCAACTCATAGTTTACGAGATTCTGATAATTCTTCTAAAACCATGTGCATTGAAGCAAACACAAAGCAAGAATTATCAATATTTTTTACAATTCATTTATGCTTTTGAATTGTCATTCTTCAATCTTGTGTCCACAAAGCCTCAATACTTTTGGCACATACACGTACTTGTACTGCATTCATGCAAATGGCTATATTAATACTGTTCACCCAGACACCACACTTCTATGTGTTTCTGCTCCGGCTGTGTTGGTACAGACATATCAAGCCCACAGTTACACCAGATTTTGTTGCAGACATGCTGGTATGTATAGCTTTCACATTGGCACCAGCAATAAAACAGTTCTGCACATGAAACATGCTCATATAAATGACAAACAAACAAAAAAGAAACTTTAATGGTTTACAAAAAACAAAAACACGTTGCCTTTCTGACACATGTTGCCTTTCTGATAGCCCGTCATCATTCAAATGCATTCATCTTCCTCATTAGATACATAAGTGTTTGAAAAGAAGATACTATTGTAGTGATATTCTTCATAGTTTTTTTTTAATATAAACTATTACCTCCTCCCCCCCCCCCCATGAGCTCCATTTGCTTCCATTACGTCCTCGGTGTTTTTACCTGTCACCCGAGCTTCAGATCCCAGCCCCTGCGATATCTCAAACGCACCCGTAATTGCTCGCAGAAACCCAAACACAGCTGACTGTCACGGACGATAAGATTGTGGACACGTATACCTTAGCGATTTACCGTCTGAGGTAGATGGAGAGTGACAGTGGAGGGAGATGAAGACAGGTGAGCCGGGAGAGGAAGCAGAAATATAAATCCATCAGAAGGCAGATGGAATATGACTCTGAATGGACAAAGAGGATACTGAGAAAAAAAAAGTATAAGAAACAAATGAAGAGAATTATATTAGAAGGGAGAATGAATATTGATCGGAAAGAGAAGAGAATTTGACTGAACTGGACAGAGTATAGAAGCCGAGAGAAGAGATATTTTAGGAAGACATTGAAATGATAGAGAAAAATGATGACATATCAGAGCGTAGAGGATGCAAATTGATCAGAAGATAGAGGTAGTTGCACAAGAATGGACAGCATAAAGAGAAGATAAGAGATGATGCAGAAACAGAAAGAAAGAACAGTACTGTCAGATAAAAACCAGAAGAGAGTTCTCACAATTTTTGGGGGGTATGGAGTTATTGCTATCACATTGTAGAGCTTGATCTCTTCTACATTGTGGTATCAATTTTAAATTCTCTTCATTTTCAGTAAAGTGTTGAAAATCAGAACAAAAAGTGTGCTATTTTAACCGATATTTGGAGCAGTGCTTAATATATGAATATACCCACTTTTGATTAAATTAACTTTTTATTTCCTGAAAATTGATTGTTGCATTTTTAGTTACGCTCAAATCTTACAATGCAATAGCGCCCTTCTGGTTCTCAGCCCACAATTCTGATATGAGTTGAATGATGTAAGATACACAAGATTGAAAGACTACAAAGATAGATGATAGTACAGTTGAACTTCTCGTATCCGGACAAGTCGGGACCGGGGCTCATCCGGATAAGGGATTTGGCCGGATACGGGAGACTCAATGTTTTATGTACATATACATACACATGTACTGATGTAGCCCATTGTAGTACCACATGTAGTAATGTGTATACTGCAACCTTTTCATTGTTACACTCAGTAACAGACCCCAAAATAGAGGTGTATGTTAATGTTGGAAGTAATATGTAATTCATGTGTGTTTGTGTAGGAGTTCTCAAGGAGTTGGGAATCCCCCTTTCCTCCCGTAATTATAAAAAAAAAAAAAAAAAATCACGGCGAGATTGCGTCCGTATAATAGAGAGATCCGGATAAAGGGAGGCTGGATAAGAGAGGTTCAACTGTACAAGGGAGATATATAAGAAATATAACAGAGAGAAAGAGAGAGAGATGGGAGAGAAATATATGCCGTGGAGAGAGAAATATATGCCATGGAGAGAGAAATATATGCCATGGAGAGAGAAATATATGCAATGGAGAGAGAAATATATGCCATGGAGAGAGAAATATATGCCATGGAGAGAGAAATATATGCCATGGAGAGAGAAATATATGCCATGGAGAGAGAAATATATGCCATGGAGAGAGAAAGAGAGAGAATTCAAAAGATGATAAGACTCAGAAAGGGAGATAGAGCAGGAAAGATAAGAACAGAGAGAGAGAATGAGACCTTCGGTGGAGAGGAAATGCAAAACTGTAAATTGTAAAAAATGAGAGAAAATGGAAGGTAGTGAAAAAAAAGTCATGGTGAAGAAAAAGAAATCAGAAAGAAACTGTATGAAATGGAATAAAGGGGTTGCATGCGCATATTAAGAAAAAAATAAATGTGATGAGAAGAAAGAGAGAAAAAGGCTGATTAGAGAAAAGGGAAAAATAATGAACAGATGGGTCAGACAGTTTCACACTAAGGACAGCTGATTGATGAATATATCCAAGAGAACAGACAGATATAACCAAGAGAACTCAAATGGACTTTAGAAAGAAAGCAGTTTTTGTGTTGGTTAGGAATATTGAAAATGTAGGTGAAAGAGATAGATGAAATAAAAGTGTGGCAGAAAGTTTTTACTGGTAGGTGGATTGAATGGTAGTCAACATGCTATGATATTATTTCGATAATGCGGATGAAAATGTCTGCATAGATGTCATACACACAGGTGAAGGAGGAAACAGGATGTTAAAGGACATAACGACGGAAAGGTGTGGAAATAGGGTCGCTCTTGGGTAGAAACCCTCGGTGGCGTTGGCAAAAGTCGGCAGCGGCGGCCTTCGGCAAAGGCCAGAAAGCCAACCCGCCCTTTGCCCAATCCATCTCAAACTGATTGAAAAGATTGGACGGATGAAGAGATTTTCTTCGTTATGTCACTTCATTCCTTTCCCCGACTTTAGCGTTCACAGAGAGCGAGGGCTCTCGCATTTCATCATGCAGATTTGCAAAAGTGTTACGGAAGCTCACACCAAAGTGCCGTGACCCAGAAAAGGAAGAGAGAGGGAGAGAACACCCCCCCCCCCCCGCCCGAACAAGGCATCTCTTGCCACAAATGGACCTCATTTGTTCAGAGTGGATCAGCTGCAGATCCACCAGGATTTCAAAACCGTATCTGCTAATGCTCTGTGTGGCATTCAAAACAAACACGTTCTTTAATTACATACTTCAAGAAAAATGTGTATCTATCCTGCAATGAATGGCCTGAATGTGGCCACTAGTGAGACACAGAATGCATTTCATGTACGTTTTCTGTTATCATAATATCCAAAAATATGAAAAAAACAAGTAGCAGGTATTCTGCAGCTTTTTCCTATACCCTTTAAACCCTTTAACACTCATATTTTCAACTCAAATAACTTTTGAAAGGATGTTGCTACTGCATTGAAAGTTGGTTTTAGTCATGAATAGAGTGTGGACAATTTCAGTTTAATCTGATAATCTCTTCATTGTGGCTATCATGTAGTTTTACTACCGGGTTTTTGTTCCATTCACTGCACTGAGCGCAGAATGTTGGTGGTGTGAGATTAAGCACTTGAGTAGACCCTCAACTTCAGAGCCTCTTTTCTCAGCAAACTCTTCTCCAGAGTGTGTACTTTCTTTCCATTATTAAGATAGGTTAAGAGAGTCCATTTGTACTGAGTTATGCATCATTTGAAAGCTTAGAGTCTGCTCTTGCAGAATCTGTCCTTAATTTAAGATACATAAGTGGCAAAGTTTTGGCGGGTGGTTTTGTGATGCAGGATTACAAATGTAGATTTATTATGATATATACCCCCAGTGTCTATTTCTGTATATTCTCTTTGCCATTTTTGCTAATAGACAATGAGCCAAAGACAAGCAAATGTTGATGCTCGACTACGAGTGTTACCAATAAGTACTGACTACTGACTAGATGAACAGCCACAGTTTAGGCAACATTTTCAGATTTTTGTTTGGGATTTCTATGGATATACCCAACTAGCTGGATGCTAGCACTAAATTCCCCAAAGGGGCAGACATGAATGAGCTCTCTCTCTCTCTCTCTCTCTCAGTTGATGCCATTTAGGAAATGAAATAACCACTCAGAGTTGTTCGCATAGATTCTCTTCATGAAATATTTAGAAAACATGTATGTCCATTTTTTTTTGTGCTGCATTTCTCACATGTGACAGTTTTTCTATATTTAGACTTTTTTCTTGGAAAATTATGTGGCAAATTGACAATGTAATTGACAGACGCCCTCTGCCAGGGAAGAAAGGCAAAAAATGTGCAAGAGTCGTGAACTTTGTGATTTTCATAATCCTATCTGCTTCTCATTAGGGTTAACCATATACAAAATCTATATTTTCAAAATGGCATGGACATTGTGTTCAAGCAAGCCAGCACTGGTATTGGCACTGTTAACTATATGCCTGAGTACAGATGTGAAATCCATACCATGAAAAATGGACACAGTACACATAACATCATGGTCTGCGGTTTCTGAAGCGAGGAGCATGGTACATAGCTTCTTCTTTGAGTAGCCTCGAGAGCATTTCTAAAATAGTGCTTGTCTGGACAATCTATTAGCGTAGGTGTTTTCATTGAACGGAGAGGCATCAATCGAACGGCAAATTAGACTTTCTGATGTCATCACGGAAATTGTCCCAGTCTCGTCTCAGTGTGACCTTGCAGGGGGCCTGCGGATAGACCAGTGAGATGAACTCATGCTTGGGCCACTATGAAATGGGAACATAATTATCCGCATTGTTACCATTACAAACCCATTCTTGCTTGTAAACTAGGTAAATACCAGCCTCCAGGCCACACTCTACAATATGTACTTTCAGTAATTAGTAGTCCCTAGTTTTGCATAGATGCTGAATGGTGGAGAGTAGCTTTCTATACCTGCTTCTCACTCTTATTTTACCTGAATGCCATCTGAACGCATATGCTGTAATTCATTGCCTGCCTGGCACAAGAGCCCTAGTTCCTTTTTACAATCACATTTTTGTTCATGACATAATTTGACAGAGTTTTGAAAGCTCTTTCACATGATGTGATTATAATTTTTGTGATTTTTTTTTTGTTTTTTGTTTTTGTTGTTTTTTGAGCCTGCAAGCCTTAGGACATACATACCATTCTGCAGGGCAAGCGACAAATTGATGCAACATTCAGGGCATGGTACTAGGTCAAAACACACAATGCTTGCTGGCTACTTCCATCTTGAAAGTCCACTTGAGTATAAAGCTTTAGGAAAAAAAAAATATATATATATCATATTTTTGTAACAAATCAGAGTACCGGTACCACAAGCTTGTGAAGTACTTTTGTGATATCTGTATTCCTCCCATCACCTTTGCAATGGTACAAGAAAAACACACAACCAGCCAATAAATGTCTCTGTCACTTGCCAACTCACTGTTGAGTTTGCCAAGTGTTTGTCTCATTGTTGAAAAGCATCTTTTGCTGGTTGTAGTTGTTGTTGTTTTTTTTGTTTGTTTTTTTTTAGAAGGAAGAAGCATTCTGTATTCAAGACTTTAATTCTACTCGAGTACATTTAAACAAAAAGGATGTAAGTTTCAATAAAGATTGCATGGTCTTAAAATGAGAAATTTGTCGAATGGAGTCTCCAAAGTCTTGTAATACACTGATTGAGAGAGAGAGAGAGAGAGGGAGAGAATTATTGAGGAAAGGAGGGGGCAAAGGTCACTGAATGTATCCAGGGCCTGTTTCTCACTTTCATCTGCAGTGCAGAAAATAACCCAAAACAAGCAGTATGGGCTTTAAAAACAAGCAGCGATCTCATGATATGACAGGAAAAGTAAATTTGTTCTTCCTTTCATTTCCTCATGCACTGCGAGAAATTTTGTGATGAAACCACACCCGCATTGATAACAAAGATTACAACCAAAGAAAAAATTAATAATGGGGAGACAAAGTGTGTAAATGGTTGGTGAAATGTGTAAAGAAAGAGTGGTTTTTAAACAAATGTTTTCCAGTCTTCACGGGGTGCAGAGATATCGACTGGTATGGTCATACTTCATCTATTTACTCTTCCTCTGGACCATGTCAGAGAGATAAAGAGTACAGAAGTGAGAAGGAGAACATTTTGAAAAAAAAAATATAGAATGGCATCGATGTCTAATGCAATATGAATTAGGCAGAGTTAGAATCAGAGAATAGTCAATAGACATTTTGTCATAGTCAGAGTGAAGAAAAAAAAAGAAAAAGCATTTTTGGGCTCAATGTTTTACTTTCTTACAAATGAATTATCAAACCATCTGTGTGAATACCACTTCACTTTGTACAGCATATAAACTTGGGGAATCAATCTTCAAAATGCAAGTGTCATTGATAAGAATGTGATAGTATGATTACAAATATATATGATGTCCTGCTCGATGAAGGACAATTATGCAAATGGGCAAATCAAATCACTTCTCTCAGTTTTACGTCTTTGTAATGATTTCACCCCAATGCATTCTGTATGCCTCGCCCCTCCTCCTACCTGAAAGACCTCAACCTGCTTTAATTTTGTGGTCACAACATGATATGCTTTCGCAGCATTTGGGGAGAAAAGCTCACAAAGCAGTGGGTAAACACAAATCTGTCATCTTTGTCATTAGCGTGCCCACCCTTAAAGCAAGCAGAGCTGCATTTCTCGTATCGTACCACCATCCCTCTCCTTATTGCTGCACCCTCTGAAGATGCGCTGGCTGTAAAAATCAGTGGAATATGGGCGACGTTCTCCATGCTCTCCGTTTTTCCATTTTCATCCGGCGACGAAACAACTTTAAACGCTTTACGGAGCCGTAATTGCAGTCCGTCGCAACCCATGATTCGATTGTTGAATCGCGGCATCGGCGCAAATGTGCCAAGACTTCGAGCGGAGTCATTGGATGTTACTGTTGTCGTGGCAACCAGACTCAATTTTAGTTGAAGTAGCAGATGATAGATTGCATGGCTCTGGCATCTATTACCAAAGAGACAGAAAAACAGACCTTCAGACAGAGAGAGAGCCAGACAGATCTGAGAGATAGAGAGGGAGAGAGAGAAAGTGGAAAAATGTGAGATAGTAAAGATAGAAGGAAGAACAGAAAGAGAGAGAGTGTGTGTGTTCACAGTACTGATCCCAAGAGAAGCAGAAAAGTTTCACACATGGAGGAAAAAGAAGAGGATCAAGAAAGAGCATTGAGAAAGAGTGAAGAATACAGAAAGGATCAAGTCACACTATCAGTATTAATCCTACAGCTTGGTTTGCTTGCAACCAGCTTATGCTCGCTAAGACCTTAATCACTCCAGACATGTTATGTGGGAGTTTTTTGGTCTCACAAGAGATTACACAGAATCAAGAAGCTAGGTACGAATTTGCGTAGCAAATTCTGATGACTCATTTCATGAAGCACCCATAGACTTTCTTGTTAGCATGTGACAAACTGCGATGAAAACACGCTCTCAGGATTCATCTTTGTTTACAAGTTCATAACGGTATTTCGGTTCCTAGAACTAGGCGACTCTACGACTCCAACTTTGTCAATGTTAGTGTTTTGTATCTGTTCTGATGTGGTAACAGTGACGCTGATAAAATTGAGATCACTAAACATTAAAGAGGTGTAGACATCTTTGATTCACATCTGTATTGCAGCACCAGAAAGGCAGCCCATAGATGGAAAAAAATATTAACTTTTGCACATAAGCTCTGCACATCTTCAATTCAAATCTGTGTTCTACCAGAAATTCAGCCTGTAGGTGAATGAAAATAAACTTCGATCATGAGATATGTCTTCATATTTGGTGGGACTGTGAATGTACATGGTGCACAACATTTGTGAACAAGTATACCCCTCCCCCTCCACCCCCTCTCCTGCCATCCACCCTTTAAAAATCTTGGAGTCTTTATTGGAGTGTGGACTTTCAATAACTTTGAGAATTTGCTGCCAGCAAACAGAACAAATATTGTGCAGTACGTGTTCGGGCAAGCTTGAATTTGTCACGACCTTCCACCCCGTTCTTCTCACTCACTCTCTTCCTCATTTTGGCTGGCAACCTTCTGCCTCCCGCACATCTCTCACTTTATATATATATATATCTCCCCCCTCTCTCCTTCTACTCTCTATTTCTACTATATCTATCTCTTTCTCTCTCACACACATATAAATGAATATCTCTTTCCTCCCAGTTTGTTGTTCTTCTAGTGTCCCCCTTCTCCGCATCCCCCTCCAGTTTTCTCCTCCCCATCTCTCACTCTAGATATACATCTCTCCCCCTCTCTCTTTCTACTCTCTATTTCTACTCTATCTATCTCTTTCTCTCTCACACACATATAAATGAATATCTCTTTCCTTCCAGTTTGTTGTTCTTCTAGTGCCCCCTCGTCTGCACCCCCCTCCAGTTTCTTCCTCCCCATCTCTTTCTATCCCCATCTTTTTCTCTCTTAGTCACTCCCTCTCTCCACTCGTATCATGTTATTACATACAGTATCTCTGAGCTGTCATCTTCCTCTTTTCCTTCCTTTTCTTCTTCCCTCTCTTGCACTCGTGTCCCGCAGACATTTTTTTCTTTGGGCCATCGCACATGCTTTCCTTTTCTGTCTTTGCTCACTCTGTGTATCTCTATATCAGATACATATATAGATTCTTTGTTTATTCATCTAAGATGGAATATATGTATGTGTGTGTGGATATGGACATATATGTTTATATATGTATATGTACATATTATATATACATTTATCATATATGCATATATATATATATATATATATATATGTGTGTGTGTGTGTGTGTGTGTATGTGTGTGTGTAGATATATACGTAACATATTGATGTTAATATGGATGTACAATTTTATACATTTCTCTCTTTTGGAATGCTGTAGTCCTCATCTGTTTTCCCATCCTTTCTTATCCTTGTCTATGTCTCTGTCTGTCTGTCTGTCTGTCTGTCTTTCTCTTTGTTCCTTTTCAGCCCCATTTCCCAACTCGCTGCAATGATTGTTGAAATATGTCTCGGTGTATGGGTTTGGTGATGAGAGCGTGATGAAATACCAAATTATCATTCCAGTCCCGTGACGGAGATTAGGTGAGCTATGGTCCCCCTGGGTACGTCGCAGAGAACAAGACCTGCCTGTAAAACATACTTCCACCCCCTCATGACTTGCATTGCGTTGCATCTCTGTGTAATTGCATGTTTATTCTTATGTTATCATAGACAACGGACACACATTTTTAGTCATGAAATATTCATTGTGACAACTTCGAGAACGCTAAAAGGAGATTAAATCAGCACATTTTAGAAAATTGTTCCGCATCATTTCCAAATTGAATTGATGTCTCCTTTGTTCGTGCTTTTTTTTTGTATTTTTAAATCTATTTGGTTTTGTTTTTACAAGGACAGTGAGTTTTGATGGAACAGGTTAACCTATTGCAGAATGAGTTGATTTTTTGGTTAGACAAAAATTCTGCAAGAGCCACACTTCGAGTTTGTGGAGAATTAGACAGAAATGCATTAAAGAAGTTTGCAGTGTGAATTTGTCACCCAAGTATGCTGTGATGACACTAAACACATGTGCAGGACTGGCTCACTTTAAGTGTTTATGGAGGGGGGTGGGGGTGGGGGTGGAGGGTGTATCACTGATGTGCTGTTTGACCCAAATGCGCCTCATTTGTGTGCACCCCTAGTGGCTTTTGCAATGTCATTTCCATAATGTCATCATTATTTCACGATCAAAGAATCCTGGAACACTGAATTTTGAATGAATCTGTAGGCTTTGCCGGAATTCTAACTATGGCCAATCCACCCACGTGTTTGTAATGTTGATGATGTTTTCTTAATGTTATTGATGTTTTCTTGAAGTTGTTGTGCTTGTTTTTATAGCAATATCCAGCCACAAAAGTTTGACTCTGTTCAGTATGATTAAATTACTGTGGTTTTTTTTTTAGTATCCATGAACAAGATTTTAATACACATGAGACAGTAGATGTTACAAATAAATTCAGAACAAAGAGCTCAACCTACATACATGAAGCCACTGAATATTTTGTTGGTGGAAAATATTTTGACCAAAAATAGGGAAAAAAATCATAAATGAAGAAGAGCAGCCTATGGAAAGGGGCACATTGAGGATTTTTTTTTTTTGACACTCTGCTTTTTTCATGTTTGTGCAATTGTAATGTGTCCATCAAAGTCAGCATTGAGTGAAAAATGCTTGAAAAATTGGAAAAGAACATACTAATTTCTTTTGAACAGGACAAGAATACCAGAGTGTGCCTGTGTTCAAGCAAAAGCATGAAGATAATACCAATACGTACAATGTAGACTTTTTATAATGTGTTCTTCATGGTTTCTGACAACTTTTTGTCTTGAGTTGTGTGTAATCCATCCTGGGCATAGGATACGTGTAGTCACTAGGAAAACATTCTTAACTTGTTGAGGACGAATCTCAAGTATACTCGGGCAAGTGTCTATGGGAAATGCATGTTGTAGCAGAATCAGCATGTCCTCAATGGATTGATAAGATAGAATGTGTCTGTGTCAACATGCCCAGCTCAACTGCTATAGGAGAGCTTGTAGGCAGCTTAAGAGTAACAAACTTCATCAAGAGAAAAAAATTGTCACGTTATTATGGAATTTCTGTGTTCAATTGCCTGATTTGATTGAAGTCGCATAGATGACTAGAATGTATATCTGTATTTTAACTGTAACATTGACTCCTGTTGCCATTTTAAGGAGGAACAGGGATCCACTTTAAACTTCCCAAACTCATCTGGCTTTTTCATCATCTCTGGATCAATCATTGATTGAGAATACCAAAATTGCCTAGGACTTCAGTGAAATACATGCGCTTATAAATCTCTCCTTTTTTGTTGTTGTTTTCCAGTTTTCATTCTTGGCAAACCATGCTTGTAGGATTTACAGTATTGGCAGTATTTTCTTGGACAGTAATCACTGCAATAGCCTCTGTCTTTTTAATAGCTTAGAGAGAAATATCAAATGAAAATGAACCCACGATGACACCAAAAAGCAATCATTATTTGCACAAAGTCACAGGCTTTATTAAAGGAATGTGTGAAGATCAATATATTCTCTGTCTTGAAAGCTGGTCCATATTCTTCCAAGTTTTGGAGAACATTTGTTAGATTCCAGAGAAGTTCAGGAGAATTTCTATCTCCTTGACCAGCTTGGATTTGGATCTGTCACCATCGTATTACCTTCCATTCATCCATTCAGATTAAAAAAAAAAAAAAATCAGATTTGTATGAATGTATATCATTGAGATGAGGGAGAATGTTAATGATGCGGATGGTTTTCATATAAAGCAGACCCAGAGGACGGCGCCCTGGGCATGTGCGCCCCCCCCCCCATTTTTTGTTAAAACAAAATAAAGAAAAAGAAAAAATCAAAGGGGATGCAGGTGCCCCCCCCCCACCTCTCATTTTTGAAGATACCACCTTTGTCAGCCGATTGTAGTGGGAGCAAAAAATTGCGCTGAAGCCCTTTTTGTCAGCCGATGAAACCCAGAAGTGGCACCAGAAATATTTTTGGTGCCCCCCCCCCCCCTTTTCGAAATTCCTGGTTCCGCCCCTGGTTTTGTTGCTCTATTCCAAAGCATGTACCATAGGTTGTGATGGACTTGTGTTCCACAACCAGAAGCAGGTTATGGGCCCTTTGGCTGGTGTTGATGGGATACCAGAACTGTTTCAAGGATGTCCGACAGATCGATACAAATCAATAAATGTTGCATCATCTCATACAGGGAAACAATCACGCATCTGCGACAGCAATGTGCATGATGACTAGTTATGATCTCTTCCTCCCCCCTCTCTAACCCTCCTGCTATCTATCCATCTATCTATCTATCTCTCTCTCTATCTATCTCTCTATCTATCTTTCTGTCTATATAGCTACCCCTTTTGTTTTGGTTTGCTCGCTCGTCATGATGTTGCCAAATTTTGGCATTATTAATGAGCGCACTGATGTATTATGTAAGAAAATAATGAGCAGAGGGCATTGACCAGTTTAGTTCTGGACAGGCGATGGATATTTCCAATCATATCTCTCCCTTTCGAGATATGTTCATCTGATATTAGCCGTGGCTCCATCTTTCTGTTCTACATTCATACATACACTGTGTGTAATGACAGTCATATTGAAGTGAGGATACCATCTAAAAAAAAAAAATCTTTTAGGACTAGCCTTGTATACAGTAGGAGAGAGAATTGCAATAGACCATTTCTGTACTGTATTACACTTCATGGATGTTTCGTTTCCTACAGTCTAGTAACAAACATTATCCACCTGTTCCCTCCCATGAAGCTACATAGGCAGGAATTCACTTCTAGTTGTTGCTAGGTAGGACAAGCCTCCGGCAAGTTTTGTGGTTTTACTCTTAAATGAATCCCACAAGGATTGGAACAATCATCCCCCAGCATTCCCACTGATTCCCACTGATCAGTTACTAGCCATTCCCTTTAAGGGCAGTTTTTGTGAACAAACCATGCATAAAATCTGAACACATTACAGAACCAGTCTATTGCACTTAACTCTTCCTCTGCCATGGACTTTGGACAGTGGGTACCACACTATTTGGTTTCCTGTGGCAAGTCAACACTCAAAGCGCTCAAAGGCCCGAATTCTCAAAGCTGGAATAACTATTCCGCGGAATAGTTGTTCCGGGGAATAAGTTATTCCACCTTTGAGAATAGATTCGGGGGAATAAATCACGTCATTTTACGTCACGACAGCCTGATTTGCATAAGAGGCGTAATAAATTGGCAAAATAAGCGGTGTAATAAAGTTATTCCACCTTTGAGAATTCGGGCCAAAGAGTTAAGGATCACAGCATTGTCATAAAACAGACTTTACCTCATGGGTATCACTCCATAATATTTTTTTTTGCTTTGTTTTTTTAAGGCATTCTTGTTATTTTCTTAATCAAAATGAAATTTTTGTTTTACTTTTGGCCTGCATACCTTGAAAATGACTTCTTTTGGACATTAATGAGCTTTAGATTCTGCAAGACCACCCGTTCTCCTGGGTTTGTCAATGGAAATAGTCATCTTGCGCATGTGCAAAATACCATTTTTAGTTTAATAACATCATCTTTAATAGCATTCGCATTGTAGATCTAAAGCTCACTAATATTCATATGGGTCATTTACAAAGGATGACAGGAGGTACATCTAGGGTAGATATTAACCTCTCAGTGGGAAAAACGTTAAGTGGAGCTGGTTCCAGAATACTTTCAAGAATTCAGTCCAACATCACATGCAGTTGACAAGGATTAGTAATGCAGAAATTCAAAATGACTGTCTCGAGTATATTTCAAGGGTGTGATAGAGATTAGAATAGCACAGGACAAGTTTGTTTTGTTTGACTGAATATCCTGTGTGGTCTCTCACGTGCGATGTAGCTGAACCTTGCTCGCTACATGCGTGTCAGCCATTCCATGGTTCTGTTTTCGTTCTCGCACGGAATGAAAAACTCTCGAGTAGTCACCTGATCTCCCGTCCCTGCCGCACAGTTGATCGCCCCCGTGGAGCTCTGGCGTTTCGTGATGCCAGAGTGACCAAGGTGGCTGACTCATCCTCGACCACTGTTAAAGGAAGTTGTAGCTCCCTCATTTGCAGTGCATCGTGGGAATGTGGAACAAATGCAGAGTCCACTTGACATGAGATCTTTTGTGGTGATGGTGCGCTGTCAATAAATTTTATGGTCAGTGTGGAATGCTATTTTTGGCATCTGACGGTGACTCTCTTCTTTTTTCTTTTTACTTTTTTAATTTTACAATAAAGCCGTTAGCGGAAGATGCTCCTACTGTGCGTCTTAAAGATCAATCATATTACATTTCCATCTTTCTGATGAATAAGATGGCCATCAGGTACAAAATTAGGCATAATGTTATTCTTACGCCAAAAGCTAGGGTTGGAAATGAAGACGATTATGAAGTTCTGTGGAAATTTTGAGTGAATGCGAGGAAGAAATGCTTCCACCTTTAAGTGCCAGTGAAACCTCTCCAATGCCCTCAGCCCCTGATCAATATACGCATCTCCCTTTTTTTTCACCGTCTTATTTCTAGGCGGGTATCAAATGTTACACTTTGGACTTCAGAGAGTACAAGGAAATGTTATCTTATACTCTGTCTACATCCAGTCTGGAAAAAAAAGATGAGGGAGAGAGAGATGAGAGATTTAGAAGTTTATTTTAGGCTTGTATTGTGCATAAAAGATGTACAATGTATTGTGATATTCTGTGCACCTGTTGTATGAATTCATGTATTAAAACATGTCAGAAGAAAATATTGTGGGGGAAAACAAAGATTGCATTAGTTTTCTAGTACTCTGACTTTTTTCAGTACTGTCAATTGAACATGTTTTAGTGGGTTCCATAAGTTCATACATTGGATGACTGTTAAGTTCAGGTGTGGATTGACAATACATAGATGTTGATTTTGGACAGTGTTTGATGAAGGTTAAGGAGTTAATATATTTTCTCTTCATTTTCAAATCTGAGCTGTTGAAAACATCATTGGCTAAACACCAACTGATATTATCGCTGTGCATATATTTGTATTCATGTGCTATGAAGAATATGGATGCTTTTGCATTTTTTCCTCACATTTTGCTCAATATTAGCAGCAAAAAGTGATACAGATTTTTTTTTTCTGTGTGAGGATGTGTGTGTGCACATGTGTGTGTGAGTTGGTGAAATTTATTCTCAGTTTACGTCATGCAATTTAAAACGACCTTTGGAGAGATAATCGGAAGACATCAATAGTAAAACTGAGTCACTCAGCTAAGTGCTATCTCCTTTTCAGAGTAGATCAGGGATATAAAGTTTACGATTTGAAAAAAAAGGAAGGAAAGATGTCATTTCCCTGGGAAAGTTGCATTGTAATGTATTGAGGTCGAGCGCGGATCCTTAGAATCAAGTCAGCGTGAGTCATTCGGTGTCAGATTTTGCTCCACCGTATTCCCATTAAAATGTCTCCAGTGACGAATGACGTTCCCTCCCGACAAAGCCCTGTGCATCACGGTATAGTGATGGTGGGTGGGGGGGGGGGGGGGAGAAGGTCCCTCCAGATGCAAAGTTGAGGGGAGAGCCACATTGGCCACCTGCCGCGGTGCAACGGCCACTCAGCTCTACCCTCCCCCACCTGTGACCTCACCGCGGAAACGAGCGCCGAGATGCCCTCATTTCTTCCACCCTCAACTCCAACCAGCAAGTCAAACAAACAAAGAAACCAGAAGAGTGAGTTTCATGTTCTAGGTTTCTGGACCTTTCCCATGTAAGAGATACACATGTATACCACACTCCGTTCCGGTAGAGACGGAACGCTTTAGCTGGCGACACTGGTAGCCCGTGGAAATGGAGATGTGCACATATAAACCGGTGGTTGTCTTACACACAGTACCTCTCGGAGGCGTAAAGGGCTTGAAACCTTTCCACTTTGATGAATGGATGTAGAAAAAGATTATGAAATGCATTGAGTGAGGAGTTATTGCACAAATACAGCACTGAAAAATTTCTTACAAACGAAGAGTTTGTTTGCAAAAACCGATAAGTCCATATTTGTCAAATGGAGATATTTGTGATTACAGGTCAAGAAAAATAAAGAGAATAATAAGAAAATTTTTTCTTCTTTTGACCATAACTTCAAAAATATACCTTTATATGTAGTGACCAATATATCATTTAAAAGGTATTATTTTGTACTTTATGACAGAGACCGTACTTCAAAATCTTCAAAAATGGACTTATCGGTTTTTGCAAACAAACTCTTCATGTGCTTCTCATCCATTGTATTCTTGCACAAACAATAAATTGGTATAGTTTTTCAGAATTCATCGTGACTGGGATGAGGAATAAGAATGTTTTCAAAATTCTCAACAAATCACAGTGAACAAGGATGCCGACATAGCGGCTTCACATGAGAATGAGCGATTGGGTGCTCAAGAAAGCAGAACAAGAGAAGAAAGCATGCATAAATTATGTACAGGTAAACTTGTTCAGCAAGTGGTATTCTATTAAAATTACATAGTTGCATTACATGAATACGTGAGCCTCCTATGTCATTATCCTTGTTCAGTATATTACTGCTTGGGTTTTTGCAGAGTATCGTTTTATCTGCTCAAGGTCCGTGATAAATTCCTTAAATTTATGTGGCACTATTGATTTATGTATTACATGATTTACATTTTATACGTCTGGAATGTCCCTTTAAAAAGACAAATGTGTTCTCTCGTACCATTCAGGCATCTTTGTGTTTGGCTAGACTGTAAAGAAGTCATTGCAGTTTAATGTGCTGGAAATAAGACAGAAGCCAGATATCGAAAGTCCATGTGCATTTCTTCAATCCTTAAGGCAGAATAACGAGCTGCCATGGACAAGGCTTGGCGACAAGCAGTGGCGATGAAAGTCTGTGGTTTCACTTCAAATGCATCAAAATCTGCCGTAGGCATTGTAGGGGAACTCTGCATGAATGCTTCTTCCTTTCGTTCTTTCTTTCTTTCTTCCTTTCAATCTTTCTTTCTTTTTCCCCTTCTTTCTTTTTTGCCATTCTCCCTTATTTTTCCTTCTTCCAATGCCCACTCCATGACTGAACGTGCAAACATTATTATGTAAACATACAATCTGGAAGATTTTGCATGACTCTGCAATTTTGTGAAAACCATTTACATATACCTCAGGTGGGAAATGTATTCACCATCAATCAGTGTGCCATCTTTGTTCATATGTTCACATCTTTAAGAGGGTGCCAGATGTGTGTTTACAGTAATACATACATTTGGTTCTAGTACTATTAAAGATTTGGTAATGACACAAAAAACATGTCAATTTGCTTTTTAGTTTTCCATGTAGGTTGAAAAATGAGATAATAATGGTATTTCTGCTTGTTTCACTGTGAAATCCTAGCTTTGTTTTTGTGTTGTTTTTTCTCATGATGGATGTATACATTGTATATAGAATATTGCAATAACTTAAGTAGTATAGGTCAATTACACAAAGACATGTCATAGTTAAATTGTGTGACACATCAAACTCACACCTGTGTACGTCACTACCCTTATTAGGTGCAAATCTTTGAAGACAAGGCAAATGTCTATTGATCATTACTGAACGTTGTACTGATTTCTGCACCCATTATCAGAGGGTACCCTTATTGTACCATTATCATATAAGAGATTTAATCTGTTGGTTGATTTTTTTTTTAAATGACATGCAACCGAAGATGTCTATGTCTATTTACTTGCATGGAGGCTACAAGATGAAAGCAATTTGATCAAATCCTTCCTTTACAGATTTATGGCATGAAAATCCCTCAGGGGTGCAGTCTATGAGACATATTTGCCCGCTGCAGCCCCACATGTCACATTCATTCAAGTTTCTATCAACACTAGTGATTGGGTTCGTATCACTGTGATGGCTATGCCCTATTTACATTAATTTCCCTTTATATAAAAATATACTGTCTACAAAGCAAGGAGATGTACGAGTCACCTTCCATCCCTGAGAATTGGCAGACTTTTTTGCTCAGACAGCATTTTTCTCCTGGCTGCTTTGATGTATTCCTGCAAGTATCAGTGCATCCTACTGTGTGATCAACAGGTAATAAGTATGTCAGTTTCTTTACCTAAAGAGGCGTACATCAGTCTTTTATTGGCATTAACTGTCTTTGACTTAATTTCTTCCTCCAGATTTGTCCTGTCTGCAGTGTCAAAAGTAGTCAGGAGCCAAGCTATTCAATCTCTTAACTCTGAAATGCGTTGGTGATTTGGAAAGAGAGAGTTTGTCAGCTGTGTGGGAAAGTGCCACTTTGAAGACAATCAAAGTTCAGAGAGAAAGAGAGAGTGCGTAGGTGTGAAAGAGGAGCTTTGCAAATTCAATTTGTTTCTGCTCCTTCTTTTCTGCCCTTAAAACATTCAATTTGTCAGACCTGCACTTGAGTTGAAAACTCGCCGAGCTGCACTCGAGTCAGAGACCTGCCTAGCTCGTGATGATGGGTGATAATTTAAGCAGTCGAATGAGTGAGGTTTTTCTTGTCGAGATAAATGACCCATTTTTTGTTGGTTGGTAGATTTGTGTATCTCTCTCTTTTTTTCGGGGGGGGGGGGGGGGGGAGGGGGATGGGTGAGGGGGCAAGAGTTTGGACTGATCACAGGAAGTACAATCCATTTCTAGAAGGTCTTCCCACTCATTATCTGCTCCCCTCTGATGAGCTCAATCACTACTTGTGACAGACATTGAGATGGACAGCTAGGGCCCAGTAAAAGCTTTTACAGGAAGCTGCGTGGCATGTACAGTATGGAGGCTCCTCGACACCGTCAGACGTTTGTAATAGGCATCGTCGAAAATGCCCAGTGGTGGTCCTATACCCTTCGAATGAAAAGTGAAAGGCGTTTTTCAGTACGTCTCCCATTCTGCTGGATAGAAAAAAGTTCTGCATATTTATTACACTCTTCCTATAGTCGGCAAGTTTTCCGTGATGCCGACATCGCACTATGCCAATTTTGAGAGTTTGGTGCCTTTCATTAGGTTAGGATTGATGATCATACAGAGACCTCCACGATTCTAGAAATTACTCTGTTAAGCCTTTAAATATGGAAAATTCTTGAATCTTTATTTACTTTTTTTCTATTTCTTATGTCTTGTAAAGAAACAGTAAACGTTCTGGCTTTCCTTTGGGAGGAGGATAAATGTTGTAGCCAAGTCAGCAGGCATGACTGAAATATTACTGCTAAAATGTGGTAAGTTCATATCCCCATAATTTAAGACCTTGTGTATCTTTATATTTTCTCATCTTTTTTTCATTACTCCTAAAGTTTCTTCTGATTGTGGCAAGTATGCATGATTCATGGAAATATATATTAGGGAATTGATTAAACTTAGTATGATGTAGGTACAAGCAAATTATATGTTTAGTCAAATTTTTCCATATATGTATAAGCCTGTTGTGTTTTTTTCCCTTCCCATAAGGAAGTCAATCTAATTTAAAGATGTATAAGATATCTTTATTTGCTTTTATTTTGCTGAGGGGGTTTGTGGTATACTGGGTTAAAAAAACACACTCTAGTGGGTGTATGAGAAGTGGGCACTCAGCAGTTAAATCCCACGCTAATGTGTGGCATTCGGCGAGAGTTTCCGGGTGCGGAGCCCGAGCCAACCGTAGGTGGGCTGACCCACGTGTGTCTGTCCCCGAAATGATGGATCGCCATGCTCCTTCGCATTGTTTAAAAGGAGGAGAGTGCTGGTGAAGGATAGGCTATTTTAATGTCTATGTACCAAGAATGGGCAGGAATTGCATAGTCTAATGTCGTGTATATCCATCAAAATTGGCCATTACAGCCGCAGCGGTTAGCTTTTCTTTTTGTAATTCTTCTTCTTCTTCTTCTTTTTTCTGGAACCACTTCCTCTCTCAGTGAAAGGGAAAGTTTGCTCAAGTTCAATGACATTTCTTTCCAGCAAACATTTAACATATTAAAGTATAGATAACGCTGCGATAATTTTGAACATGCTGTGGGGCACATCTCCAAAAGTAAAGCATAGCTGCAAGGCGAGCATGCCCTTAACAGAAATGAATATTGTATGCAGATATAATTATACAGAATTACGAAAGATGAAGGTACAGAAGCAGAGATGGGGGCAAGTACGCGGATCAACAATTATTAGAGGATATTGCATCTATAGGTTATTCATTCCTGAATAAACATAAGGTTGAGACAAAAAGCACCAGTTGACCTAAGTCTTTTTCATTGTTTATCTGATGTCATACATGTTTGTTGTTGTTTTGATAGACAGTATGGACTTTAAGAATTAATAGGATGATCCAGGTCTTAAAATTGTCTTTTGACAATCTGTTTGCCCTGTGAAATATCAAAATCATAGCTCTTTATGCCTCCTTTCTAATTCTACAAGTAAGCGAACCTATCTTTTTTGTATCATTTGGTATTTGTCCACCTATGTAAGGATAAACTGAGTATACACCTATATGTGGATCAACTGGGTACAAGCTGTAAAACCAGAAATGTTTGTGGCATCAAATTTTTGCAAATTGGAGTTGCTGCCCTTTTTGGTTGCATGAGATTTTTGCAAATTGTCATTGGCATTTAATGCATATTAGTGTAGACAGGAACTTTTACATGCACTTTAATTTCGTGAATCTTGACTCTTGCAAAATTAAAATGCATGCAAAAATTTCTGATTTTACAGTAATTATGATATAGATTGTGAGAGATAAATTCACCTTTACAATACAGTTTGATAAATGAATTTTATTTCAGATTTTTCTGATACTCATTTATTCTGAATTTACCTTTATACTTTCAAGACTCTGTTTGCTAGAAAAGTATTCAGAATCCTATATCTTAGTAATCAGTGATTTAATCTTCGACATTATGTACTGTGTAAGCTTGTTTAATGTCATATCAGATGATTTTAGATGTAATATCAATAACTAGAAACAAGTATGGTTCTCATAAGAAATGTTAAAAACTATCATCCAATATCAATTGCCAAAAGGATCAATACAATGTATGTGTGTGTGTATGTATGTATGTTTGTGTGCCAACTACACATTATGTGATCTGTGCTCTTCCTTGTAATACTCATATTGGCTTGAGGGGAAAAAGATCAGTGAAGTGAGCCTGAAGTCAGAGACTAAGAGTTTTTGCTTAGGGTTGCAGGAGCTAGATGGATGTCTATTTACACTGGTGTTCATCCCCCGTCTGTTTGGGTGTAATTTATTACCGGCCACTCTCCCTACCCACCCCCCCCCCCACTTCCTCGTACAAAGAGTGTTATGTTTTGAAGTGAGTTGGACAGGCCGTGACGACTTGTCTTCCCGTCTTAGCCGCGGGGCAGTGGCAGATTCATCAAATTAAGAATCATTACATGTGCGCTACACTTGATGGAATATCCCATAAACTTGGCCGGGTATTGACTCTTCACCAATGTTGCCACGATGTAATTCATCTGTCTGCCCGCTCCCTGAACCTCTTTGAGTTGCTCTACTGGGAGGAGTGGGAGGGGAAAGAAAAAATGCTTGTCATCGAATCACCTTGGTGGAAACTTGGAGTAAATGTTTGCCAAGTTAACATTTATTATTCTTAAGATATCTTTGTAGAAAACAATATTTTTGGCTGATCAATTATATTGTGCCATCATGTTTCAGATGAGTTGATTCCTTTCAGTGTCCACAAAGTGATTAGAATAATGATTTCATTCAAAGTGTGTTTCAGAATGGAATATTGCTCCTTTATACAGTTGAACCTCTCTTATCCGGCCTCCCTTTATCCGGATCTCTCTATTATACGGACACAATCTCGCCGTGATTTTTTTTAAAAAATAATTACGGGAGGAAAGGGGATTCCTAACTCCTTGAGAACTCCTACACAAACACACATGAATTACATATTACTTCCAACATTAACATACACCTCTATTTTGGGGTCTGTTACTGAGTGTAACAATGAAAAGGTTGCAGTATACACATTACTACATGTGGTACTACAATGGGCTACATCAGTACATGTGTATGTATATGTACATGTATAAAGCATTGAGTCTCCCATATCCGGCCAAATCCCTTATCCGGATGAGCCCCGGTCCCGACTTGTCCGGATACGAGAGGTTCAACTGTAGTTGTATTATCACTTCCCCTCCCCATCATTGCACAAGACTTTTTGAGGAGTGGATATCACATCGTTATGCCAATTCAAAGCCCGATCCAAGCCTGATGACGTGCAGATTATGCTACCGGTAGTTGCTGTTGTCCATTGGGATGAAGATGGGGGTGGTTAGGGAATGGATAGTGCAGATGAACAAACATGGATGCAGTTACAGACAAACAGAAGTTGACAGCTGTGATCGTTCCATGGAAACGGGAGTTGCTTTGTTTGTTTGTTTATTTCCATCTGAGAAGATGGCTGGATTGCTCATATTCAGCTGCGTTAAACTGGTCTTCCATGGGGTCCAGTTGGATGTTAGGTGGGACCACTTCACCGGGTTAAACACCCTGCTCTTTGCGATGAATGAATTGAAGCGGGATCTTTTACGTGCATGAGTTGTTACTCTCTCATACACGGGACCTCCATTTTATGTCCTATCCGAGGGAGTGTTTGGCCTCTTGCTTGAGGGGATGGTATGATGACACACAACATTGCTCAGTCCAGACTCGGGTTCAAACCCCGAAAAAAACCTTTAAGTCATCATTGTGGAAACCCACATTGAGACTTGTATGAAATGCTCCACTTAACACACACACACACACACACACACACACACAAAGAAAAATCCTCCCAAAATTGATAACCAAGATTGACTGAGAGCACATTTCTCTTAACTCTTTCTATGCTAGGGAATTTATAGACAGTGTGTATAATGCTATTGGGTTTTCTGTGCCAATCAGCACTCAGGGTACATAAATGGTTAAAGAAGCCTATATTTATTTCATCAAAATGAGACAAAATGTCCACTTTTGCAAAGAAAACACTGGGTGAAAGGTATCCCCAAAAACACTTGTGAGTAGCTTACAGAGTTTTCACTGTGTGTCTTTGTTATTCTATATACAAATTAATTGACAGTTTAAATAATGTGTGCCAAATGCTCTGTTCACGATTCACATATTCAAGAGTTGTTCACTCTGAAAATCTCCTTTCCTTCATTATTGTTGGCTTGGTGTTCCAAAAAGAAAATGTTCTTGTGCAACTTAAATGGATAATGTACGTCTGATAAAAGACACTTCTTCTACAGTTTATAGCAAAATACCTATTTTCTGTAGAGATCCTTTCTTCACTTCCACTCATTGTATTCCTACCATTAGTCAATTTGAGACAATGATCATCATTGGTATCAGAGGAAAAAAGACCCCCACACGACCTTTGAGTGGATGTAGGATTAATCATTAGGTGATCCGAGTATCCTCTCGGATCACCTTCTGTATCTGTACTGATTCTTTGTTCTTCTTTTTCTTCTTCTTTCTCCGCAAAAGTTGTGTAGAGGTAATCTCTTGAAAGTCCTCTTCCTATCAATGTCAAAATTATACCATACATGTATCATGTCCCAAAGACGATCCTTCTAATAAAATCATAGTGATTAGTCGACCGTGACGTCACTATGACGTCATTATATGAAAACACATTCTCAATCATATCTCTTTAATGGAATGAAAATTTTCAATGAAATTTACGTCACATATATTTCAAGTCAAGCGCATTCTACTCATATAATCAAAATTCATATTTTCTCTTCAAACGTGCGCGTACGCGCGCGTTGAAATATTTGTATGCTCAAATCGAGCTCAAATTTTTTTTGCACACGTTTCAGAAGATTTAGAGCATTTTTTGAAAAATTGAAAAAATCGGACGGACGCGTACGCGCGCGCACATATACGCACGCACAGCTCATATGCAATGAAAATTTCCCGTTTTTTCACTTTGATCAGATGTCTGAAATGTCAAGGAATATTTCTACCAAATTTCAAGTCAATCCCACTCAAAATGACGTCATACGGGTCCGTCAAAGTTGAAATTCCGCGCGCGCGTCAATGGCGATATACAGTGCAACAATGCCAAAAAACTGCCAATTTTAAATCCGATTTTACTCGTCAGGATGGACGGTGACCCCCCATTTTCTTGACATATTCTGAAAGCTGATGAGTTGTACATGTCATTTCATGGGTTGGCGATACTGGAAAAATGATGAAAAGATATCAAATTTCTTAATAAAATAAAAAAAGTAAATTTTCAAAATGACGTCATCGAATTTTAAGTTCACTCAAGCGTATCTCACTTATTCTTTAGTTGATTTTCGTCCAAATTTCAATATGTTGTAGCTTATTAAATGTTCTTTCAGTCATATAATAACAATATTTTGATTGGATGACGGCATCACCTCGTGAAAATGGATTGAAAGTAACATTGTCAAATTTGACCAGTTTACGTGTTATCTCTATGGGAGTGCAGTTTTTCTGGATATGAAAACTGACATGACTATCTTTATCGAGCACTAGCTCACTTATGCTTCGGTGAATTTCTCCCATATTTTAGTATGTTGTAGCTGAGACTTTGGGCTATCGTAAGTGTGCCCTTCGTTTTTTCATACGGAGTCGGCATCACGTCCAAAAACTTGGTTGAAATTAAAGCTTATCTTCGATATATTGAAATATTTCTTCCTTTCTGCAACTTTCTTTGCTATAACTCAAGAAAAACATACGCTATCACCACCATATTTTGCACATGTTTAGTTCACGTCACGTACATCATTTCACAAAATAACAACTACTTGATCAGACTCCATCTTGGGTATGTAAATTAGGGTCAAAGGTCATAAATGTTTTATCCGGTATCTTGGTGAATACATGTCCTATCTTTACCATATTTTGCACACGTAAAGACCATGTTACAAGGATCATTTCACAAAATAACCACTTTTTGCTCAGATGCCATCTTGTCTGTGCAAAGTGGGGTCAAAGGTCATATGTACTTCTTCCTGTATCTTCGTTATGACGTGTTATCTCTATGGGAGGGAATTTTTCTAGATGTGAAAATTGACATGATTGTCTTTATCGACGACTAGCTCACTTACCCTTCGGTGAATTTCTTCCAGATTTTAGTATGTTGTAGCCAATTTAATACTCTTTAAGTTCCAATTATCAAAAATTTAATCGGATGATGTCTTCACCTCGTGAAAATGGATATAATGTAACCTTGTCAAATTTAACCAGTTTACGTGTTATCTCTATGGGAGGGAATTTTTCTGGAAATGAAAATTGACATGACGGTATTTATCGAGCACTAGCTCATTTACACTTTGGTGAATTTCTCCCAGATTTTAATATGTTGTAGCTGAGACTTTGGGCTATCGTCACTATTCGGTCCATCTTTTCATACGACGCCGAGATCACGTCAAAAAACTTGGTTGAAATCAAACTTATCTCCGATGTATTGAGATATTTCTTTCTTTCTGCAACTTTCTTTGCAATAACTCAAGAAAAACAGCCCCTATCATCCCCATATTTTGCACATGTTTAGTTCATGTCACGTACATTATTTCATAAAATAACAACTACTTAATCAGACGCCATCTTGCGTATGTAAATTAGGGTCAAAGGTCATAAATGTTTCAACCTGTATCTTGGTGAATACATGTCCTATCTTTCCCATATTTTGCACACGCAAAGACCATGTTACAAGAATCATTTCACAAAATAACCGCTTTTTGCTCAGATGCTATCTTGGCTGTGCAAAGTTGGGCCAATGGTCAAATATACTTCATTCTGTATCTTCGTTATAGTGTATACCGAATTTGGTACCAAAGATGGCAGACCTGACTCTCTTTTCTAAATGAGAACCCAAATATCACACGGCCAATGTCTCTAAACACAGATGAAACCTATATGGTCATGCCTATTGCGATCAGGACTCGAATCATTGATAAAAAAAAAAATCGGATCACCTAATTTGTCAGTCTTGACAAATTCCGAGTCTAGTTAATCTTAAGAGCGTGGGAGCTAGCTGTCGGTGTGGTTGAAGAAGCTTATAGATTATTACTTGTTTGTCAAATTCTTTGTGAGGTCACATCATTTTGTTTCTCATTGAAAAAAGAATCTTCCTAATCAGCGCACCTAGTGGTACTGCTGGTTAAGCTTTCGTAGATCTATCAACTATCTCTCTTCTTTGATATGATTAAACTACTGCTCTGTGTTCTTTTGCGCTGTTCATTCCTCAAATCGTAGCACTGGCAGCTCTGAATCTCCATGACAACACGTGCCTAGGGACTCCGCCCACTAATTGAAGTTACAGAGTCAAGCTGACACCCCCTCCCCCTTTTAAAAAAAAAAAAAATTTTTGCTGGGAGTTGATCAGTCCTGACCAAGTGGTTGTGATCAGGGTGGGAATAGGAGAGTTCATTATGCCCCCGGGGGTGCTTTCCTTTACCTCGCGCCCACAACACCATCGGTGAAAATGAACTGCCACTCGGTATCATATGCCTCACTCCATTTGTCGCACCAAAGTCTTTAATGGATGCTCTCCCAGTAATCTCTCTGTCTCATCCCCCCCCCCTCTCCATCTCTCTCCCTCACCTCTCTCCTTCTCTTGCTGACCTCATTCTCGATCTTTTTTCTATCTCTATCTTTGTTTCTCTATCTCTCAAGCTCTCTGGAAGTATCAAACAAAGTCACGCTAGGATATATTTTTACTGCTTTGTCTGATTTTTCATCTGCTGTTTTATTAGCCTACCAGTATTCAAAATTGAAAAGATGGTACAGTATTGGTTGAGGTGAGAATTCAGCTTTTAACCACTTTTTTCAAGATCCGTAGAGGCCGCTTATGAAATATTACAGAGCATACAATTCTAAGAGGAATTCAAATTTCATTCAATGAAAATCGGTTTTGAAATGGCCGAGTTATATAAAGACAAATTAAAACAAAAGATCCTTATAAAAGGTTGGTCCCACCTTTTATCATGATTGCTCTGTTTTGGATATATCTCGGCCATTTCAAAACCAATCTCCATCGAATAAACTTTGAGTTCCTCTTAGAATTATATGCTCTTTCATATTCCATAAGAGGTTTCTCATCTCACAAACAGAATTTGAAACCTGTATGAATCTCAGCCAAAACTATATCATCCCTCCAAGGCACCAAGATTCAGATTCATGTTTTACTTTAAGTGGTTATCAACCCATGACATGGAAACTTTTTCTTTTTGTGTGTGTCCATTGTTTTTATTGTTGAAATATAATACAGTGCAATGTAATATGAGTATGCTCAATAACCACAGATGATGCAATATGCAGGTATTATATAAATTTAACACCACATCATAGCACAGATATTGAGGTCAAAGCAGACAATGCATTCATTAAAATAAAATCCAGGAAATAAAAGTTGTGCTAGCTGTCAATGTCAGCAAAGCGGTAGACAGTAGTGTTGGTCACACAAAGTGCCCATATCTTATGTCTATCATACAACAGGCCTGTCGAAAGCTTGTAGACATTGCTATATATGCCCAAGATACATGCAGATGATTTGTACGTATGGGGGACCACATTTTATCAGCGCAGACCAGCTGAAAAACAGCCATTTAATTTAAAGTGTGATGAGTGTGTAGTGTTGGATATATACATGTAGCTCCAGTGGATGGCGGTGCGATGCTACCAAGCAGCTAGTGGTGTGTATTAAATGGCTTGGGCATGGAGACTGCTGCTGTTTCAGACAAAGAGATAGCTATAAATTGTTACCTGGGAAATATTAATTTCACAGTGTGGAAATAATTCATGCAATTTTTTTGTGCTCCATAGATGTACCTTCAAATTCATAACACGTGTGTGTCTGTGTGTGTTTTGAGATACTCTCTCATGCACAAAAATGCTTTTGTCTGTGAAATTGTAAACAAGTGAAGTTCACTAAAAGTTTCTATTTTTACAGTATTACAAAGCTTACATGCTGTTTGTTTTATTTTGTTGTTGTTGTTGTTGGCTGTAGTGCATTTCACAATTCATTTTTGGGCAATATATGTATGATGATGAAGATAATGGTAATTATTGCATGAGTATGTGTCTGTGTATTCATCATGTTTTACAAAGACAGATATATGTCGTTGGTTGAGAATGATAAGGGCATTAAGTTGCCACAAAACCCATAGTGTTCAAGATAATTTAACGCCCTTCTCATTCTCAACAGACGATGTGTACTATGCATATTATACTTATACTTTGTTAATTCATTTTCACAAAAATAATAGTTTTCTGTATTGGAAACATCAAGATTTAAGTGCACAAAATGAGTAATTCTAAAAATATTCACCTGTCATCCTTTTGTTTTATCTGGTCCCCTCCCCTACCCACTTTTCTACCACTTATCCTCTGCAGTGTGTGGTATGCCTAACCAGGCAGGCGGTGATCTGCACCTACCCGTGCGCCCACCGCGTGATCTGCCGAAAGTGCTTCGTGAAGACCATCCAGGTGGCGCTGTCGCAGCGCCTGCTGCCCCTCCGCTGCGTCGTCTGCCGCACCAAGATCCAGCACCTTGATCAGAGCCCCGCGCTGGAGGTGGACCCCTTATAGTGATGCTGCACTCTGCGGAGGATGCCAGCCCACCCCCCGCACCTCTCCCTCCCCCCAGGAGCGACCACGCCCTCTAGACCGCCCCTCTTATCTCAAAGTCTTCTTCTTCTCTTCTCCTCCACTCTCTTCTCCAATGCCTCACTTTCAATATTTTTGGACCAAGGAGATGATGAATGTACAGAATGGGAAAATGCTTTCTCTTTTTTTCGTTCTTTTAAATCCTTTTGGTTTTATTTTAATGATGTATCTTGTTATTTTCTGTTTTTGGTCTACTGATAATGCTGGAGCTGTAGGCCTACCCGTTACCATGCTATTGTCCTGTTTTGTAGCGATAGTTAATCATATATTCGTGTCAGTACTTTTCATCATCTGTTTTTGTCACATCAATGCCAAGGTTAAATGGAAAGGACATTTGTACAGAAGGTAGCGGGTCATTAGGCACTTCACTGATGTGGAATTGGGTGCACCGTGTATCAACGCTATGAAGGTGGCATTACCAATATTTCAAATGTTTGGTCTTTGTAGTCGTACAAATTTTCCAGAAAGGCAGACAATCATGATATGCATGGTTACTTTAGCTGCCAGTGAGCATTTTTGCAAAATGACGTAACTTTCCTTTTCTCACCTGACATCCAGTGTGACAATAGGAGGGAGATGTACGCACTCATTCCACCACCACTCGGACAAAACACGTTCAGTGCTAATCACAGGATACTACACAAATTTAAAGCGTGGCTTTTGCAACCATCAGTGTTACAGAGTTGACTCGACATTTGAGTTTCACATTTGTGCATTTTTATTCAATAGAAGTCCTGTCCCAATCTCCTTCTTCTTCGATGATGGTTGTTGGCACAAAGTGGTAGATCTTCGCGTGAGAGACCCTGAAAGTTAGGTTATGCTTATATTATCAGCACGTTGGAAAGTGTATAATGATAGATCAATTTCTACTATGTCATACACAGTAATACGGGGCTTTTGACAGTGTTATACAATGTGTGTGTGTGTGTGTATTTTATCATCTGTACTCGAACATCAAGTGAAGGATGTGAATGGTTATATATTCATAGTATAGATAAGGTAGAAAGAAGAGAATGAGGAATTGATAACTTTCTGCTCCCTTTAGTGGTACAGGCAAAACACTTGTTGTTATAGAGGTAGCAGAGGGTTATTATTCAGTTTCTGTGATATGTATGTTTACCCTTTGCAATTTCCATGTATGCTTCTATTGAAGTTGTGATGAAAAAGAGAAAAACAATCACATTTGAATTTAAAAGTCTGTGAGGCAAGGGTACTTTACAGAAATGATATGAATGCATGGTAACCATGTTCTGAATAGCATTTTTGTGTTGAGTGCTTTGCTGTTTCCTGAGAGGAATAAATTTCGGTGACAAGCCTACCGTCTATGTTAACTGTTACAGTGCGTGAAGCTATTGTTCATGTCATGAATTCCTTTCTGGTAGATGCGATAGCAACAGAAAGACAGTATCATTAGTTATCTATTAAAATATTCATGTTCTTCTCTTTTTAACCAGTGCATGTATGGGCGAAGAAAAGCTAATTTGATGAGGCGTACATATGACCTTGTAACCATGAATACGTACAAAGCACATATGCAGACAGCAATCCTATTCTGAATGCATTGTAGATGTATGGTATAGCCAATGGGTGCATCCGTAAATATACAGTCAAATATCCAGTTCTGACATGATATTGGGAATTACTGTCCAGCTTTCTATAGTCTTCATGATGGCAGACAATATGTGACCCGCTACAACAAAAGGATCCTAAAGTCGCTGACGGCTGAGCCGAGAATATCGAGTTTGAAGTCACATCATCAAAAATTCGTCAAAACAATAGGATTTCTGTTTTTGGCATAATTTTGTAGTCTAATGTTTTGTCTATGATCTGCCGAAATTTCGAAGCTAAATGATCGAAGGAAAGGCAAGAAATCAGCATTTTTTTGGGGGGGCCGTGATTTTCCGACTCTCAACGTAACAGAAACGTGTCTGAAGAATTGGATTTAGCGCCGCAGCTAGACTCCGCCCCTAGCAACGAGGGAGTGAGCTTATTGGCCAGTGCGTTGCATCCTGATTAGTGATTGTTCGTGCGTAGACCGCTGGCGCTAAGCTTGAATGAACATCGCGGAAGTCGCTAGGAGCATACCTTCTATTGTCAAATGGTAAAAACTGTCTCGCCTGCCCTTGATCACGATGGCGTCGGAAGGAAAACTTTGAATGTGTTTTTCTCGGCACGCTGATTTCCACAACCGCTTGACATGCACTAATAAAATCATCGATATCACCGCAACCGAGTACTTTTATGAGTTGTGCTATATATGAAATTAAAGTAGAAGAGCATGAGAATAATGTCATGCCATTTTCAGAAAATTGTCCTCCCCGACTTTCGGATCCTTTTGTTGTAGCGGGTTGCATATTGTTGATGTTGTATGAAAGTAGCATATATTATGAGGAAGACATAACTTCTGGTAGTTATGGGCAATCTGGCACGAAAGTGAATGCTGTCAGTAAAGTGTGTGAACTCCAGCTTGAGAATCAGAAAATATAACCACTGGCATCACACTTAATCACTTGTAAGGAATATGACGAAATAATTCATGGACTGAGTGGTCCGTGCATGGAGAAAAATGTGGGCAGGTTAGTGTGTATTAAAAATGTACAAGAGTGTAAATGTGGTTTGTGTGAGGCCAGATGACCTTCCATACCTGTAAGTCAGGGAAAACATGTGGTACGCAGTTTGTGTAACCTTGGGTGAAGTTACCATTAGATGAAATGAGATTTTCGAAATGGCAATCATATAGTTCTGAAATAATGAATGGCAATGATGAAGAAAGATCCTTTCCTCTGATATTTCACTAACATAATGATACTGAATTATTGAACTTAATAACCCTGAAAATAAAAGTCTCTCTTATCCTTGATTCAAGCATCATATTCACTTTTTAATTGTTTCATGAGAATAGAGCGAGTAATATATTTCAATACAAGAGCAAATTCAACAAACCAAAAGCTCATGTTAGAACTACATCTAGTTTTAAGACTCATTAGAGTATGTGTCATTTGCATCAATAAGATCATCAAAATGTTCTCAACTTGCACTTGTTTAATATTATGTTTGCAGAATAGAGACCACTAGCTATTAGGTGTTCTTGCTGGTAACTCACAGTTTAATTCATGGCACAATTATATTGAAAAGAAAAATGTACTCCTTTTCTGCTTAACAGTGTACAGTTAATGCACTACAACAACAACACAGGATAATGAATACAATGAACATGCATGTTTCTTACACAGCTTAATTTAACACAATTTGGGGCATTAATGAAAGCCATCTGAAATTCTTGCATATATAAAAATGTATGTGGGTGATCATCAGACAATGTTATCTAGATAGCCAAATAATGTCATTATTTATGATGTGTAATGCAATCGAGAACTATACTACTCCAAGTTTGAAGAAAACGTGAATTACTCATACAATGCTAACATAGCCGCATAATCATACACAGAATGGATCCTCTGCAGTGAATTCTATACAGTTTGCAATTAACTGATGTACGTACCTGTATAACAAGTGATAGAAAAGCTGTAGATGTCATAAACCCTGTGTAAAAAATAAAAAAAGTAGTTCCTCATCTGGGTAAGAGTGTTACTGGTCATCTGCTCTTGATGTGTCTTTTGGTCAAAGGCAAGGTGATGGAGTAAGAATAGCTGGAGGTATATATATGATATATTACTTGAATAGATATATATTTATAAAAGAAAATACTATGTGGTTGAGGGATCGCATACAAACATTATCCCTGTGTAATAGCACTGAATATAATGTACACAGACAATAAAATGTCATTGCTCTATGATTAAAACGGATGAATAGCATGAGATATTACAGTTTCTATTGCCAGTCACTTTCAGAGCATTCACAGTTTACAAAGGTAATGACATTGTTAGCTTATAAGCTAACAACTATGCTAATTAGCTATTCTCAGCTTTATCATAAACAGGGGCTGCATTTTCACTTTCCATCACCCTTTCTTTTTGTCACCGGAATATAGGTAATATAAACTTATCTTCTCACTACAGACTAAAATGTGTTTAAACAGCTTGTGTTTTCCATGATGTGTGCATATTTCAGTTTCTTATGATCAGACTATTAACACAGATGGAAATGTCTGTGTTGATAAATGGAAAGACATTCATTCTGTAGTCTCTTGATTCACAGAAACAACACAAAGAGAGAGAGAGAAAAAATATATATTTGTAGAGATCCAGTTTATTTTCACAGCTTGAGAAGGCAGCTCAGAATAGCGCACCTGTAGAGCTCTTATTTGGTTCTCTGATCAAACACTGCTGGATTTGTACACATTCTACAACCTGTTCTGTGGCGCTTGCTTGGTATAGAGCAAGCTGTACATGTCTTGCACGCATTTAAAGTTGCATCAGTCCAATAATAGTACAGTTGAATGTTCACCACACAGGTGCAGTTGTATGTAATATATCCACACTTGATTAGCTATCATATAAACATGTATTTTATTTTGGCATGGAGCATTACTTTTTTCTCTTTCTTTTCTGCTTTATCTTGCACTGCTTGCTCTTCAAACCCTGAATACAAGTGTTTTATTTTTTTTTTCTTCAGCTGTTGACATATAAAAAGTAGAATAACTGTGTGCACAAACCTTGGATGACAACGAACTGCTAAGCACCGCTCATGCTCTGACTATAGAGCAAGTTTAAACAGATTATAGTGCTCAAATTCAGCAAGAGCTACATGTAACGCACCTCGATTCTCTAATTTGTCATTGCATCTACTGTGTGGAACTGTTGCTCTCGAAAGCTCTGCATGGTAAGGTGCCCCATGGCCACCAGCTAGCTTCGTAAAGCATTAGCAATGTCTCTGGCGGCTTTCATTCCAAGGCACGGTGCTTGAAACACGTGCCACCGTAGGTTACCGAAAAAAATGGGTAAAATTGTGACAATGGACATATCGATTCTCTTATTACGAGTCGCAGAAGAGTGATGAATAATTGCATTGCTTTCCATGTGTCATTTGAGCCTGCCCTCCAGGGGAAAGTGCACTCACTGAAGAAAAATTAATGAAATTCACATCATGGATAACATGATTACATTCATCGCACAGTCTCCAAATTGTGTTATGGATGGCTCGAAGAATTACTGTTTGAATATTTATGCCTTTAATGGAAAGGTTGTTGCTGTTGTTTTATGGCCGTGTTTTTCTTCTTTTTTTCAGGCACAAACAGCATCTGTCTTTCTGCATCATATCCCTGTATGCTAGGCATAGTGCATGATCTATGACACTGTTGCATTTACTGAAAGTAACTGCTTAGTCTTTGTTCAAGGCTTTGACTTTGATGATTAATGTCAGTTAGTGATTGTGAGCATTCAAAAGTATACTTTATTTGTCTGTCATCTGTTTCCTTTTTTATTTCATGACCAAAGGCAAAATCATAGCCAAACATTATTGTAAACCTTGTTGTGGGTGATGAAGGGATTTATTTTTTGTTTGTTTGGATGTATTGGTTTAGTTTTTCTGGGTTGCAATGATGGAATGCATTAATTTTCTGTTTGTGCGTATTTTCTGTTTCTTCTCATAAATACATCTTATCTATTCCAATGAGGAAAGGAGCTATATTAGCATTGAAATTTGAGTGCAATTCTGACTTATCGTATATAATGGGCTGTAAGGTTTCTAGATATTAGTGTGTATAGAATGTAGTAGCATAGAGAATGTTCCATGTTCGAATTTATCGGGAGAATTTCAGTGAAGTTGCTGTATGCTGTGACTGAACTTGCCATGTGATTTGGGATTATGAGATTCCTAGTGTTGTTAGCATACACCCTGTCTCTTTGTTTTGAAGCTTGTGAGTGGAAACTGAGCTGCACCACATCAAGCAAGGTTCTCCTAATTCATGTTGATTCCTGTACTATACTCACAGAGATAGTATGGCCCCGTTCGCACTCACAATGTGAGAGCGATCTGACTGGAGTAACCTTCCTGAGCACACATGCTTGGCCCCATTGTCTCACTTCGCCTCTGTTGGGTAAAAAAAAACTTTCAGGCAAGCGTGTTGATGTTGCAGCATCTCAGTGCACTTATGGAGACTGAGGATTAGCCTGTTCTGTGCCAGGGACTTTTGACAGTGTGAACAATACTGTGGGATATTTTGCACTAATCAGCGCTCAAAGCACACAAAAGGTTATTGAAAATGGCAGTTTATAAGAACACGCTTGTCCTCACACTGCACAAGTGAGACCTGGGATGATTATCCGGCCACTATTCCACTTCCTCAGGCTGGTCAGTAGGAGGGGTCAAGCAATTCACTCCCTAGCACAGTTGCATTTCACATGAGTATTCAAGTCCTCAAAGCAAAGGCCAGGTTGGGAAAGAGCTACCTGTATTTCATTCATGTGAACAGGGGTCCTTGACACAAAGTGCATGGTCATTATCTTGATAGTCTTCATGCAAGGCTGCTGACATTACTATATTGCTCACAGCAATTAGGGATTGTGCTTCAGCAGACTTATATCCATGGATGGGTGATGGTAATGTGTTACATGGTACAGGGGTCTGCCAAGGTGTGTGTGCTTGGCCATTCACTTGTTGTCACTGTAAGCCGCGAAACATTGCGTTTACCCAACAAACGGTTGTCGTGTTTGTTAAACAGAGTGTCGCGGCTGTGCTGTGATTAAACTCGATGTTCGCCGACGTGATTGAAAAAGCAAGTAAAGTTTCGAAGTGCCTTTAGGTACCAGAGAATTGCAATACTTAGCATACATTCAATCAGATGAAGAAGTGTTTTTTGTATGATTTATACCTGTACTTGTAAGTCCTGTCTTACCTCCGATTTTTCCAGAGCTGTCAGAGTAGCTGTGTGCTTTCCCTGGGGAAGCGTTTTTCACAACATGTAGTGTGTACATATTTAGCGCATCCCTCATTATTCAACATTTTGTCGTCCTTGCAGGATGTTGAATCGAGGAATATACCAGAGGTGGAAGGAAATATATTATCAAACCTGAAGCTGATCTTTGAAATGAGAGATCGTGGTAGATGGTAGATTAGCTGCCAGGAGTTTAGAATAGACACGATAGCCAACCGAGGCCTCTTTCACTGTCACAAGATTTAACCGGCGACTTCAGATGGTTAGTCACTGTGTTTCCCCCTTTGACGGACGTGGAAGTGAGCCGAAACTATTGTACTAAAATGGTCCTGTGGATCGAGATGCCCTGAACAACTTCAGCTCCATGAGGGCTGTTGTGCAAAATGATGGACACCTTGATGCGTAGCTTTTCATGTTTCATTACCGGTGTATCATTTAGATTGGCACTTTGTGAGCACAAGATGTGGTGGAAGCTCTTGTAGGGGGGAAGATTGGTCAATCTTTGGCATAGAGAAAATGACTTGAAAAAGTAGTCATGTGGCACCCCCCCCCCAAGAAAAAAATGGGAGAAAAAGAAAAAAAAAACTATCAATAAATGGTTTCTTGTCAGCAAACTTTTACCACAGTTGAATGAATGCAAAGTGCAAAAACATATCTTTGAAATATGAATTTGTTATAATCATTCAGAAATAGCGTGAATACACTTATAGAAGTCTTGGTAGAAAGATGAAGAATGTATACAGAGAGTTTCCTCCGCAGTATCACAGAATGTCAAATATATGAGTCGTTGTCGTTTTATGACGATAAATATGATAGAGTACTTTGACCTCTCTTCTCTGTTTAGAGTTTATGCCACCCTGTAGGTACTTTTCAGAATGGTATTGTTCATATCGGTACTCATGAGGTCATTTAGATGTGTAGTCAGTTGGATGGATATTTAATCCTATGTAATCAGATACATACAAACAGATCGGGACATGGGGAGAAGCAAGCCCTACTCCCTGTTGTTTGTACTCACCTTAGAAACACTTCTCATTTTGTTTCCATTTGGTGTAAACACCCCACCCCACTTGTTCATGGTTATTCAATCTTGTATATGTTTCTCGATATATTCCATTAGAGGTGAATATAAGATATTGAGAGTCTATGAAAGATTCCCCTTCCCTTCACCCCCACCCCACCCCCTATACCTATAATCATTCAGTATACCATTATGTATATATTGAAAACCCTGTTCTGATAGCTGCTGGTACGGAACAGAGTGCCGGTGGGAGGTGTAGCAATTGTATTACGATGTAATCCACTTTTATCTGACTTTTACCACGAAGCTGTCACTAATAAAGACGGGAAGCAGCTGTGAGCTGTTTACTCGTGAATCAAACGCTTTGCGTGAATTTGTGTCATGTTGTTCGTGCCCCGAGGTGTGAAATGCCCGACAAATTAATCAGCATCTGGTGTGTGGAAAAAAAAATAGGGGAATGGTGCTGCATTTCTCAAAGGAATGTAAAGTTTCAAAACTCCCATATTTCATCAGTGATGGAGTGGGTCTTAAGTATCTTGTCACCGCTCGTGTGAGGTTTTTCATTCTCGAAGAAGTTGGGAAAGATTGTGGCATAATGGGGAGTCATTTTTCAGCGACATATAGTGAACAAATCCTGTGATAAGAAATCATTGATAACGTCATGAAATAGTTGATAATATTATAATTGAATTTTGAACACACACACACACACACACACACACACACACATATATATATATATATATGTATATATATATATTATATATGTATATATATGTGTATATATATACATATATATATGTATATATATATACATATATATATACATATATATATATGTATATATATATATATATATACATATATACCATATATACCATGGTATACATGGTATATATGGTATATATACCATATATATATATATATATATATATGTATTGTATACATATGGTATGTATGTATATATATATATATATATGGTATATTAAACCAGTTTTAATGCCATTTTAGGTTTTAATCTGTCATATATATGTATATATATATATGTAATTATATATATATATATATATATATATATATATATATATGATATATATACGTATGTACATACATGTAAGTATTTGTTTACATAAACTTTATATAATATATATTTTACATTATATATGTAGATGATTACTGGCGGGAGAGGGAACATACCGAATGTTCCACCCGAAGGGTTTGAAATGCTATTGAGCGAGGTTATAAGTCCCGAGACGAAGTGGAGGGAATTTTAGCCTCCCAAAATAGCATTTCAAACCCTGAGGGTGGAACGTTTCGTACATATTCCCGACAACAAAAGTCATCATCTGTTATATTATATGGGTTAGTCAAATCACCAGCTTTTCGCATTGTATGGAATAGGCAAATCCTATCAATTGCGTGAAAAATATGATCGTTCAATCGTTTGGTATTGTTTGTCACTTGTTACGTGACAATGTTTTCCCATGGGAAAACATTACAAAAATGTTCTGCCCATGGGCGAACATAACCAATGTGCCTCCATCACGTGACTGTGTTTAGCCTGTCACTAACCGGTCTTTGACTATCCCATTTAATATAATTATATACATTATAGTGTGTTGTTTATATACATTATTATGTATTCTAACGTGTCTATTGGATTATGATGGAAAATCATTCGCCGTCTATAACCACAAGGATGAAACTAAACATAAATCATTTATTGTTTATACCTTTCTACTTCTTAAACCTCCCGTTTTGTCTCATACTATTTTGCCATTTTTTGTTTTGGCGGATATAACAAAGATCGTAACCTTGTAAATGGGAAAAAGGGGTAGGGAAGAGGGGGAGGAATAATCCATGTCTGATTCCGCTGTCAATTATGTAATATGATTGGGATGCATTATTGGTTATGCTGCGTAGTCTCGTGCGTGGTAATAACCCCAAAACCCAACTTAGCTGCTTAGCAGGAACGGGCGTACACTATTTTTTTTTTTTTTTTTGGTGCTCGTGCGCTAATCATGAGTAGATATGAACGTAGCCTTCAATAACGGAGGGACTGAAAGAGAGGCAGAGAGAAGTCCTAAGTCCACTTTTGTGTGACCCGTTGCTTGTTTGTAAAGAAAGGTTGCCGTTTTCAGTTTGTTTGGATGCCTGCGCTTGCCCGACGTGTGCCCCATGTTTGCGTGCGGGTTTGCATGAATGAACACGTTACCGCGGCACGAAATGTCTACGTGTGTATTATTTCGACTTTCATCCTCTTTTATGGAATATCCCCGTGTCGAAGTTGATGGGAATGTTGTCCGTCTGTCGTTTTAACGTTTATCAAATTAGGAAAGGATATTTTCTGGTGAGATTGCAATCCTGTGCGTAATATTGCATTATTGTTCCCATTACAACATCATTAAGTCGAGAATTGGAAATGAAGGGGGGACAGAAAACAATCTCAATAGTGGCGCCTATTTTGTGTGACCCGTTTGCGCGGTTACTTCGTAAAAAGAGGTTACAGTTTTCAGTGTGTATGGCTGTTTGTGCTCCCCGTGGGTAAAATGGTTGCGTGCGGATTTGCACGAATGGACGCGTTGCCGAGACACGAAATGTCTGCGTGTGTATTTGGACTTTTACCTTTTCTAATATGGAATATCCGCGTTTTAAAGTTGACGGGCATGTTGTCCGATTTTGCAGTTTTATAGTAATTGATTGGGCAAGGATGCTTTCAAATGAGATTTCATTCTTGTGCCTAGTTTTGCATAATTCCTTCCGAAACAAAATCATTCGGTTGCGAGAATGGGTGGAAATGGGGAAAAATGTGCGATTTGTTTTATTATTGTTGTTTGTTAATGATTGAATGTTTGTGTCCTGAAAGTTGCGTATGTTGTGTGTGTGTGTGTGTGTGTGTGTGTGTGTGTGTGTGTGTGTGTGTTTGTGATATGGTGTTGTTTGTGCATTGTGCATATCTGTACGCGCGTGTGTGTGTGTGGGCAGCCTTTTGATGATGCATTTTAATAATAATTCGGATGTCCTTTTCCAATAGTATACGGTATTTTTTTTATAAGTCCCTTGCATCACACGCCTGTGGTGGATTGTTGTTGCCTGTCGTTGTTGTTTGTGTTTGTGTTATTGTGTATTGTGTGTGTGGGGTTTGTGTGTGCATGTGTGCGTTTGGTGTAATTTGTGCGTGTGTGTGTCCTTTTTCCTTTTATCATTCCTTGTCAGCAATGATATACTGTATGCTGTGTTATTATAATATGCATTTTGTAAACGGGAATTTATATAATTATTATGTCTTTGGACTTTTCACTCGTCTGCTTTGATGGCAACCCCCCCCCCCCATCTATCTATCTATCTATCTATCTATCCATCTATCTATTCTATCTATCCATATCTATCTATCTATCTTTCTATGTATGTATGTATGTATGTATGTATGTATGTATGTATCTATCTATCTATCTATCTATCTATCTATCTATCTATCTATCTATCTATCTACCATATCTATCTGTCTGTCTGTCTGTCTATCTATCTATGTGTTTACATATCTATCTGTCTCTCTATCTATTCATCTATACATCGTTCGTGTCTGTATGGGTTTCGGGAGATACATGACATGATAAGTATTGAATCAGGGCGCCACATCGTGAAAGTGGGCGAATAGAATTGGCTCACGTTTAAAAGTAGGATGTCCACTGGACGTAGATTAGGTGTTTCTCACGTTCCCGTATATTTCATGACACATTCCGCCCTTACACAGGTGAGACAAATAACCGCCGTCGTCGCCAACCTATGCCCGCGTCAAAGTCATGCATGCAATTATACAGGCTGGCAGTAAACATTAATTAAGGGTGTCCATCCTCCCACTATTCCCCCGTTCGCTGGAACCGGAGCCGTGTCGCCACCCGCACATCACGCTCCAGAGTAACCCGACCCTACGCCTTCCTCCAACGGATTTCGTCCTCGCGCACACACACAAACACACACACACACACAAACACACACGCACACACACACATACACACACACACACACACACACACACATACACACACACACACACACACACACACACACACGCACACTCAAACTTGCGTGTGAAATTGCCACGACTTCGATTACGCCAGGAATTTATGGGTAGATTCGGCTCCACGATAATATGAATTATGTGTTTTATTTCAGGCGAATTTGAATTTGTGATGTGCGCGCAAGCCGGCCACCAGGAAAGTTTAACTGTCTGACAGTGTACCATACGAGCTGAGATATAATGCCTGCATTAAAAAAGAAAGAGGTTTACGGCTTGATTTCGATAAATCCTCCATTATTTTCGGCTCTTGTTTTCCTATCCAGAGATTTATTCGGCAGGAAGAGGAATCCACTCGAATAAATCGTAAAGATGCCCCCTTTTTCTATTCTCGATAACAGATTCCGATACATCATCCTCCACCTTCAATTATTCAGGGCAGCTTGACTGACATTATTTTGCGATTTTTGTTTGTTTTTTATTATAACATTACATGATTTTGTGGCTTAACTTTCTTTTTCTCTCGACGTACGGGTCTTTTCCAAATGTGGATTTGATCGGCAGACGCCAAATACGGGCAGGTGGCCCGAAAGAGAAAAATGATTGTTAGTGAGATATAAAGAGAGACAGAGAGAGAGAGAGAGAGAGAGAGAAACGAAAATCAATATGACTCTCTCCCTCTCTCTCTCTCTCTCTCTCTCTCTCTCTCTATATATATATATATATATATATATATATACTGTATATATATAAATATATATGTGTGTGTGTGCGTAAATATTTGTATTCAAATATAGATATAGTATAATATATGGTAATATATACAAATATAAATATATATATACATATATATACATATATATACATACATATATATATATATATATATATATATATATATATATATATACATACATTCATCACTGTGCATATTATATAATATATATGACTGATTTTTCACTTCTTCTCTGATAGCCAAAAGATGTGAAATGTCATTAAAACAAATGCTACCCCTTTTTTATGGGGCAGCGATTTAAGATTCAACCAAGACTCGGACAGGAAATGAGAGTGGTATAATAAGAATCGTAAAGTGTATAACATGGCTCACGCAATAACGACTTTGTGGCAGTCAGATGATATTATGCAAATAAGGTGACGTCGTCATCACCTCTCCCAAGTCTCCCCTGACCTGGTCCAAAAAAAAAAAAAAAAAAAGAACGAAATCTCTTGATATGCAGGGCAGAATTTTACGTGCGATTTTTAAAAGAAAATCTCACAGCAGTGAGCTTCCAAATCCGTGAAATCTAAATAAATAAAGATAAATAAATGAGCAGCAAAATTGCAACGACAAAAGACATTAACTGAACACGATACATGCATTGGCGTTAACACAATACGTCGTGTAAGAAAGGAATCCTCAAGAGTGCATATAAAGTTGTTATTGTTGTTTTTTTCTTCCAAATGCGTTGTTGTTTTTTTTTTTCTTCCAAATGCGTGAACTCTAAATTGGGACATCTTAAAGAATACGGCATTCTCAACTTTGAGCAATAAAGAGAACAAAGTTTGCTTTTATTCTAGGTCAATTTCCCCTCGTTCGGTTTCCGTGCTTCCGCGCAAAATAACACGAACTTTCATATTCTGCTTTGTTCATTAATTTCTCTTTTGATCGATGATGGAATTTGTTGCGGTCGTAAACAGGATACAGGGGACGCACACCTCCTCCATCAATGAAACGTACACGTAGTTAATGATTTCAGAGAAGAAAATTACTTTAAGATTGAAGTTATTCTGTGGCAGATGATGTTGTTGATTACGTCACTGTGCCCAAATAATTCTCAACTCCGAGACCCCCACATGGTTGGAGTTTTGTGTTTCGCGCTTGCATTATAATTTGTTCTGGTATTATAAAGCCTCCGCCTTTATCCCCCCCCCCCACTCACACACACAAACACGTACGCACTTACTCTTTTGAGAAATGATTGCATGTATTAACGTCATGTGCGTAGGAATCACCTCCCCCCCCCCCCCCCCCCCGTCGTGTTCCTTAAAATTCCTGAAAAATTAATGTTTACGCATCCAGTTAAAATTTGCGCCATCGTCACTGAAACATCAAGATTGGGGGCATTTTTCTACCATCTTGTCTTTCACATGATATCATTTTTAGCAGTGTTCAATTTCACAGTGATCACGTCTGATTTACACTGGCAGCAGCAGCACCAACAACAGCACCATCACCGACAAAAAAAAAAAAAAAAAAAAAAAAAAACCAACAAAAAAACCCCCCAAACAAACAGAAAGACAAGCCTCTCTCCCCTCCCCTCTCATCTCATCTCCTCCAAGGCGTTAAGAATAGGATGAGGATCATCATAGAGACACCACGGTAGTGATATGCGCTATATAAGCACTGTGTTATATATATATATATATCATGTCATATTTCGGTCACTAATTACACACACAGAAGATAACTTAAGTGGCCATTCAAGACGTACGTGTTTTGGGCCTGAACGAACATGACTTGTTTGTTTCACGCTCGTCGGAAATTAATTCGTCGTAAGTCCAACGTCTCGCCAGATGCTTTACAAACAAACGATAACAATTCAGACACATCTGACGACTATACGCGCGACTTCTAGGAGTGTAGGCCTACATGGGTGGCGTTCAGCGTTATTTTTGGTCTGCCTGAACTTTTGCTGCAGTCAACCCGACGGAGTTGTCACTAGTCCCGAACGCTAATGCGCACAGAGTGCTTTTCAATTAGCCGGGAAAATCAGCTAATTGCACTGTCACAGGCCGCGAAACTCATGCAGCATGCGGGAAAACCTCGGGGCTCAATAAGCGCGGGAAGCGGGCACACAGGAGCGCGAGTGCAGGATGACGTCACGAATTCTAATGAGCAAACGTCACACGTTGACTAATGTGACGTGTATCGTCACTCATTTACGTAGTCATGGCGACACTGCGTTGCTCGTGCCCTGCCTGCGCCTGTAATCCCGCGCGCAAACGCCACTAAATGCGATCTTGCTCCCTTTCGTAGCCAATTACGTGTTCTCTCAGGCAGAGGACGATGCCTAATTACTAGTCTAAGTTCAACAAGCGTGCTGTCAAGGGTTTCGTTGTTGTTGTTCATTGCTCTGTGTGGCTGTTGTTCTATTTAAAATGCTGGGAACTTTGATCAAACAATACATCATAAAGAATTAACTGATATTACGCGGACTTGTGGTTGTTGAATGGCTTGAAATTTTGTCTGACGTATTCTGCAAATTACGACCTTTATCAAAAATGAAGCGGGCGTACCAGACAAAGCGACTTTGGCCTATATTTAAAGCAAAGACAAGGATAGTTTTTTGATGGAATGAGAAGATAGCTATATATAGCTTGAGTTGTGACGTAATGTACTTTTTTCGAGATTATAGTATCAAAAATTATATGTGTATGCCGATCGCTCGAATGCATTTTGTGAGCGTTAAAATTAACTCGCATGCAAGGAATGAAAAGCATAAAAAGATTAGAACGAGACATGGGGGGGGGGGGGGAATTATATGGGGATGCGAAACTGAAATAGCAGGGTTTTTTTTTTTCAGAAATAACTTTAGCCTTTAGATTCTCCCCGTAATCACATCATGCTTAATTTTAGGGCTAAGCTTACATGCGTAACAATCTCATAATCTGATGATAACATTTCTCTGTTCTCATGAAAATTGCCAGCCTTAGAACAGCTTAAGCTGATTCATTTCTATTTTCGTCCAGTAGTTCTGTATTAGTTGTTGCTTTCACGTGAATTCTGTTTAGTTTCCAACCATTTGGGAAACGAGTCAAGTCATCAGACGCAACCTCTTGTTTTTGTCCATTTTCAGATTTTTGTTGTCCCCTGTGTTTTAATCAGCAATGCTCATGTTTGTGTTGATCTGTGTTTTGGATTTGCTCACTCGTTTTCTCACTAGTACGCTCTTAACCTCACCATATCGGCCGCTGGTCTGTATTGCACGTTATTCCACTCAAAATTTACGGACGACGATATGACATCATCGCTTGCAGTGATTACGTCGATGACCATGATGATGACGACGTCCAGTACATGACGCCAGACGTGACTCATCCATCACATACAACTGCATTGCGCAAAGTAACCAATTTCTTGGCGCAATCTTCGCTGTTTTTTCTTGTGTGTGTGTGTGACTGTGTGTATGTGTGTTTGTGTATGTGTGTGCGTTTTGTGGGTGGATATGTGTGTATGTATGTGTGTGTGTGTGTGTGTGTGTGTGTGTGTGTGTGTGTGTGTGACGTGCTCATGGTTTGTAAACACAGCTTCCGAAGGCGATATGAATGCTGACATCCACTTCTTCAAAATACAATACGGTGCAGTGACTCACATGGTATAGGAATATTTCCCTGTACGACAAAATTTGTCACGATAGGCCTATACTGGACAGGAGGAAAAATCTTATCGTCGGAACACTGAACTTGCCCTTATCAAACCAATTTTCTTGACATGTGTGTACGGTAAGCAATGAATCATGCGCACGTGATGAGAATTCTCCGAAAGTAGAATACTAGGTACACTGCATGAATTTGGAATAAAATTCCTAGATTCACGGTCGCCTACACAGAAACAAATTGAAAACATGTACGCCTATATAAACGTGTCTAAAGTAATACATTTCTATGACATGATACATCTAGAGAAAATATTATATAAACTATGGAGAAAAGATATTTTCAGATATTTTGGCCATCTGCCTTTTTTTCAGAGAATTTGCATTTTTTATCTGTGTATTGATCTATTGACCTATTTATCTACATACACATTATAATATAATGTATGTACGTATGTATCTATATATATATATACAATTGTATATATATATATATATATATATATATATATACAATTGTATATATATATATATATATATATATATATATATATATATATATATATATATATATATATATACATTATGTAATATACCTATTTTGCAAAGCGTATCCGGGCACTTACCCCCTGGACAACTACCCTCCGGATAACTACCACAAGGATAATTACCCCCCAGGGCTATTCCCCCCTAGGGCAACTACCACCCGGACAACTGCCCTCCTAGGGCAATTACCCTCCAGGGCAATCACCCCCCAGGGCAATAACTCCTAGGACAACTGCCCACCGGACAACTACCCACCGGTTAACTACCCCCCGGATAACTACCATCCAGATAACTACCTCCCGGAGAACTACCCCCTGGATAACTACCCCCGGATAACTACCACAAAGATTACTACCACCCGGATAACTACCACCAAGATTACTACCACCCGGATAACTACCCCCTGGATAACTACCACCCGGAAAACTACCACCCGGAAAACTACCCCCCGGATAACTACCCCCCGGATAACTACCACCCGGAAAACTACCTAATTACTAAGAAAAAAACAACCACATTTTAAAGATCTTGTTATTAGTACATCATTCGGTTTACACACTTTCCCCCGTATACCTACTCTATTCCCAAATACAATCCGACACGAAGTCTACGTTCACCATCAGATGTGTTGTTACTCAAAAAAAAAAAAAAACCCAGATGAAAACATGGATGGGGTGATCGTGCTTTCTCCGTTACAGGACCAGAATTGTGGAATCAACTACCTAGCGTATTCAGATGAGGCAACTGTCATCTACAAAATATTTAAATCCAAACTTAAAATGGGATCTGTTCCCCTCACACTGAGGACTATGACTGCAATCTATAATGTTCGGAACGATTGCACTCTTTATCTGGTATGTGGTTGTTTGTTGGTTGTCATTTTCTTCTGTGTTTTCATGTTTGAACATGTATAATATATCTTTTTATTTTTTGAAACGCCATGAGGATAAAAAAAAAATGGCCCTGCGTCCTGTGCAAGTATAGCCACCATTATTATTATTATTATTATTATTATTATTATTATTATTATTATTATTATTATTATGATTATGATTATGATTATGATTATTATTATTATTATTAATGTTATTATTATTATTATTATTATTATTATCATTACTATTATTATTATCATTATTGTTATTATTATCATTATTAATAGTAGTAGTAGTAGTAGTAGTAGTAGTAGTAGTAGTATTAGTAGTATATCAATATTATTATCATTATCATTATTATCATCATTATCATCATTTTTATTTGTGAAGCAAGCAAGCTTTTCACTATTGCATTCCTAGACTGAATAAAGAAATGGGGATCTCTTGAGCGCTAGCCATGGATGACCAGCACGGCCGCAAAGCAAGCAAGGAAACAAGCAATCAAGCAAATGGACAAGACAAAAAACACAGATGGTTAATGTACTATCGGCTCGCATGCGGCTCGGGAATACTGAAGTCATTAAAAAGAAACGAAGAATTAATCACTGTGATTGCTTATTTTTTTATTTTTTGCTGTTCACAGAATATGAGTTTTTTGACTGAAATAACAAATGATGTTAGAAATAAAAATGGGAGTGGTAATTTTCTTGTGGCAAATTAATTGGCGGAGGGGTGATTGTTTTGGGCCTAATCTTAGAAAAGGGCAATTGTAAATGGAAACAATGTTCTGTGTTAGCTTTAATCTATAGTGGCTAATGCAAATGATGCAGCAGGGCAATACTGAAATGAGTGCTACGGTATAAACAGAAAATCGCATCGAAACTCAGCATAACAAGATATTTAGGACCAAGACTATTGTTCTTTATGTCAGTTATTTTGATATATCAGTAGGCAATAAACAATACAAAACATAGGAAATAAATTCATTGGGAATGGAGAAATTTGTTTGTTATATCAGGTACTTTGTTACACCAGATCTCTTTATATTGAGTTTCCACTGTATTTTGTAAAAGGAATGAAAACCTGAAGTAAAATTAGACTCATATACATACAATAAGAACACAGAGGCAGACTGTGTCAACAAACATGTATCAAGTGGAAAAGGCATAGGCTCTCTAGAGCCACTTTATTTCTCACAACTCTCATGTTACTTTCTGAAAGAATCCAGAATCTACAGCATACATTATTTATTTTCTATCACAAGCAGTGATATAACTACTGTACAATTAACAGACGTGTGTCTAGTGATATCTACTCTCACTGTGGTATACATGATTCAGTTGCATCATTTTAAATGCCTTTGATTCAATCAAGGTAAAAGATATTTAATTGATCTGCATCGAAAACAACAATCACCACAGCTAGAGAAGTGCCTTGCTTCATACAAAGGCAAAAATAAAAATAAAAACTAACTAGACTTGGAATTTGTCAACACTGACAAATTAGGTGATCCGATCTGTTCGTAAATCAACGATTTGAGTCTCCTGATCCCAATAGGCATGACCATACCGGTTTCATCTGTGTTAAGTGGACATTGGCCGTGTGATGTTTGGATTCTCATTTAGAAAAGGGAGTCAGACCTGCCATCTATGGTACACAATTCCGTATACACTAACGAAGATACAGAATGAAGTATATTTGACCTTTGACCCCAATTTGCACAGACAAGATGGCATCTGAGCAAAAAATTGTTATTTTGTGAAATGATCCTTGTAACATGGTCTTTACGTGTGCAAAATATGGGAAAGATAGGACATGTATTCACCAAGATACAGGTTGAAACATTTATGACCTTTGACCCTAATTTACAGACCCAAGATGGTGTCTGATCAAGTAGTTGTTATGTTATGAAATAATGTACGTGACATGAACTAAACATGTGCAAAATATGGGCGTGATAGGGGCTGTTTTTCTTGAGTTATTGCAAAGAAAGTTGTAGAAAGAAAGAAATATCTCAATACATCGAAGATAAGTTTGATTTCAACCAAGTTTTTTGACGTGATCTCGGCGTCATATGAAAAAATGGAGGGTATAATTACGATAGCCCAAAGTCTCAGCTACAACATATTAAAATCTGGGAGAAATTCACAGAAGAGTAAGTGAGCTAGTGTTCGATAAAGACCGTCATGTCAATTTTCATTTCCAGAAAAATTCCCTCCCATAGAGATAACACGTAAACTGGTTAAATTTGACAAGGTTACATTATATCTATTTTCACGAGGTAGGACATCATCCGATTAAAACTTTGATTGAACAAAACTTAAAGAGTATTACATTGGCTACAACATACTAAAATCTGGAAGAAATTCACCGAAGGGTAATTGAGCTAGTCGTCGATAAAGACAATCATGTCAATTTTCACATCTAGAAAAATTCCCTCCCATAGAGATAACACGTCATAATGAAGATAAAGAAAGAAGTACATATGACCTTTGACCCTACTTTGCACAGACAAGATGGCGTCTGAGCAAAAAGTGGTTATTTTGTGAAATGATTCTTGTAACATGGTCTTTACGTATGTAAAATATGGGAAAGATAAAACATGTATTCACCAAGATACAGGATGAAACATTTTTGACCTTTGACCCCAATTTACATACCCAAGAAGGTGCCCGATCAAGTAGTTGTTATTTTATGAAATAATGTATGTGACATAAACTAAACATGTGCAAAATATTGGGCTGATAGAGCTTGTTTTTCTGGAGTTATTGCAAAGAAAGTTGCAGAAAGAAAGGAATATGAAAATACATGGAAGATAAGCTTTAATTTCAACCAAGTTTTTGGGCATGATGCCGACTCCGTATGAAAAAACGAAGGGCACACTTACGATAGCCCAAAGTCTCAGCTACAACATACTAAAATATGGGAGAAATTCACCGAAGCATAAGTGAGCTAGTGCTCGATAAAGATAGTCATGTCAGTTTTCATTTCCAGAAAAACTGCACTCCCATAGAGATAACACGTAAACTGGTCAAATTTAACAATGTTACTTTTAATCCCTTTTTACGAGGTGATGCCGTCATCCAATCAAATTGTTGTTATTATATATCTGAAAGACCATTTAATAAGCTACAACATATTGAAATTTGGACGGAAATCAACTAAAGAATAGGTGAGATATGCTTGAATGAACTTGAAATTTGATGACGTCATTTTGAAAATTTACTTTTTTAACTTTATTAAGAAATTTGATATATTTTAATCATTTTTCCAGCATTGCCAACCCATGAAATGACATGTACACCTCATCAGCTTTCAGAATATGTAAAGAAAATGGGGGGTCACCGTCCATCCTGACGAGTAAAATTGGATTTAAAATTGGCAGTTTTTTGGCATTGTTGCACTGTATATCGCCATTGACGCGCGCGCGGAATTTCAACTTTGACGGACCCGTATGACGTCATTTTGAGTGGGATTGACTTGAAACTTGGTAGAAATATTCCTTGACATTTCAGACATCCGATCAAAGTGAAAAAATGGGAAATTTTCATTGCATATGAGCTGTGCGTGCGTATATGTGCGCGCGCGTACGCGTCCGTCCGATTTTTCAATTTTTCAAAAAATGCTCCAAATGGTCTGAAACGTGTGCAAAAAAATTTCAGCTCGATTTGAGCATACAAATATTTCAACGCGCGCGTACGCGCACGTTTTAAGAGAAAATATGAATTTTGATAATATGAGTAGAATGTGCATAACTTGAAATATATGTGACGTAAATTTCATTGAAAAATTGCATTACATTAATGAGATATGAATGGAAATGTGTTTTCATATAATGACGTCATAGTGACGTCACTGTCGACTGATCACTATGATTTTATTTGACCCGTCGTCTTTGGGACATGATACATAGATGGTATAATTTTGACAATGATAGAAAGAACACTTTCTGAGCTAATCGATACACAAATTTTGTCCAGAAATAAAGAAAGAAGAAGAAGAAGAAGAACCAACAAAGAATCCGTACAGATACAGAAGGTGATCCGAGAGGATACTCGGATCACCTAATAATAATGATAAAAAAAGAAAGATCATAGATTGGTTACTAGGGCCTGCACTGGCATGCACAACCACTTCCTGTAGTGATGATTGAATATTTCAAGCAACGTTTAGACGTGAAAATCATATTTTTCCTATAACTGAACCTCTTACGAAAGCTGACATTCAAATCTACAATTGATATCAAATAAATCTTCCACATTCAGGTGACATTTCATGTGCCTCCATGCATTATTTTCTAAGATGTATAAAATTACACTAGTGGCCAAATCAATCCCCTGTAATCAAATCAACTCTAATATATACAAACTTCTTAATTACAATGTAAAACATTGCTTAGCTGCAACAAAGTAAATCACCCTAAATGCCCATCTCAAAGAGAAAGTTGTAAGATAGGGAGCGTGCTATACAATACTGAGCGTAATATACATACAGGTAAACGTCACCAGCCATAACTTGTTTGCTTGTTGTTGTTGTTTCTTTTCCTAGCCATCACAACAAATGAGGAATGTCTGCACTTAATCGACGCTCTTTCAACACAACAAGTACTGCACGGTAAAAGTGTCATTTGTCACTGAGCTGACAGGAATACAAATCATCTGTATTTACTACCAAAAGAAAAATAAAAGTATCCATGTCAGCTGCGAAAAAGAGGACAAGTCTTTCACAAAAAATGCCATCACTACAGCTTTGCAATGTAGTGCGCCAAGATGTTACATCATCCACAAGTATGTTGGATTTGAATTTGCATTGCTCGTACAAAATCTTCTTAAACACTTGAAAAACTGCCAGTCCTGTATCAATGGACAAGTCAAGAGTTCATACTATTCATTATATTCTCAGTACATAAACAAGTGACATATTGTTGGTTTTTTTTTAATGTATCTATCAAAGGACTTTCGAGCTATATCCAGAAGTTGTTAAACATCACTTTAATATAAGTACACCAACTGTATGAATTTGCACTGCTTGTACAAAATATTCTCACATACATATATTTGAACAAAAAATTGTTGACCCAATCATCCGTATGTAAGTCAGATCATCATTCATAAAATTCATTCTGTCCACTGTACATTAACAATTGACATCATCTTTGTTTAATGCATGGATCTATCAAGGATTTATCAGCTTTACTCGAAAGTTGCCACATATTACCTAGCATTCAGCCAACTTTTATAATTTTCAGCTTTACAAGAAGAAGAAGGTAACTACAGTCACTAGGATAGAAGCCACCAACAGATATTTATTACTGATATCCTATTTGCTGTCACAAAAGGCAATACTGAAGGCAAATAAAGCACAGTATGTATTAAATAAAAAAAGTCATATTCACACAGAGACTTTGTACAACCAATATGCACATGAAACACAGTTGAGAGGGAAAAACTCAAAAGTGAATATGACATAGACTATGCTCAAAGATATCACATCACTGATTGCCGGCTACTTAAAGGGGATGGCTAGTAACTGATCAGTGGGAATGCTGGGGGATGATTGTTCCAATTCTTGTGGGATTCATTTACGAGTAGATTATATATCTATTGTTGTGTGAAAATTATTTGCTTCAGAACGGCCTAACATTCAAGTAATGAGCAGTTTAATGCACCGTCACTGTACAGGCATGCTAGCCTGGAACAATTAAACTGTGCATTACTTGACTATGAGACCATTCTGAAGCAAATAATTTTCACACAACAATAGATATATAATGTACTCTTAAATGAATCCCACAAGGATTGGAACAATCATCACCAGCCATCCCCTTTAAAAGGCCCAAACTCTACAACCACCAAAGCATTATCATACAAGAATATGGCTACAGATTTGAGGAAGCACTTAGAAACAGAAATTAAAATAGCAAGACGTCAGCAGTGGACATTTTGTCAAGACATGTCTATTACAGCACACCTCCTCATGTGGAAAAAAAAAAACCACGAAGAACAGAACAAAAAAGGAAAAAAAAAATCTGGAATGATTCTGACATAGAGACCGCTTTATAACTTGCCCACACATCTCACAAGATTCTATGTCACACTGCATTGTTACTGCTATTACTATTAACACAGGAGTATTTTACACACACTAGAACATCATTTCACTCATATGCCACCCTCTAACATGCCCTTTTTGCACTGCTGGCCAAGTTTGCACATATGTAACCCTGCATCACAAAACCAACAAAAAGTCGCCAGACATGGATTTTTAGTTAAGGGCAGATTCTGAAAGAGCAGACTCTAAGCTTTAAAATGATGTATAATTCAATTCAAATGGACTTCCCTAACCTATATAAATACTGGAAAGAAAGCACACACTCTGGAAAAGTGTGAACTGAGAAAAGAAGCTATGAAGTACAGGATCTATTCAAGCATTTAATCTTTTCAAAGCTGTGCTACCTGCACCATGAATGGGACAAAAAACATGATGTTAACCACTGTAGCAACAACAAAGAAGAGATTATTAGATTGAGCTGAAATTGAGCATGCCCCATTGACACATTCTGTCCATGACAAATGTCAACTTTCAAAGCAGTAGCATCATCCTTTCAAAAGTTATTACAGTTGAAAGTGAAGAGTGTGCAAAGGATTTTCAAGAAATGAAAAGGGGCCTCTAAGAAAAATCTGATAACACTACTCTTCCAAAAAAGAGGTTGTAGAAAAACTGCTGAGAACCCACTTTCTCATTCAATTTATGATCCGAAATTCAAGAATGATGTAGAAGAGGAATAGCTCTTTCAGAAAATGTGGAAAACTCAAAATTGACTTGGTTGACCCGTATCACTTTTCTTGAGTCCTCACGTAAAATCAAGGGGTGCGACTTTTTGTTTGTTTTGTGATTCACGGTCACATATCGTGATAATAACGCCACCATTTTAAATGCATGACTTCAACATCACAGGTGCACGGTATTGACCTATATGGCAGACCTTTGTCAACCTATTGCTTTAATACAGGCACCTGATGTTCAATATGTTCATTCTAAGGGCACTACTCAGCCAATGGAGGAAAAGGGTTAAGACAACAAGCATTATTACGTTGTACTCTTTATGGCATATGAATCAAAGTTCTGAATTGTAGCTCAAACATGTAAGCTGAACAGGCACACATATCTACCCTACAACAAGACCTGAAACATACAAAAGAGCATTCAGTGGCAGAGGGCATGTTGTTCACACACTGGCTTAGCAGCACATTTGGATGTGTCACTGGTGACAAATGTAGCTGAAATAATGGATGTAAACAATTTGTCAATTTGCGATCATTATTTTTTTTTCCTCCCTGTTTAGACACACAAAAATGATACCTAATCCCATCTGTACGAACTTTCCTCTGGCAGAGAGAATTACATATAAAAACAAGAGAAAAGAAGGAAAGAAAGAAATTACCAGTGGAGTTTTACTGATCAGGAGCCATTTATATTCAGTCAGCAAGTATAGTACGCATGCAAATCTATAAAACTTTGCAGGTGCGAAAATACATTTGTACTCTCATGAAAGGATGTTGGCAAATTCATCTGATTTAGGTATCATTTACATTGATACCATTCTCCATGCAAGTGTGGACCTGTAGAGATTCGCTGATCCTGAGTTGATCACGCTGAGGTCAGCTCCAGTGGCAGAAGGGCATGAAGTATTCCCGAGATGTAGCTAGCACCATTTGGCACACACCAGAGGATGTATCAAAAATGCAGGTTCATCTGGCCTAGATAATGACAACGGTCCACTCCTAAGTCTGCCATCCATCGTGCGTCCCGCCCCCCTAGGAGGAAGATGCTGGCAAACACTGTACAGATATGCCTGGTATCACAGACTGATGGTAAACTTGGTGGCACAACGACTCTCGCAGGACGACAGGTGGTAGCAAAGGTGTGGTCTTCATCATCATCCTTCAAGGTGATTGACAGGTTGATCTGTGTTGGCAGAAAGAGATGTAGAAATGGAGTCTGAGTGTGAATGAGGAATGGAGAGTATGTAGAGGAACTCTGTTCTTCCATTTGTAAGTCGGCCAGTGAAACCACAAATTTTTGCATGCATAAAACTACACGCAAAGGCTTATGTCTACACAATGCACCGACAGTCAGTGGCAACTCACAAAAGCTCCATGCTGGGAAAAATGCCGTCAGCTCTGATTCAAGAAAGTTTCACGCTGCAAATGTTTCTGGTGAAACATTTCACCAGAAGTGAGCTATGGCATTACATGTCTGGTTCACACCACTTGTTGCAAACTGAAAAACTATGATGAAGAAAACTTGAATGAGGTTGATTGGAATTCTTCGGCCATTGTCCAGGTTATGTGAAGCACAGACCATTGACCCTGTTTGTTTTCTGCTCCTCAAAGGAAGCAAATTGGGATCGTCTTTATAGCTTTGTGGGTTAATTACAACTTGCTCGCCCAAGGAGACCTCCAATTCATTAACCTATTGAAGACTAGTCACGAGTATACTCGAGCAGATGTCTATGGGAAATGTGTCTTATGGCAAAATCAGATAATCCTAAGTGGGTTAATATGCCATTTGTAGGACATGATGTTTTGCCAGTCTAAGGAGGAAAACAGACAGTGTTGGCTCAGCTGGTTTCCTGGGTTTTGAACCAGGGACCCTCTTGTTTGTATGGCAAACTATAGATTAAACCAGCTTATTTCCCCAACGGTGGGGGGGGGGGGCACTAAGGAATAATGTACAAACAAAGCTAATTCTTGGCAGAAGTCACACAGCTTCCATGTTGGGAATGGGCAGGTGAGGCCGTCCGGCTTGCCACGGCCATACGCAGGCTTATAACACACAAGTGAAATGAGCAACTACAGCTCACTCATTTTGCTACAATGGCTAAATCTACTTAATTTCTAATGCGACTATTGTCCTCAATCATACATTTATTGGTGAATGAATATCATTCAAAAAGAGAAGAAATAAAATGGAGTGACATGATGAAAAAGTTTGTTTTGCAAAACATTTGAATATGACTCAGAAGATGGGAAATGATCCGGGAAGAACATTAAGGTGAAGTAGGAAAATCAATGAAGAAAAAAAAAACAACAACTAGGAAGGTGAAGAGGCTTGAGAAAAAGAGAGATAGAAGAAGTGTGTGAGACAGAGGGGGTGAAAAACAATTCAAAATTAGAAAAGAAGAGGAAAGCCAGTAAGAAAAACAGGCTATTGACAGGCTTACAGGGATGGTATAGTATTGGCAGAGATGAGAATCGGGCTTTTAACTTTTTGCGAGATACCAAGAAAACAGTCACTTAAATATGATATAGTACAGAACATACCATTTTAAGAGGAATTCAAAGTTTATTTGATGAAAATCGGGTTTGGAATGACTGAAACATCCAAAAACAATTAGAATCGCTCTTTTTTGGATATCTCAGCCATTTCAAAACCAATTTTCATCAAATAAACGTTGAATTCCTCAAAGAATTACATGCTCTTTCAAATTTCATAAGAGGTTTCTCATTATCTCACCAAAAAATGTTAGAAACCTGAAATTTGGTCTCAACCAAAACTATAACAATCCCTTTAAAAGAAGGAAGACAAAAAGAGACAGGATTAAAGCTTGAAGAAAGAAAGAAAGAAGAAGAAAGATAAAAAGAAGAACCAGAAGAGTTAGAGAAAAGAGAAAGAGAGACATTCATTATTTCCTAGGCTGCCTAGTACAGTCGGCCATCTATTACCGATCTAAAATGTCTTGACTACCCATTTCAATTAGTAGGTCACATCTCCAGTTTTCCAGGCTGTAATAGAATCCTCTTTGCACTGATGCAAGGAGATGGCAGTTTTCAATTTCAAAAGCTTGCAGCAAAAATCAGCAAACCTTTTACTTCATGACGATGCCAGGAAATGGACAGTATTTGCCCCTCTCTGCCAGCGATACGAACAAGAAGGAGAGGAAAAAAAAAAATAATGTGAGTCGCTGACAAGGAGTCCGAACATCGCCTTCTGCAAATGTAACGAGCAGTTCCAGATGGGCACGGCAAATTAAGGCGCCGCGGCCGACACAGAAAGTGGCGCTGCATTACCTGATGCACGTCCTATCTCCACGCAGATGACGCGTATCTCGGTGGAGGCAAGCGGCGGCGCCAGCGCCGAGGTACTTGCAAAGCTAAAGCGGTCACGCAGCGAGGGATGGCTTTTAAACAGTGTGACATTTTATGTTGTGACAGGTTTGCTTTACATGCACCAGGCACGGCAAACACCAGCTTACTTTTACAACCAGAGCAGAAAGTAACACTCTGGGAGAGCCCATATTTTTACATTAACTCGTCTGCGCTGCAACTACTGTCCTAATTACAAGGCTAGAAAACTTTCACTTATTCTTTACAACTGTGCTGAACAAGTCTGACAAGGTGCTGGCTTTCTCCGCACTCAACTTCTGGCTACGCACACAGACTTTGCATTATGACATCACACAAACTTTTTGTAATTAATGTGCCATGCATCTTCTGTACAGGAAACGCGGCAGACCGGGTCTTTGAATATAGCTTTGGACGTAGCATAAATTTGTCTTTCTAGAAGTCAAGAGCTCTGGTGAAGATTCAAAAAATGAGAATGAAGTTGCAATATTGCAAGAGAAAGTTGTGTATATGAACATACACAAAGACTGGCACATATTACATTCATACATCCATAATGACTGATATGTTATTCATATTAATTATTATCCCACACATACCTGAAACATGCATGAACATACACATGCACACACATACACCTTGTATGAGTGCTTTCATAGAGCATTTTCACATTAATGGCTAAAGACACATGTCAACTTAAACCACTGATGGGGCTTCCCTGAATAAAGAATACTGACTGACTGACTGACTGACTGACTGACTGACTGACTGACTGAATGAATGAATGAATGAATGAATGAATGAATGAATGAATGAATGAATGAAAGAATGAATGAGTGAATGAATGAGTGAGTGAATGAATGAATGAATGAATGAAAGAATGAATGAAAGAATGAATGAATGAATGAATGAATGAATGAAAGAATGAATGAAAGAATGAATGAATGAATGAAAGAATGAATGAAAGAATGAATGAATGAATGAATGAATGAATGAATGAATGAAAGAAAGAATGAATGAATGAATGAATGAATGAATGAATGAATGAATGAATGAATGAATGAATGAATGAATGAATTAATTAATTAATGAAGGAATCAATCAATCAATGAACTTGATGGTTGACAATATGCAGAGCAATGAAAAAGAGAGATTTTGCCAGAGACCATTAAAGGTGGCAATATATCCTCTCATCTTCACTTCCAGAAGTATCTGACTGACTTGTTCTCGAGCTCTATCTATAATCTTGCTTTGATGTGGAATTCTTCAAAAAAAAAAAACCCTCAAACATTTGAGTATGTCGAATGATCTGTACTATCCTTGCACACAAAGAAAAGAGCAATCTGCCTTGCAAAAAATGGAAACGATGAAGAGGTCTTCAAACATGCATTCATTTAACGTGTGGTTTGGGATAAACAGATATTTCAAACAATACAGGGAATCATCCCTCCGGTACAACAATCCTATTAGGTGGTTTCTAGGGTATGTGCTTGGCCCTGAAAAGGGCCTACCCAGTCCGTGCCACACACATTTCATACCCTAGAAAGAATATGTGTTGCACCATTAAGCCTTCTACCACTCAATGTTCCACCGCCACAGAAGCCTTCAAAGATTCAGCAATCCTATTCACGACACACGCTCAAAAAGAAAGAGGACAGTATTTGTGAATGACGTTGTGACCATAAAAAAATTAGAAAACCCAAGCGAGAGGCGGTCCTTCTAATTTACCTGATCTCTCCCACAGCTGTCAGGAACTTTCTTTCTGCTTGACATCTAATTACCTAAAATTGCGATATAATCTAATCTACTTGAAAACAAAAGAAAAAAAAGGAAAAAGAATCAGCTGCCCAGAACAACTTTGCTTCCATTTTTAGTCGTACAGGGTACGCGCCCATTTAATATATGCTCAAAATATGGATGGATTGTTTGGGAATGCTTCCTTTCTCTCTCTCTCTCTACTCTAAACACAGAGCACGCTCCTTGGAAAATAACTTTCATCGCTAGAAGTCTAATCAATACCCTCCTCCCGGCACGTAATCACAGCGACACACATCCAGGGGCTGTCATTCAGAATCTGACTTCTGCAGTGAAGGTTGTTTTCCCATTGTCTTCACCTCTTCACTAATTCTCTTTCTCTCTCTTCTCTCTCCCTCTTCCCACTTCTCTCTCTCTCACTCTTTTTATCTATGTATTATATATACTTTTTCTTTCTTTCTCTATGTCTTTATATATTACATATTACACAGGTATTTCTTTCTCTACCTCTTTATATATTATACATACATGTATATTTCTCTCTCTTTTTCTATCTCTTTATATATTACATATATATATATATATATATATCTTTCTCTTTCATCATCTAGTCTACTGTAAAAGTGGATATTTTTGCACGAGCAATTTTTTGCACTCTGCTTACGTATTGCATATCACTATAGTACAAGATGTATTTGGAAAAAAAAGATATCAATAGTGCGACCATTCCATTGAAAGAATCAGGTGATTGACTAGTCTATTTTGAGAAATTTTTGCTTTTGTATACTCTTTAAGATTTACATCTAAACCCTAATAAATGAAAATTGGAGTGACAAAAATTTTTAATATTTTGCAGAGGGCATGTCTCAAGTATAGTCTCCAAAAGAGCACACATAGTACTCAGGGTATTGGTATACACTCTAACTACTGTCAAAAGAGAAGGTGGGTTATCTACATACAAAGGCTGACTCATGGAATTGGCACATTCTACACATCCAACATAGCCTCCCTGCCCCTCATCTTCATCAAACTGTCTCTTTAAGTTTCAGGCCTGTTCGACACCCACGTGTATCTCGCGGGCTTTGCTAAAAACCATGTGACCCCATGAAAATCATGCTGACTTATCAGGGCCTGTGGGGACAGTCCCCTAATCGCAACCAAAATGAGGCTAGGGAAACAAAACCCTCATTCTCGCATGACCGAGTACTTGCCTATTCTGATCAGCAGAAATGAATGAGCATCAGAACATTGGAGCTCGAATGTGTGAAGGGATCAAGACTCGGTGAAAGGGTTGTGTTATTCCGTGAGGCCATTAACATTAAAAGCGCGTAATCTCATAAAAAGGGGGTGCTATTCAAAATGACAAGCAAAGAATGCCATTTCATCTATAAATATGTACACCTCACATCATATCAAATACTAATCTGAATCATAAAAACCTCCTCCATTTTATTTTTTTTTTTACAGGCATTTCCAACAAAATTAAGTAAGGCAATATCAAAATCTGAACACAGCTCACAATTACGATATCGAGTATCTTATGATGTCTGCATGTCTCACTTCTTTGCACATTGTGACTTTCTTTCTTGTGTGTGTGTGTGTGTGTGAGTGTGTATGTTTGTAGCATTTCGCACAGCCTTAGGATGGCTGCGCCACAGGGTAATGTAAAATGACGACTGGAGTGTGAAAACCACTACAAAATCGTGCGGAAGCAGGTGCCATCAACTATACTGGAGCAGACGTCTGGCGTCTTTGAGGCACGTCAACGCACGCTGAAAGCAGCGAGAGGTTGTTTGGCTGGGAAGACCACATACAGGAAGTCTAGCCCTCTCTATCAGACAATTATGGCACAGTCATTAAAATACAGAAAAATACAATATTTGCTACAAAGAGTGAACTACCATTGATAGATGCTTTCTGCCATTTCTCTTGGTGAGTAAGTATCACTTCACAAAGTTCTGAAGTCTGTTTTCAGCTCAGTACATGTTTGTCATGCCACTGCCCAGTATAGCAAAATGTGATAGGCTAATATCCCAGACTGGTTTCTTTTTCTCCTCTTGTTATTTTTTTCCACTTGGTTAATTGCAGTAAAGATCAAACAAGAGATCTTTAAACCTGTTGAGGACATGCTGATTTTGCTACAACACGCATTTCCCATAGACACTTTCCTGAGTATACTCAGGACTTGTCCTCAACGGGTTAACTGGAAATTGCATAATGTTCACCCCCCCCCCCAAAAAAAAAAATACTTTCAGGAAATCATTGCTTTTCAACCCATGCTTTCACTGTTTATGCCACACTTCAGTAATCATCTAAATATTGTCTACTAAGAGGCAGAACAGGGTCTACATGTAAACACTGTCTATAAATGCTCTCAAAAGGTTTTGACATGGTTGAATGAACACACATTAAGGCAGCGTCAGACAGGTGCCTACATGAGATGCTATTATGGGCAAATGTCCTTTGGAGAAGTGGTTGCACGAACATACAAATAAGAGGCCCTCTTCTGGGTCTAAGTCATTGTCACCATTAACTCTGCTAATTTCTTTTCTTTTGCTGTTTTTTGCAAGAGTTGCATAGATCTCAAAGTATAAAATGCATTGCATTAACACCATGGGGGGGGGGGGGAGGGAACTTGCATATTTCCTGATTTCTTGGAAAGCTTTCATTTTGAACTGTTGTTTGAAATGAAATTCAAGGTACTTGACAGAACTTTCTTTTCCTGACTTTACATCTATTTGATTGTAAATTGCAATAACTCAGGATCATTTTTGTTTCAGTGTATTTGATTGCATATAAATTTCAAGTGTATACAATTATGTTTATCTGAATGGAGAGTAATACTGAGTGAAGTTAGAAAAAAAGGAAAAAATGCCCTTGTGCTTGATACATAAATTCTTAATATTTTGTAAATCGCCATCAAATTAAACTTTAGTAGGGACCTGCTGGCACCTTCTGGGTTATTATGGCATTGGAGAGGAGAGTAAAAATGACTTGAAATTATTATGTCATGCTAAAGATGACGTGATCATGATGACATCACACTCAAAAACCCATGACATCACCCAAAGATTGAGTCAAACTTTCTTCTGGCTCTGAGACTGTTAAAACATCAAAAAGTTTGTCCAAGTGGAGTTCAGTAGTTGCAGCTTTACTGTTAACTTTTTCCAAAGTTTTCACCTTCAGTGGGTGTTACAAATGAGGTCTCTCACTGCTGACATTATACTACAAGTGTGTGTGTGTGTGGGGGGGGGGGGGGGAACCCAGTTGGCACTCTGATCTCCAAACATATTTAAACCACTTCTCAGACTTGGACTGGCCTCACTTTGTTCTTTTTCTACTTTGTTTTCTTCTTTTTGTTTTATGTTTGTGTTTGTATATTTTTCTTCTCCTCCAGAGCCACGGGTGAGTTTGGATGGTAAACAATACTGGTTACGCTTGGGTCACAGCCGTAGTTCAAGCCTGACCATAAATTATGCAGGCACACAACTTGTATCTCGCCGGCAGCCCTACTCCTTCCCCCATACCCCCCCCCCCAAAAAAAAAAAAAAAAAAAAAAAAAAAACTCTACCTGCAGCATGGGCTTTAGCCGTCTGTGGTGCTAAGCAGCCACCGATGGCGCAAGATGCCACACCTGGGGTAACCTAGAAGGCAGTGGCTCCCACTTGCCAAGGAGTGGGTCTGTTCGTTATCTGGTGGGAACACGGGATGCATAATGCGGTGGCGTATTGTCTTTCGTTTAAGGGCTCATGCATACATACACTGCTGGCGGGGGTAGGACTCTATGGAATACGCATTAACATGTAATATGAAGTGTTCGGCTCTAATTGGGTCACTTATACAAGCAGAGATGTTCAAGTGAGGTGGATGAAGAACCAGCATATGAGTGTTTTAAAGCACGAACATAGAGTTCTACCCCCACAGTAACTTTTCAGGAATTGCCATTTCAGAATTTACTGGTCCGACATGACCTATAAAAAAGCATCGTCGGGGCCAGTTGAAAAAAAAAAAAAAGACCAGTACATTCTTTATTGAAACTGATTGACAAATTGTCCCACACACAGCAATGTATTAAGAAAATAAGCACTGAATTAACCAGTGTTAATAGTCAACTCAATGAAAGAATTTTTTTGAATTTGAAGGACCAGTAAATTTTAGGTTCAGACCAGCTAAAAATGGAAAACTAGTTTGACAGGGACAGGTTGGACCAGTACAAAAAACGGTTAGTGTGCAGCCCTGGATATCATGACATTAATATTGATAATCCAAAGGGATTAATAAGATTATGTAATATAGACCTATTTGATCCACATCCATCAAAAGATAGTTTTCAAGACATTACAAAGATCGGGCAAAGGAAAGTTACTGGCCAGACAGTGAATTCTTTTAAAACCGGTTACTAGGTTAAGGTGGATGAGAAAAGTTGTGGATTGAAAATATGTCAGATCAGCTTACTGCCCTTCTAGCATGGTAATTTCATAACAACAAGTCTCTAGGCATTGTGTACATGGTAATGCCGATAAAAGCATGAAAATTTCAATTGGGAGAGAAAAGGAAGGAATGATGGAAAGAAAAGAAGAAGAAAAAGAAGGAGATCCATATGAACACTGATATTGTTGTAGGGAGAATAATTGAAAAGTGATACAAGGACAAAGGGAGAGAGAGAGAATGAGAGTGTATAAAAGAAAAACATAGCAAACACCAACAAAAGAGGTCAGTAGTTACAATGACACAAAAGGGAGACTTGTTTTGCCCTTATATATGAATCACAGGCCTGACCTATTTTGGTGTTGATAAGTATTGATTCACAGGAAAAGGTGAGGGGAAAGGGGGGAATAAGTTGTCAGCTGTACCGATATCGATTGCTGAATGGAAGGACTGCAAATACCTCAGTCTCCCGCGCCCAAACCGTGTCAGACGCTCTGATAGCATGCATATTTTGGTTCTCACAATAATCGTTCCTATTGCCTGCATTGATAACACTAGTGCCTTCTGCACTTAAGAGAGGGAACCCTTCCCTACATAATTAATGAGGGGGTGTGGTTATCTTCATGAATTAAAAGTTTTTGGAGTCAGAAGTTGGAGTGTATGTCATTTTTTAGCTCACTAGAGGTTGTGATCGTATGAAGAACTTTGACGGAGGAATCCAACTCTTTTGCATTTACATGAAGTCGGAGGAGCGACAGAAAATTCACGAATTGCTTTTTTCGCTGCATGATGAAATCAATATATAGTTCGTGTAAGGATTTGACACATTATGTTCACATATCACGTGCAACACCACTTTCACGGACATAGTTTTTAAATACAGGATGCGCAGAATGCCTGGCTAGAAATGTACCACCTTTCATGGCAACATCCATTTCGTCACCACGTGTCAAAGACAATCACCATAATCACCAGATGTTGTTGACAGGACCGAGTAGAACAAAAAGGAAAAAAAAAATTTAACTGGTTCTAGCCAGATCTGACAGCGGAAGAAAGTTGTTTTGAATTTGTCATTCCGGCAGACAGGACTGAATCAGTACTTTATATTTACACTGTTGTCTGTGGTTGGTTTGCTTTCGTTTCACAGCTGTTTGATAAATATCTGAAAGCATGCTTTGTAAATTCTGTAATTCGAGCTTTTCAAAGTTGGCAGATTGCCCATTTCTGATAGTGTCCAAGCTGCTGAAGATTGTCTACAAAATGCGGGAAAGAAAGCTAATTTGTACTTTGAGTCCTTCTTCTATATTTACACACACACACACAAATATAAACAGGAAAATATTTGCCATGGCATGTGCACTCTCTTTCCACATATGTTTTGTTGTTAAAATCATGCACGGTATATATATTTGACCCGCTGCAACAAAAGGATCCGAAAGTCGGGGGAGGACAATTTTCTGAAAATGACATGACATTATTCCCTTACTCTTGCACTTGAATGTCATATATAACATGACTCATAAAAGTATTTGGTTGCAGAGATTTTTTAACTCTTGCCATATTCATCACAATGCAAAAATTATTCCACCTTGATTTTTCTTGGGAAATTTTTGCAGTAATTTTTCCAGCTTGCCATGCTGTAACATCTATTTTTTAAAATGCCATAATGCAACTCGCCACAATAGGTCCATCCACTTGGGTGCTTGTGGTCAAACTCTGTAATAGGCATGCACAGTGTGGAGATTTAAAGTGCTTCATTTGCAAACAAGTGATCTTTTTTTTTGGGGGGGGGGGAGGGGGAGGGGGCAACAGTGGCAAATGAAATCAATTTTCGCATCACAATGCAAAAGCCGATAACTCCTGAGTGTGTGACTGTGGCCGTCATGTACCTGAATATCCTGTGACCCCAATGTCTATGCCATCTGTCTCGCCTATCAGTGTTTGCTCCAATGTGATTCTCAAAAAAAAAATTGTGTTTATTTAACTTTTCAATCCAAACAGGGATATGCTTGACTTCGTTCCAGCACTTGTGATTTGAAAACACTGAATGAGAATGCAATTCTCTGTCTGAGGTTGTTCCATGACATTTGCTCTTGTGACAATTGCTCCCATGAAATATCTGCACGTAAAGTCAAACATGAACTCTACCCACAAATATAACCCTAACCTTAATCCTAATCCTAATCCTCACATCAAACTAAACCTAACCCTCTATGACAACCCTAACCCTTTAAAGTCATTGGAGAAATACCAGAGCAATTGATGCAGGAGCAAACGTAGTTTTACTGTCTGAGATATAGTAAAAACACACACACACAAACGCATATCTACTGTACATACCTATTTTTCCCTTCTTGCATTGTACAACAAAAAGAAATAAACATGATGTGTAATTACTTGGAATCCACAACAGAAATAATGTAGTACATTGATAACAAAGTACACTCACTGAATTTGTTCTGAAAGCTCAAGTGTATCTCTCTTGAGACAATATTGTGAATTAGAGCTTCTACTGTAGGGGATGAAGATGTTGGAGGATCAGATAAGAGAAAATGCACTCAGAACAAAGATTCACCTAAGAGGTAAATGAAGCGCAACACATATCAATATCTGGAAGACAGAAGCATGTTTGCTTCCTCCTATTCAACTACTCGCAGAGATTTACAAGAAGCAGGACAACTAAGTGATGATTGTACAAGCACAGGACAAACTCACATCACAGGCCACAGAAATGTGACTGCCCCAAACAATTCAACACATCATGTGTGAAGCTGTTCCATGGTCTTGATGCAATGAAGAAAGAAAAAGAAAATGCATAAAAAAGGCACAAAATATGGAGAAACACACGGGGATTTCTCATTTCTCATAAGTGCACACAGCAATGAATCCCTCCCCCCCCCCAAAAAAAAAAGAATTATCTTCAAAACAATGCTATAGTGACTGCAGTAAATGAGGCCATAAAATCAGGGCAGCTGACTCTGAGGAGGCATTTTTCTGTTATCTGATGGGGGGAGCGTGATGGGGCCACGGGGACAGCCGTGCTGGCGGTAAGTTGAATCCGTCTCCATGGCGACACCATGGAGACGGGCATCTGGTTTCTAATGGGGCCTTTGCAAGTTAGGCAATCTGATGGTTAAGTGCCCCTCTTTGCTTTTTTTGTCCCGTTTTGTTCGAGCTCTCTAAATATGCTTGCATATATTCTTAGATCCATAAATAGCAGTCCATACAGTGCAAAAGGAGCAGTTAGTGAAATTCAGAAACAGTCCTCAAATATCTGTGTACAGATCTTCGTGCTCTTACTGCTCAAAGCATACACAGGTGCACTCTAGTTCAATGTGCACTTCATAATTTGCTGATTTACATAAAAGGGTGATGTAACACCTAGAAATGTGGCACCAATCAAACATTTGCAACCACAAACGAGCAAGTAAAAATGTAAGAACCACAAATATGTGCACAACAGCACGGCCTGACTCCGCGTTCTCTGCAAGAGATACAAACAACGTATTACGAAAAAGATTTTCCTCATGTCACAAGGAACTGCATTTCAAATACACTTCTTCCATCAATAACTGACATGCTCTTACATTTATCTATAAGGAAAAGGAAAAAATCCAACCCTTATTAATGCTCACTTGCATGGCGTGAAATGCTCTTTGAAAAGCTTTGCAGAACAGTTTCCAAACCATTGTTACTCCATATTAATCACATGTGCTTGTGTGTTTACATTCTGTACGGGCATTAAAAAAAAAAACCAAAACAACAACAACAACATCAAAACAGCTGTGTACCCGTTGGAAACGGGGCTCACGTGACTGCTACTGCATCACAGGAACAACTGTGCGGTAGAAGACAAAAGACTCTTTCCATCTTTACAGAGAGAAGAACCACAACACTGGGAATCAGTCAGGCAGCCAGGATAATAAATGATGGCCCTCCCATCAAAATCAACCAATTGGAAGGGAAGACCCAAGAGTATAAAAAAGGAAGTAATTAGAAAAGGCCAAAACATACAGATTTAACAGCTCACAAAGAGGAATTATCGTTGGAAAGGTCACATAAATGTAGGTTACTTCTAGCTACTGATGATAGTCTAGTACATAAACAATGGATGATAGAATTAAGAAAAAACCAACTAGTATCAAGCAACAACCCTACCAGCGGAAAGACTAGATTAACTCAACTGCAGAAGGAAAGTCAACTGGGATGCTTCTACCTTCTTGAGCAATCTCTGTATAAAGCCATATATCTAGCTCTCATTCACTTTGAGATATAAATTCACTGCTGTTAACCTTTAACCTTTATCCTTCCTTAGAATGAATGAAATATTCCTTACAAACTATTTCTACCCATTTCACCAACAACTGGAATTTCCTAACTGGGGATATGGACGAAAAATTGGCATCCTCAGCACAAATCTTTGAATACCTTTGAACTTTGTCCAATATCAATCCATTCATACAAATACTCATTCATTTCTAACCTTCCCACAAAATCATATTACACTTGAACATACCTAGCTGAAGTCAGAGCTTGAAAATGCCTTTCCAGCCAATGTTCAATACCTTCAGTTTTGTTTCTTTTTGCCATGACCTTTCATCCCTTGTCATTTTTTTTTTTTTTTTTTTTTTGGGTGCATTTATCCTCATCCTCCTTGAAAGATTGCAGTACCAATGCGCATTCCTAGCCAAAATTATGGCTGGAAAACTGCTCAATAGTAGATCAAAATACTGTGACCTTTGACCTTTCATCCTTGTCGGTTAATCTGATAGATTTACCACCAGATAATTTCTGCCATTCCTCACATAGCAATATACCATTAGACACACTCAAAACCAAAGAAATGCATAACAATGACAGCTTTAGCAAGAGTGCATCGACCTTTGATGGAGTTAGACATTTGACATGGACAGATTTTCATCCACACTCTTTTAACTTATATTTCACAGACTCAGTGCATCTATACCTCATGCAGATTATCTGGGCCAGGTACGAAGAAAATCAACCCATGATGTTGGTGTTGTTTTTGTTTACTTTTTTTTTTTCATGTTTACAAGCTCTGCTCAGAATGTGGGTACCCACAGGAATGGACAGACACACAGACAGACAGACAGACATACAGACAGAGACAGACAATCCTTAAAACATTTTGTAATGCCTCTTTCACCCTCTGGGAATGGAAGACCACAAAGAATATTTGTGTAGGCTTCCAATCCACCCGATGGCAGGGCATCTCAATCTAGGCCTCCTTGAGACCTTTTTTTTTTTTTTTCTGTATCCACTTTAAAATGGCAGAAGCCATGACGATTTCAAGCGTACAGAGGATAGGGTGAGGTGGGGGTAGGGTGGGGTGGGGATGGGGGAAGTGGAGAACATTCTTGATAAGAGAAATGGACTCCTTGTTGCTTTAAAGGGTTCATCAGTCAGTACCCATGATACTCGATGAACACTGATGACTTTCAGCATACCATGAACAATGAATATAGTCCATTTTACAAATATTCAGGGCTTAGGATGATTGCTTGCCCCCCCCCCCCAAAAAAAAATGCAAATGTTTGAAGCAAAATAAATAAATAAAGAAGAAAAATGTGTGTAATTATCTCAACTTGTAAGAGAGATATGATCAGATCCTTTAACATATTTTCAAATAATGTCACAGAAAATATGGTGCACTGCATCTTCTCACACGTCGATGTAGATTCTGACAGAAATTATGAAAGCAGTATTGATTGGTTCCACATTGTCTGTAAGAAATTTTATTGTGTCTACACAGCTTTTTTTTAAAAATGTTCCCTCATAAAATGGTGTCAAGATCTAGTAGCTTACAGTTGCAACACTAGTTTCTGCATGTGAAACTGCAAGCACGTGGCAACCTTTCAACGTGACTAACTCACTCAACAAATGAGGACGAGATAGTTTACATTTTTCTTTAAAAAAAAGAACAAAATCACGAAGTCCCTTTAAATGATTGAAGAGTAATCTCTTCTGAAAGGATTAGCATAAGCAGATTAGAGAAAATTAAATGTCCAGCATTCCGGAAAATTGAAATAAAAGCTTTTGCTCACTAATCCCCTTCCTTCCCAAGAAACATTTTATTGTCTACATTACTTCATGTCTGATGTTTCACTTTGTGCTGGCTGTTAATGCACAAATTCACTCGAGGGAACAGGCTTATCTTTAATACCTGCTTTCATTTAAACTCCACAGCTCTACAACAACTTCATTTTGTTCAAACCAAATGGGGCTTCACTTGCCAGTGAAAGGAGAAAAAAAAATGAAAAGATCTACCTACATGTATCTATCTATCTATCTATCTATCTATCTACAACTGTATCTATCTATCTATCTATCTATCTATCTATCTATCTATCTATCTATCTATCTATCAAATCGTTTATTCAATCATTCACCTATTTACTCATTTATACTGTATATAAGCACATCCAGGGATCTCGCCAGCGTATATCACCCTTGTCGGCCCCGACAAGCGTGCGGTTTGAAGAAGCAATTGCCGACAAGGGTAAAACTTGCCGACAAGGGTAACACCACGCGTGAACTTGCCGACAAGGGTAACTTGCTTGACGAGCTAAGTTCGGACCAATTTCTCGCCTTTTTCAGTCTTTATTATCTGGCTAGAAAAGAAGCTAGATGTTGAAAGCAGCAGCAGTTTACATACATGTACAGGTACTTAAACAAGCGCAAAAATTTATCTACGCAGTCACAGCACCGATCACAACGCGGCTCAACAGAGCGACGTACTAGCTGATACACACCACAATAAATCTCACACTCTTGCTCACTCACATCACATGCGCTCTGATTTGGGATCCACACACCATGCACAAGCACCCAGCCGGCCACTGACAGCCGCCTGCATGTACAACGGTACAGTGTATTGTGAGAGGGAAAGAGAGGACGGAAAGAGAGGGTCGGAGGCCGAAGGAGGCTGAGGAAGGCTGACACGTGCTCGCTTGTTGTCACGCTTGTTGTCGGGTTACGCAAAAACAAACGATATGAAATGCATGCCCCCTTCCGCCAAAGGTTGTATTTTTTTTTGGCTGCTTTGGTTTGTTTGTTAGTTTGTCTGCCTGTCTGTCTCTCTATTCGCAAAATAAGTCAAAATTTGGGAACAGATTAGGATGAAATTTTCAGGAACAGTTACAGTTGGTTGGTAAAATAGCGCAAGGAACAGATGATTAAATTTTGATAGTGAGCAGGATTTATAGTACCATCGAAATTCACCGCCGGGATCCAGGATTTTTAGACTTTGTTTCGTATATTTGAAAGGATTCGTATCAATTCTTTAGGAAGCTGGCCATCGGCAATGACGCAAAATTAGATGCGTTCAAAGCATTGTCGCAGAGAAAAGAGAGAAAATTAACTCCATTTTTCGTTTAAAAAAAAGAAAAGAAAAAAGTATGTGCGATGGAGTAAGCAAATGCAAATTGTTATTTAAGTTTTGGCAGTTTCAGTGGGTTATTTTTTTTTAATCTAAAAAGCCATGCGTTTCATTTTAGCCTTTTCAATTTCCATGGATTTGTAAACGTCATTCGTGAATATTCCATTTTCCTTTTCCGGACCGAAATTTATTGTAATTCTGTCATGATGGTCTTTCAAGTTCAACGTACGTAATGCTCCACGTGCTTCTGGCTTGGTTTGTTAAAAGGTGGGTTAGGGGGCCTTCATGGGCAGAAAATAAATGTGACCCGCGACAACGGTATCAGGCAAAAGTCGCAAGAGCAAATTCCCTCCTAGGAGGGGTACAAAGATTTTGACCATTATTTTTGTCGATTTAGGTTTTTTGCAGAAATCAAATCTTTGATATGTTTTCTACATCTACACTAAATTCCATAGCATAAGACTAATTTTTTACTATCGAAAATGGAATTTTAAGCACCCTATGTTGGATCGCACTCGTCAGTTTCGAGCTTCTTTCGAACGCCGCGCCAATATCCCCAGTGTTGCTACGGCGCATGGTCTCGCATACGATTGGCTGGTGCGTCGCATACATTTACATAATTCGGCTTTCGGAGACACCAGTTGCAGCGTGTGGGGAATGCTTTGTCCACGCGTGCACGATTACATGCTGCATTGTTCTTGCTATAGTGGTTTATACGCTCGCTCTGTAGTGCGTGCTCTTCGTTTGGCTTTCTGTCCAAACTGTTCTACCGCAATGTTCGACAACGGAAGTGAAACAAAAATCGTGTAGCATGACATAATCATGTGAAAAGAAAACTAAATATTCTCAAATTTGTCTACTTGTACATGTAATAAAGATTATGACAGCAGACTGACTCAATGGTAGGCAGATAAGTGGAAAGGAGCGGTCACATGTGACCAATTTTATTCAAATACTACACGTCAAAATCGCACCAAACTAACGAGTTGTGTTTGTTTTTTGTTTTTTATTTAAATGACCCTTGCCAGCACTAGCAGTTCTGCTTTCAAAAGGGTCGCCAATGATAAAGACAAACCAACCACAATGAAAACGCGATTTGTAAATGTGTAGATTCGCCACCGCTCCTGTTACAGTCATGGCGTGTGGATGCCATTGCGTAATACGTGCACCATACACGTCATGTACACCATACGTGCAATTATCGTATTCGCCATCTTGAAAGACGTTCTGGTAAACAAACCCTAGCGAAACGCATTGTTTTTCGGCTCCATACGCTGAGCTCTGAGGAAGGTGCCCGGGAAATTTGACTCTCTCAGTGAGCCAATCAAAAGCCGATGTGGTTGCTAGAGGCGGGGCTTAACATCGATTGGCACCATCGTACGGATGGGTGATTCTCCCCTCGCATCGCCGCTCGGACATTGTCTTTGAGAAAGAGGTGAATCTTCAAAGCCTGTTTTCTCGCAATTTTGTCAGGCTAACAACTTAAAAAGTGCATTTTATTTCTCTTTCTATACCCACTTATGGTGCCGAAGAATACAAGTATTTTATATCAATGCAAAGCTTAGGAAATGGGCAACATGATTCAGTGAAAAAATGAATTTTCAAAATTCCCGACTTTTGCCTGAAACCGTTGTCGCCGGTCACAAATGATGATCATTCATCCATGTTCCCAGTTGGTTTACATGCTATGCACACGCTGTTTACGACCACTGAAGCAAGGTGGCAGTACGCGCGACATTCTTTATCTGACACCTGGCTTTCGTGGAAATTTCATGGAAATTTCCACAAGCCATGATATCAAGTTTCCCCACTGCTTGAGGTCGTGTTTTTTTTTTATTCTTCATTACGAACATCAATTTTTTCAACTTGAAAAGTGTAGATAATTTGCTTCGAGGATGTGTTTCTTTCTTTTTTTTTCATTGCAGCGTCGGTAACATTTTGTTTTGTTCATCGTCCGTGCATGGCAGGGGTTCGTGGGAGGAGAACGATATGAATGACTGGGGAGAAAATAAACTGAAAGAAGGAAGCATCTTTTGAGCGAGCTGTCTTTGTTTTTCTCTACACCAGCATCAGTTTATCGCCACCAAGGTTCATTTTTTTTTTCGTTACTCCGACAGATTAATGATAAAATGATGCTAGATTCTTTATTCTGATGGTTCGTTAATCCAAAAATGATTGAGAAAAAATGTCCGTTCATTTCACGACGATATCAGTTTTGTTATTTCGAACGTTCTGCCAGTGAAATTTCGGAATAAAACGACGGCACAAAACAGCGTGTTTTTGTACTCTAAGGGAATGTTGTTCCGACAGAAGTAGTTATGATGAAATAATAAATTGTAGATTCTTTATTCTGAAGGTTCGTTAACCGAAAATTGAATAAAGAAAAATGTGCGTAAATTTCAAAACGAAATCAGTGCGTCATTTCGAACGTTTTGCCAGTGAAATTTGGAATAAAACAACTGCCCCAAAAAACAGTTGCACTTTTCTTACTCTTAGGGTACGTTACTCCGACAGATTAATGATAAATAATGCTATATTCCTTATTCCTATTATATTCCTTATTCTGAAGGTTCGTTAATCCAAAAATGATTTTAAAAAATGTCCGTTCATTTCACAACGAAATCAGTTTTGTTATTTCGAACGTTTCTGTCAGTGAAATTTCAGAATAAAACGACGGCCCCAAAACTGTTAGTTTTCTTTTACTCTGAAGGTTCGTTACTGCGAAAGAATAACGATAATACGTTAGAAAAGGGTGTGTATAGTTCTGGTCGAGGTGTAGATTTAGCTTTTAACGTTTTGCGAGATATTCAGAAACCACTCTTTGAGATGTAAAAAAACATGCAGTTCTAAGGGGTAGCAAAAGTTTATTCGATGAAAATCGGTTTTGAAATGGCTGAGATATCCAAAAACAAAGTGAAACAAAGAGATCCTAATAAAGTTGTGGCATGTCGCCTTTTATTATTAGCACTTTTTGGGATATTTCAGCCATTTGAAAACCAATTTTCATCAAATAAACGTTGAATCCTTCTTAAAATGACATGCTCTTTCATATTTCATAAGAGGCTTTCCATTATCTCACTTAGGAATGTTCAAAACATGAATCCCTACCTCAACCAGTACTTTACAGTCCCTTTAATTCTGAACGATCGTTAATCGGAAAACGATAAAGAAGAAATGAAAACGGTTATAGTTTTCTTACCCTCAGGGTTCGTTACTCCGAAAGAATAATGGCAAAATGATACTCTACATTCTTAATTTTGAATGATCGTTAATAGAAAAATTATAAAGGAGAAAATATTCGTTTATATCCAAACGAAATCAGTTTTGTTATTTCGAATGTTCTGCCAGTATAATTTCGGAATACAACAACGGCCCCAAAACGATGTTTTCTTATTCTGAAGGTTTGTTATTCTGAAACAATAACGATGATAGATGATAGATTCCTTTCTGAAGGTTCGTTGATCGGCAAATAATACAGAAAAAATGCTTGTTAATCTTCGAACGAAATCAGTTTTATTTTGAACATACATCTGTAGTACCGACCTTTGGTGTTGTTGTTGTTTTCGATTACAAACCTTCGAAGTACTCAGTAATGAATCGTTTCATTTTATGATTAAACAAACCTTCGGAATAATGACCATCATTACATTTAAAATTGTATTATCTCTTTGATGTCACGGCCAAACTACCGCAGTATACCCAGATCTTCTCGCGCATCTGCATGCAATAGGCCTACCACGTGGTCGAGCAGACGGCGAGAACGCAATACGGCGCGCGTTGTTGCGATGCTGGTGCAGAGGCGGCTAATTATTGCAACAGTGAAACAGGAAAGGCCTAAAAGAAATCGGAACCTTCACCATCGGCACCTACTTCTCTTTCATCTATTATGTAGGAACTGCCGCTAACAAAAGGTATGGAGTTTCTGCATTGTTTCTGTGAGAATATGCCCCTCACAACGTTCATTACATCTCCGTGAAAATGTCGCATTTAGTGGCATTTTAGCGGCGATTTATCTGTGTTGTATTGAGCATTAGCGAAGGCTTCCGCGCTTCGTGAAAATGTCGCATTTAGTGGCATTTTAGCGGCGATTTATCTGTGTTGTATTGAGCATTAGCGAAGGCTTCTGCGTACCCACCCCCAGAACAGCGCGCATAACTGCCGACAAGCGTGATGAAATTCCTGGCGAGAACCCTGACATCTACACAGAATTGACCAGTAAAGACAAAGTGCACACAAATAATACCACTTTAACCCATTGAGGATGAGTCCCGAGTATACTAGGGCAAGCATCTATGGGAAATGTTGTAGCAAATTCAAACCATCTTCAACGGGTTAACAGTTTTCATGGACTATAGTGCCCTTAAACCAATCTATATACATCTGATTTGCTCTTCAAAATATGCTAGCAAGGAGAGAAAGCTTCACGCTAGTGAGAACTGAAGAAGGTGTGAAAGACAAGGGTTTCAATGAAGAAAAGACAGTTGTGGCTTCCAACGAACTGTAATAACTAAAAGCATTCTTGACACAAAACATTTCCTCTCTCTTATTCTAAGATCACACACTAAAAGTGTGACTACCATGATTATTTTTGCCATTGTCATGGCAACCATCACCAACATTGTTGGAAGATGTAGCGGATGTATCATTGTCATTGTCATTGTTTTCATGAGTATCAGCATTATCACTACAATAATATCATCATCATCATCATCATCATCATCATCATCATCATCATCATCATCATCATCATCACAATTACCACCAACAGAATAATCATCATTATCAGAGTTATCACCACTATAATCACCTGACTATAATCACAATTATCATCACTATTATGATTACCACAATCAATATGCCCTCATCAGTCTGGACTCATATTTACACAAAGTTTGCTACAAATAGATGTACAAGACATGTGAAAGGTACAAACATCGTAACATTTGAAGAGTTTGTTTGCAAAAACTGTTAAGTCCATTTTTGAAGATTTGGAAGTACGATCTCTGTCATAAAGTACAAATTAATACCTTTTAAATGATATATTGGTCACTACATATAAAGGTATATTTTTCAAGTTATGGTCAAAAGAAGCAAAAATTTTCTTATTATTCTCTTTATTTTTCTTGACCTTTTAATTGCAAATATCTCCATTTGACAAATATGGACTTATCGGTTTTTGCAAACAAACTCTTCATTTCTTTCATACCTGTTTAAAAACAAAAAAGGGCTATTCCTGACAACCAGAAAGCTCACAAAAGGCTTACCTGACTTAACAACTATTTCAAGCAACAAGAATTCAAACAAATGAAATACATCTCTGTAGGAACAGCTTGATTAAACAGCAATGGAAGTTAGAAATATCCATGCAGCAAATAAATTACTTAACCTGCATAGTGGAAAGGCTTGCACCTATACGAGGATTTCTCCTTTTGAAATTATTCCATGTCTTTGATGTGCTGTAAGTGCAACACAGGACTTCAGAAACTTTATCAGTAGTCAAAATGTTTTCATAGTCCATTCACTTCTGATTTATACCTTTTAAAATGTGCTCTATTATCACAGGCACATAATCATCTGCATCAAAATGTGGTGAAAAGGCAGCTCACCTTGTGGGCATCTGATGAGAGAAGAGAGGAAAGAGCTCAGAGCCATGGATGCCAGGCGGGGTCCATCCGACACAGATTGTCTGGGCTGTTGGCTGCTGCCACGAGGGTGCTGACTTTGCTCTCTCCACCCTCAAACTGGGCCAGGTCTGTGGAAGACATAGATGAAATATATTAAATTAGATTTGATTTAATTATCCTCAATACCATTCCATACACTTCAATTCAATTCCACCAAATAAAACTGAATTAAAGGGTGTGTGCAGTTCTGGTCGAGGTGAGGAATTAGCTTGTAACGTTTTGCGAGATATTCAAAACCACTCTATGAGATGTCAAAGAGCATGCAATTCTAAGGGGTATCAAAAGTTTATTTGATGAAAATCGGTTTTGAAATGGCTGAGATATCCAAAAACAAAGTGAAACAAAGATATCCTAATAAAAGGCGTGGCCTGTCGCCTTTTATTATTATCACTTTTTTGGATATCTCAGCCATTTGAAAACCAATCTTCATCAAATAAACGTTGAATCCTTCTAGAATTACATGCTCTTTCATATTTCACAAGAGGTTTCTCATTATCTCACTTAGGAATGTTCAAAACATGAATCCCCACCTCAACCAGTACTGTACAGTCCCTTTAAATTCAATCTAGGTGCTAGTGTAAGTCAATTCAATTTTATTTCATTCTATTCAATGCTGAGTAAGTCAATTCAATTCAATTACTCTTACCAGTGTTAATATTCTTGTACTTGCATTTTTTCTATGCGTAGAACTTCAAGTGGCACAGAAAAAAAAAAAATCAACAGTGAGATATGCAACAGCAACAAAAAGAAGTATGAAAAAGATTTAGGTAGGTTTAATGTAACTGTTGCCATTTCTCTCATTATCAGAATATGATACATTCAGTTACATATGCAATCACAGATTTTTATGCACTATTTGACTGTTTAAAAAAGACAAGCAAAGCATTTTACATACATGTACTTGTGAAGAGGTGCATTACAATACTTGGCAAGAGAGAAAATGTTGAGGTAGGGCAAGAGACCTTGCCCAAACTTGCACTGTCTGTTAAAAACATTGAATAAGTACATAAGCAATTACATATTTCCAATGAACTCCCTCGTCAGAGAAGTGGCTTTTATACCCACCTCCACACACATACAAACACAATTTGCTTACATAGGGACACTTTTGTCATCATAGAAGAAATACACTCCTCTCATCCTCAGCACTAATCTTAGAGTAACCTAACAAAGGATCTATAAAGTGTTGACAAAATATGAACAATCTTGACAAAACACACACACACACACACACATACACACACAAGGACACAAAAGCTGCTTCATGTATGCAGGCTGCAGGAGGTGGGGATTTCAGATACACACTAGCCTACACCAAGAGAAATGCATGGGACTGTAGAAACTCAAAGCGAGTCATGTTGAGGTGAACTCACTCTGCAGCCTGGTCATGATTGCATTGATCGCCTTGGTGACGAGCGTGATGAGAAGCTCGCTGTCCGACTGAGATGACTGCGCAGTTGTGGCAGATGAAGAGGAGGATGAGGTGGAGGATGATGAGTTGGAAGATGGATCATCTTGTTTCTGCGAGAAAGGAGGCAGATTTTGAGATATTTAAGTTACTGAGCATAATTACCTGAACACAATAATCTGATCAATTGTGAGTGAATATCAGTCTTTCCTATTATGTATATTTGTAATTCCAGAACCATGAAGATTCACTAAAATTTCATGTTGCACTCCCTCTAAATTGACTTTGGAAGATACTTCAAACACCACAATATTCGCAAATGTAACATTCACTCTCCCTTCTTACAATGTAACTCCTTTCAGCTAAGCCTTTGCAAAGCATTTAAATAACAGCATACTGCTTGGGCACTCCACAGTCACTAAAAGTTGACCATACAAGTGCTTAAACAGAAACGGTTTCAGGACAGTATGGTCAGTGTTTTCTAGTGTCAGTCAAATAGCATGCAGGTCCAAATCATCGATTGTACCAATTTTGATACAAATTGCATGACCTGTGTTACACAAAATTTCTAGTGTTTGTGTACATCGCATTCTGAAAAAATCTATGATTCTTCTTCTCAAGAAGTAGCCATTATGAAAATCAAAGCCCCGAGTATGTATGCCTATGATTTTTACCATGGGAACCACTAAAACAGTGAAGAATCAGGAGTATTCATTCATGTTGATGAAGGGCAATTTGCCGTTCAGTTGCAATAAAAACAAGTTGCTGCAAGAATCACTGATTTGAATAAATGGTTACTTCTTGGGACATTGCGCCATACGAACAGGAAAAAGAGGAAGAAGAAAAAGGAGACTCATCTTCACCTTTACCTTCTTGTGCCAAGCAATCATCTCATCCCTGAGGACAGCCTTGAGGATGGCCGGTAGCTGGAAGGAGGGCTGGACCAGGCACCGAGCGATGGAGATCATGCAGGCGTTCAGCATCCCGCTCACTCCCACCGTGGTCAGGAACTCGGCGATGTTCGGCGTCAGCCGGAACGGGACTGGCCGGTTGGCATCCAGCTCCCCTAAAAGAGAGAGAGAAAGAGAAAAGAGAGAGAGGGATAGAGAGTGAACATATTACAAGGCATGAATGGCTTATAGTGGCCGGTCACAGGGACATACTTTCAAGACAGATGAGATGACATAGTCTTTTTTTATAGCTAGTGTTGAAGATACAAATGGTCCCCCTGCCCAAACCTCAAAAAAAAAAAAAAAAAATGAATTTCATAGGAGATGGAAAATACACTGACTCCGCTACTGTTCTTTTGAGTATGGTTCTTCTTATTTTTTTTTTTTTATTTTTTTTTTTTTTGGGGGGGGGCACAGTTTTCATGAAGGTCAGTGTGAGTGTGTAGTACACATATGTATGTGTGTGCATGTACGATAAACTGTATCTTGCAAATTTGCATACTTTGACAAAACAAAGTGTTGGAAATAGATGATGAGTTCTGTGGTAAATAAGGAAAGTCTGATTATTCTCACATCAAAGTATCACAGAAGCACACACAAGCATAACATCCCCAATTTTTCAATGTAATGTTTTAATTTATTTTGTTGGATTTTGTGTGAGTGTGTGCGTTTGTGCAATTTTTAAGGAACATAACATATGAATCAGAATGCCAGCCACCATGTGATGTGATAGCTTTATTACTCATGTAACTTTAATAGTGCTGTATCATTCAAACAGTGAACGGTGAGACTTACCACTCGTGTCGTCGATGTCAAAGCGGAGGTAGAAGACAGACAACAAGCCCGAGTTGCGCTCGATCTGGATGATCTCAGGGTTGAGGCGGGTCAGGTGGAGGACGAACTCAGCCAGACCAAGGAGGGCAAGCTGACCGGTCATCTGGATGGGCCAGACAGACAGACAGACAGACAATAGTGATTACTCTTATCAATAATTCAGCGACTACAATTTATTATCTCATATACCCATGATGAGGTCATCACTGCTAAATTGTAACAACTCTAGATCGTATGATAGGATTAGAGATAGACAAGCACACATGGCTCAATGTTTGCAATCAAAATAAAGATCCTTTGCAGTGTAAATTTTGGATGCCTGTGGAAGTTGCCCAAAGAGTTCTCTGGAAACTTCTACCAAATCTACATCAACATCTCCTCCTTGATTACCACAAAGCATGTATAAAGTGCTCGATAAATGTTGTGATCACAACTGACAAAGCAGCAGTATTTAAATGAGAGAGTGAGTGAGTGCAAAGTGTTCATATCCATTCAGTTCGTTTACTGGATTTGGCAAATGATATGGCCTTGAAGAAATCCTTCAACCTCACGACAGCGCTCATATCAGTTGAGAAGATAGAGAATAATCCATTCTTTTCTTTTCCATTCAATTAAAATTTAATTATCAATATCACATCACTTCTTTGAAATATCATACTGTCAAGAAGTCAATGAAATTCAAAATACGCATGCATGAATACACATTTGGAAGTTGACAAGCGCGCTAAGTATGGGGTGGGGATGCTGGGACTCACCATCTTGCGGAAGGCGAAGTAGTCAGTGGAGGTGGGGAAGGTGTCCAGGGCCCACTCCCTGAGGAGCGTCCTGGGTACCATGTTGGTCTGGACCTCCTTCAGGATGTCCCGCAGCACCTGGTGGCTGGCCTGCGAGCCGCGGTGCTGCACCACCGCCAGCCGCTCATAGTAACGGTTGATGGGCGGGTCCGTCTCCACCTGTTGCTTGGTGCACCACTGTCATGGCAACGAAAGCAAGGATGGGAGATGATGAATACAAGAAGAAACTAGATATATCGCTATGGCGACTGATATGGCTCCGCCATAATGCATGGTTCTCCTAATAGGTCTATAGTACAATGTCTTGACAATGTGTGATGACAGTTTCACACAATTGGCAAAATATTAAAATGACAGGTTTGCCACAAATGTGCTGAATGTTCACTTTCCTACAACTAGGTTCAATTGGATGAATGATTAAAATGTCAGAGTGCAGGTATTTGGGGAACTGATGATTTTTACTTGACTTTTGACCCTTTTATAAGTTTATGCATTGAGTAATTTTCAAGGTATTGAGAAAAAGTATAATTTCAGTATCAAATGGGAAAATAGCATTATCTAAACCTGGCCTTTGACCTTTGACCTCACAGTTCCACAGAGAATCACTGTTAGGTTGAACATGCATAAATATGTAAGTTTCATGATGATACCTTGAGTTACTTTTGAGATACGGAGGAAAAAGTGCAATTCAGCACTTTCACTTGACTTTTGACCTTTGACCTTTTGGCAAGAAACTTCCCACAGAATATATATTGGGTAATACATGCATTCAGCACTTTCACTTGACTTTTGACCTTTGACCTTTTGGCAAGAAACTTCCCACAGAATATATATTGGGTAATACATGCATACATCAAGTTAAAAAAAAAAAAACCTTCAGGCATTGCATAAATATAAGGAAAGTAGTGATATTTTGAGGAGTTGTCCTTGACCTTTGACCCCCCCTGACCTTTGACCCATGACCCCGAACTTCCCTAGATAATCACTGCCCATCGGTACAAGCATATATACTAAGTTCCATGAAGATACCTTGAACCATTTGCGAGATATGGAGAAAAACATGAAATTTCAATTTTTTTTTCACAAAATAACCTGTGACCTTTCACCTTTGACCCTGTGACCCTAAAATCCACACAAAGTATTATCCCCCAAGGATATACCCTCATACCAAGTTTGATGTAAAACCACCACACGGTTCTTGAGATATCGACAAAAACAAAACAGGACGGACGTATGTACGTACGGACGGACGGACGGACGACCCGAAAACATAATGCCTCCGGCCACTTCGTTGCGGAGGCATAAAAAAAAACTGTCAACACTTACTCTGCATGTGTACAACATGTAGAGTGCATTTGCAATATTGAGGTCATAATCATACATTATGTCAACTGGAACCACATTATAGACTGACTAGACTCGGAATTTGTCAAGACTGACAAATTAGGTGATCCGATTTTTTTTTAAATCAATGATTCGAGTTTTCACCTGAGATTACGGACATTGGTCGTGTGATGTTTGGATTCTCATTTTGAAAAGGGAGTCAGACCTGCCATCTTGGGTACCGAATTCCGTATACACTATCAAAGATGCAGAATGAAGTATATTTGACCTTTGACCCCACTTTGCACCCCCAAGATGGCATCTGAGCAAAAAGTGGTTATTTTGTGAAATGATTCGTGTACCATGGTCTTTGCGTGTGCAGAATATGGGAAAGATAAGACATGTATTTACCAAGATACAGGATGAAACATTTATGACCTTTGACCCTAATTTACATACCCAAGATGGTGCCTGATCAAGTAGTTGTTATTTTATGAAATAATGTACGTAACATTAACTAAACATGTGCAAAATATGGGGTTGATAGGGGCTATTTTTCTTGAGTTATTGCAAAGAACATTGGAAAAAGAAAGAAATATGAAAATACATCGAAGATAATCTTTAATTTCAACCACGTTTTTGGACGGGATCCCGACACCATATGAAAAACAAAGGGAACACGTACGATAGCGCAAAGTCTCAGCTACAACATATTAAAATCTGGGAGAAGTTCACTGAAGGGTAAGTGAGCTAGTGCTTGATAGAGACAATCATGTCAATTTTCACATCTAGAAAAATTCCCTCCCATAGAGATAACACGTCATAACGAAGATACATATGACCTTTGACTCCGATCTGCACAGACAAGATGGCATCAGAGCAAAAAGTGGTTATTTTGTGAAATGATCCTTGTAACACGGTCTTTACGTGTGCGAAATATGGGGAAGATAGAACATGTATTCACCAAGATACAGGATGAAACATTTATGACCTTTGACCCTAATTTACATACCCAAGATGGCATCTGATGAAGTAGTTGTTATTTTATGAAATAATGTACGTGACATGAACTAAACATGTGCAAAATATGGTGGTGATAGAGTATCTTTTTCTTGAGTTATTGCAAAGAAAGTTGGAAAAAGAAAGAAATATGAAAATACATCGAAGATAGGCTTTGATTTCAACCAAGTTTTTGGACGTGATCCCGATACCGTATGAAAAAATGAAGGGCACATTAACGATAGCCCAAAGTCTCAGCTACAACATATTAAAATCTTAGAGAAATTCACCGAAGCATAAGTGAGCTAATGCTCGAAAAAGATAGTCATGTCAATTTTCATTTCCAGAAAAACTGCACTCCCATTAAGATAACATGTAAACTGGTCAAATTTGACAAGATTACTTTCAATCCAATATTACGAGGTGATGCCGTCATCTAATCAAAATGTTGTTATTATATTAATGAAAGAGCATTTAGTAAGCTACAACATACTGAAATCTGAATGAAAATGGGCAAAGGATAAGTGAGATACGCTCGAGTGAACTTGTAATTTGATGACGTCATTTTGAAAATTTACTTTTTATTTTATTAAGAAATTTGATATCTTTTAATCATCTTTCCAGCATCGCCAACCCATGAAATGACATGTACAACTCATCAGCTTTCAGAATATGTAAAGAAAATGGGAGGTCACCGTCCATCCTGACGAGTAAAATCGAATTTAAAATTTGCGGTTTTTTGGCATTGTTGCACTGTATATCGCCATTGACGCGCGCGCGGAATTTCAACTTTGACGGGCCCGTATGACGTCATATTGAGTCGGATTGACTTGAAACTTGGTAGACATATTCCCTGACATTTCAGGCAGGCGATAAGTGTGAAAAAACGGGAAATTTCTATTGCATATGAGCTGTGCGTGCGTATATGCGCGCGCGCGTACGCGTCCGTAAAATTTTTTCAATTTTTCAAAAAATGCTCTAAATGGTCTGAAACGTGTGCAAAAAAAAATTTGAGCTCGATTTGAGCATACAAATATTTCAACGCGCGCGTACGCGCACCTTTTAAAATATAGATGAATTTTGAGAATATGAGTAGAATGCGCTTGACTTGAAATATATGTGACATAAATTTCATTGAAAAATTCCATTCCATTAATGAGATATGATTGAGAATGTGTTTTCATATAATGACGTCATTGTGACGTCACGGTCGACTGATCACTTTGATTTTAGTTCGATTGCCGTCTTTCGGAGACGATACATATATGGTATAAGTTTGAAATTGATAGGAATAGGACTTTCTGAGCTAATCGATGCACAACTTTTGGGGAGAAATAAGAAAAAGAAGAAGAAGAAAGAATCCGTACAAAAACAGAAGGTGATCCGAGAGGATACTCGGATCACCTAATTATCAGGTGAAATTAATAAGAGGAAGTGCAGTTTCCCAGTAATATCCGACATTCACATATCAACCTGCACTGCAGGACTGAAAAACAAGATAAATTCGCGGCATGAAATTTTTGCGAATTGGAGCTGACAGCCTTTTTCGCGGCATGAAATTTTCACGAATTGCTGCTGACTGGCATTCAATGCATATATTGTAGACAAGAACTTTTGCATGCATTTTAATTTTGTAAATCTTGGCTCTCGCAAAATTTGTGAAATCAAAATGCACACAAACATTCCATTTAACAGTATAGTATTTCTCTCCCTTTTTGATTATCAACTCAGTGTAATGGTATAAAAAACAACATTCATAGAGTTCCCATCAAGAAAAAGTGTGTGATAGCTGAACATGGTTTGAAATGACTATGGAACCTTACTACAGCCTTTGCAATGTACGTGAGATTGACAAGGTCTCATTTGCAGACTGGTTATCCTATCTCCAACATACCTTCTTGTAGATGTCTAGCAGTGACAAGGAGGAGGGACTGTCTTCCACCAGTCTCATCTGTGGGGACACAGCCACAACCCTGGGCACAGTGAACTGCAGCTGTCTCTTTGCTGTTTCCTGGAGGAAAGAAAAAAATATCAATTTTGTGAACAAATATGATTTGATTTCATCTCCTTCTTAACTCTCTGTGTGCCACATTCGTATGCCCGACTCAGGGCACAGCCACAAACTTACATTTTGCTCAAAAGCACAACCACACACAAACCGATCAATGAATTGCAACATGCCAATGTACATTGAAAGCATAAATGCCTCTATAAACTGTCACATGGCTTTGAAAAGCAGAATGTTTTCTAAAAAGCACTCATGCGCTGCTCTCTCAGACCAATGTGGCATAAAGAGGATTTGCACGATTGTACACAAACAGTTCATAAAACAGCATGACACAAGTTGATATTATGATTAGCAAGTAACAGGAACACTGCATAAATCCAGAGACCAGACAGTCCCTTTGAATAATGATAAAAGAAAACAAACTTTACTTCCCTCATGATAGCACAGCGGTTGCTAGTGACAACATATTAGATACAGGATGTACATAATCATTGTAGGTATGTTGAGTCTGAACAACAAGTACACTTTAACCTCCGGAGAACAGATCTTAAAAGGCTACGATGAAAGTACTGACCAATCATTAGGTCAAATGACTAAAAATAACAACTAATGACTAACGACTTACATTAATGACTATTACTCATGACTAATGACTGATAACATTCACTGAAAGTGGAGATGAGAAAGAGTACACTGTAGGGCTTATTTTTCTCTTCCCTCACCTTCCTCTTGGCTAGGTAGTGATTCAGCATTCGCAGGACTTGAAGGACGCGTTCTTCTCTACGTGACTCTGCCATACTGGCATCATTGACTACCAGGTAGGGATAGATCTGGTGGACAAAGGTACAAGAATGATGAATTATGACAAATGATTCACAAATTGATGTCAATAGTCATTCAATATCTTTCTTCCTTTTTTCACTCAATGCTTATCTTTCTTCAAGATAATGGAGTTAATATAATCCTGGTGAATTTTCACATTCTTTACCTACCTCTCAAAAAATGATTGTATGAATATTCTTATTGGCTTTGGCCATCTTTGGTGTCATTCATTTGACAATAAAGTCTGGTAACAGAGAGGGTATTTTCGCTCCTTTGAACAGGGAGAACAGTTTCACTTGTTACAAGCGAAGATTCCTTGAACAATGTTCTCAATTTTGGTTCAATTGATTTATCTGGTTTTCAAGCCTCAGCATTTTTCACTGCACAGCTTGCATGTTGCTGCTTCTCTCAGTTTTCTGATTACTAATATCATTTTTGTTTCATGAAGAATGATTTTCTCAACTTCAAGGTTAGACCATAAATGATTAAGTGAAGTCAAAAGGGGTCTTGCCTCTGACAAAGATTTTGCTAGGATCAAAAGCTCAGGCCCTTGTGACTCCATTTTACTCCACTGGCTCATCACTATTTGATACTTGAATTAAACAGTTTTCAGCAGCTCTTTTTTTTATTTTTTTATTTTTTTATTTTTTTGCTACAATGATAAAATGACTGACATTCCTAAACTGCAATGTTTCTGTTACAGATCTATTGCTGTTACACAATGGGCAAGTGTATGCATGTGTCTTTGATACATATGAATTATTTATGTTTGGCAAAGATTAGGTGGGTCACATGATACAGGCGGACTAACCGGGAGGACCAAAGAGGGCGACACTCACCTTGCCGTTACTACCCCTGATGTAGAGGCGGCGGGCGGCCGTGTTGTGCTTGTGGGTGATCTCGACGTGGGGCATAAAGCGGGCAATGCGGATTGTGTAGTGGCTGTGCTTCGGCGTCAGGAACTCGCCGGGCAGCTCGACGTCGGCCGTCGCCGACGAGAAGTGGCTGAGGAAACGACATCGCTCCTCGATCAGGAAGGACCTGGTGGTCGAGCAGAGAGAGAAGGGGGATTACATTAAAATAGCAGAATCATTTTCTATCAAGTTTGTCCCTAGGCCATGCAGTCCTAGCAACAGTCAGTCATGCTGATGAATGCTGCCAGGATTCTTACATCTTTTAATAGTCTTGTTATGTTTTTCTTTTGATTTCAAGGGAGCTATATTGTATATAGGGGCTTACTGTTATTTGAAGTTTTCTTCATGTTGACTAGTCCTGTAGCAAAAGTGAATGTGCTGCCATAATACAGATCAGTTACCTTTTACCGTATTACATGAGTGTATGTACTGCAGCAGTGAGCTGCTTAAAGCACTCCATCAGTTGGTGTGACTGTCCACAAAATCCATCTTAGCATGCCAAACACTACGATTTACTCACAAGAAAATCTCTGCTTTATCAGTAGTTACGTTCACATGCAGTTGTCAGACTTGGAAATTGACACAGAAACAAGCGAGGTTCACACTAACTCACAAGCTCGTTGATTATTGTGTCAACACAGAGCGAAACTAAGAGTGGGGACTCCCTGTGGCTCGTGAATAGAACATAAACCCTAAGATGTCTTGCGGTTCTAATCATCGACTAAACTTTAAGATTGCTAACTTTTGAGTGTGTCCACATGGCGCTAAACTACAAGCTAATCATCAAAGAGTTAAGTTTCCAATCTAAACTTAAAGTTTAGGAACAGCGTATGAACGTAACTAGTATGAGAAAATGAGGACAAGAACCCTATGGACTCACTTTGGTAGCAGTTTGGTCCTCGTCTCAATGATCTTGATCCACTTCTTCAGCATGGAGATGAGGTTGCGCAACTTGGTGGCACCGGGCTGCGTGAAGTCAAAGTCGATCTTGAACTGGTTCTTCAGCTTCTGGAAGATGGGGTCCTGGGCCGTGGCCTGGGCCCGCCGCACCAGCAGCTCCGAGGCGGCGGTCGACAGCGTCTGCGTCACGCTGCTGACATTCTCGATGCCCACGCCGCCGAAGGTGTTGACCAGCTTCTTGACGAAGCTCAGTGTGTGCGGGGTGACCTTGGCTTCCACAACTGTCAGAACAAACACGACACACAAACATAAACACAAGGAAGGCAAGCAATAACTGCAAATTATTCACTGTATACCTCTTCAATGCATGTGAAATTAATGGTTGCAAGCCTTTGCAGTGAAAGAACTGACTAGTGTACACCAGGTTTATATGACCATAGCATTATACTGTCATCATGCATGGAGAACAATGCAGAATATATATTTACTGCTTATGTACATGCAGTGTGGCATTGAAAATTCATTGTGTGTTCTCCTGGCTCTAAGTATAAAGTTAAATCTGATTCTTGCTGTGACACAAAGCAATCATCTGAGGTCCACTTTCTACACTCTGAGCTAAAAATTTCTATCAAATGTCACTTTGACACATTGCTCTCACACTTTTCTCTTTTTCCTTTTCCTGACACATTCACATTTTTGAAGTTTTTACAGTCAATTTCTGTATGCCTCTCATGGCTACAATCCTTTATAATGTCTCAACTTTGTTGGTGAAGTGTTGCGGCAGCTGTCATTGCTAAACTCTACATCATGCGGTCTTCTCTTGTTTTACCTGCCCCTCTGTTCTCAAAGGCGACAGCCTGGCACTTGGCCAGCGCCAGCCGCAGGTGCCGGAGGACCTCCTCGTACCAGTTCTCCCTGAACCAAACCATCTGGAATTTGGAAACAGATTGCAGTAGAGGACATGATGCATTAATGGTCAAGGTAGGAATATATAGACATGTGAGGAAGAAAAGTAAAATAAGAGATATATTTGTTCTTACTGAAATTACACCTAAGCAATAAATCATAATCAACAAACAATGATGAATAAAGAAGTGAATTCAATTAAAAACATTTTGATTGCACTATATGGTACCAATATGATATACACAACACACAACATATGAAGAGTTTGTTTGCAAAAACCGATAAGTCCATTTTTGAAGATTTTGAAGTACGGTCTCTGTCATAAAGTACAAAATAATACCTTTTAAATGATATATTGGTCACTACAAATAAAGGTACATTTTTGAAGTTATGGTCAAAAGAAGCAAAAATTTTCTTATTATTCTCTTTATTTTTCTTGACCTATAATCGCAAATATCTCCATTTGGCAAATATGTACTTATCGGTTTTTGCAAACAAACTCTTCATATATTATGTATCTGATGAAATGTACATAAGAGAATTCAAATTGAAAGTCAATCATGCTTTAATATGACATCTTTTCAGCTTTAGGACATCATTTGGCATTTTGATATCACAATGCTGTCTATTGTCAAATGTCTCACATCATAAGCCAGGATATGGTTAGAAAGTCTATTTTTCTTTTTTTTTGCAAATCAGGACCTTTGGACAATTTTGCGAGTCATGGTTGAATTTGCGATAGTGGAGTACAGTAATGAACTGAGAAATGCACACAAGAATGTGCACTCGTGTTGGGATCAGAGTTAATACAGGTGTATTTTTGTGTCTTGCTAAATTCGCAATCAGCATCTAGCTTGTGAAATTTGCTAAAATAAATACTGTGAAAAATATACAGGGTATACAGTATGCAGTCTCTATCAACCGAAAGAGTTTTGTTGGATTCCGCTGCAAAGCAATCATACCTGGTCCACGATGCCCTCCAGGGATGAGAGGAGGATCGGGTGGAGGTCCCGCTGCACCCCCATGATCTTGGAGCACCGCACCATCGGGACCGAGGCCCGGATGGGGCCCGGGTTGTTGCTGACGCTGCTCCCCAGGCCCGGAGCCGGAGTGGCCGTGGTGGAGGTGGTGGAGGTTGTGGTTGTTGTGGCTGACGTGCCATTAGTGGTGGCAGCGGTGGTGGCGGAGGATGTAGTTGCAGGTGTTGCCGTGGTTACATCAGATGTGGTGGTACTGCTCTTGGCATCTACAATGAGAAAATGTTGCAGGGGTTATTCATGCCTGATTCATGCAGATGGAGGGGATAAGAACTAGTACTGACTACTGAGCGGAGTAGCTGAGTAGTCTAGAAGATATGATGCCTGCCTAGCAATCAGGTCGTGGGCGTGAATCCTATCAAAGTATATACATTGTGTGCCCATGATTTATATTACAGCCACTACTCTAACACCAATAATCTGAGTTTATTTACAGTGTATGTCAACGAAAGTCGCTTTGTCAATCAGTTGTAATTAGGAAAATTTCAATACAAGAATCATTCATTCCAAGTTTACATATTAACATCAATTTGAAGATACATCCAAGCTTCAATCCATCATCAAGACGAGGTTTTTGTCACTCATGGGCCCTGTTTCATAAAGCTATTCGTAAAGCTATGCATGATTTTATGAATGACTGGAATGTAAAGTGCCAAATGTGTGCCCATTTTTTCCTGAGTGTACGTCAATATTTCATTTACATTGGGGCAAAAATACAATTTCAACAACACGATGTAAAAACGAGTGTTAACATGTAAGAATAATCATTATCATCTGCAAATTTCAACTTTACCTACTGAAATTAATGATTACAAAACACACTTGGTTTGCCATATTGAAGTCATTCATAAAGTCATGCATAACTTTACGAACAGCTTTATGAAGCAGGGCTGTGTTCTGTCATTATCATTTCCCTCCGAGTGACATCACTTACCACCAGCAGCCGAGGTGGTGGCAGTTGTCGTGGCAACGGTGCTCCCGTTTCCTTCTGTCTTGATCTCATCCTTGCTGGCGGCCTGCTGACCAGCGCCGGCAGCGCTGCTGGATGTGGCAGGCTTGGCCGACGTGGTGGATGCCTCGCTGGTTGTGGGCGTGGGAGGTTCTGACGCTGTCGCAGCAGCTGCCTTGGCAGCCAGTGACGTGGATGAGAGACGACGCAGATGGGCGATGGAGGCATCGCCACTCTTGACTGTAACAAGAGAACGAGTGAGCAAACATAGAAAACTGAACCACTTACAAATTGTATGCGTTAAACACTTGCAAGAACATCTTTTTTCCCTTTAACACTGACTCCTCCTACATCACATAATAAAGAGCTCTTGATACATTAAGTGCAAATTTATTTCTATATGCCATTTGCTATTACTCTATAATAGATAACATCATTACTATTTCTCCAAAAACACATCTGAACATCAAATTTAGCACTCATTGACTTTGATCGGTCTCATAAACACACACACATGCACAGACACACACAGAGATACAGCAAAAAGAAAATGTATGTAACCATCATCAGTCGGGAAGATGCCTTGGAATGGCAAGTGTCATGGTGATGACAAGAATCATACTTCCACATTGGCTGTTTGAGAAATTGCTTTTCTCGCAAGTGTTGTTATCCTTAGAACTTTAATGAAATGGAATGCTTGGGATGTTTTGGAGTGAAAGCAGGAGGGGGGAAGGGGCGACAGACGAGACAAGGGGTGCTTTTTGCGCCTCATGTCCCATCACTCACACTTCTCCCTGTGTTCAATCTTGTGGGTCAGGTACAGGGTCCTGATGGGGAAGTAGAGAGCCTGGGGGTAGACACGCCCAACTTGCATCAGGATGCTGATGATGAGGTCGCCTTCTCCTCCGACCAGGCACGTCAGCAGCTGCGGAATCCTGAACATGGACAAAAAAAGCATGACCTGCAGCATCATCCTGCCACACTCACTGCAGCTTTGTAGCTTAATGAAGGACTGCTAACATTCAAGCCTCAACATCATGGAGTCTCCATATAGCTTTCTGGAAGATATTTGTCTGATTACTTTCATCTCTAAGGACAATATCAATTCCAAAATCAGAGGGTTTTTATATTCTGGTCTTCAGACTTGAAGAAATAGCTCAAGATTCAGGGAGCTTAGCATCCCAGGTACCATTCTTATTATGTATAGCCAACATTATTGCTAGAACATGCCAACATCCGCATTAGCTCTCTTCAAATAAAGTGTCACTATCACTCTGTACCATTATTCTCATCAACATTGCCATTATAATCTAGTGGCTTCAACGGCATTAAATTTGCAGCCATCTGCATCATCTTATCATCTTTTGCTTCTGCATTTTGGTTTATTTGTCCTTTCAAAGCATGAGGTCACATGACAACAGAATACAGATTTTGTGCATCTTATCAGTCTTCATTTTCATCAACTTGCTGATAACCAATTACTCTATAGACACTCATGGTTGTCTCTACAAGTGAGGATTGTACTAAATCTCTGCAGCATAGGGATACAAGGATTATTGTGTTGAGGTGATGAATTACCATGGCAACCACTGGATGGGGGGCACACCCACGGAGTACTTGTCCACAGCCTTGGCCAGCGGGTGGTCAGCCTTCTCGTCATCGTACGTGATGAGCCAGAGCACCTTGGCCAGGTACTTGCGGGACTTGCTCTCGTTCTGGTGTCGGCAGGCGTGAAGGAAACAGGTGATGGCTGACTCTCCAAGAGACATTTGTCTGCGGGTTAGAGGGAGATGGATAGAATCAGATGGATAGATTGATACATACATCAACAGATAAATAGATACTTACAGTGCACTCCCCTTACAACAAAATGTTCAGGACCTGCATTTTTTTTTCTGTTACATTGAAATTTTACAGTAAAGTATATAAATATACTTAGATTCTAATTTTGGGACCTGAATTTTTACTTCCTTGTAACAAACATTTTACTATAACAGCGTTTGCTATTAACAGAAGAACACTGTAGATAGATAGATAGATAGATAGATAGACAGAAAGATAGATATGCAGAGATTGTAGACAGACAGAAAGATGGATAGATATATACATAGGCAGATAGATTGATAGGTGGATAGGTGGATAGATAGATAGGTAGATTGCTAGATAGGTAGACAGATAGGTATATAAATAGACGGATAGACAATAGACAGACAGACAGGTAGGCTGATAGATAGGTAGATATATAGACAGAACACAGACATACAGGAGGAGAGAAAGATAAGGAGATAATTAGATTGACAGATATACATGTATAGAAACCTAGAGTACAAATGAAAAATAATTTTTATTCTACCTTGTATTCCCACTTCCCACTAAATGCCAGCAATGGATATACAAAGATACAACATCAAACCATTGAAAGATGGTTCTAGTACTTAATGGGTTAACTGTTGGTGCAGACACTCACTTCTCCTTGCAGAAGATCTGCTCCAGGTAGTCGCCCCAGAGAGCCCAGGCCTTCACTAGGGTATCGTGCATTTGGACGGCCGCAGAAAACGTCTTGTTTGCCTCATCAGACCTAAGCAGGCAAAGAAAAATTTTGTCACTGTCAAATGAACTTAAGTGCAATATCCATTTAGTATCCAAATGATGCATAGGTCCAAGTGTCTATGAGTGTGTCAGTAGGAATTGTGTGCATGCATGTAGGTTAACTATGGAATTGTTTAACTCATGATGCACAGCCAAGTGGGATAGATTGGTTTCCATAGTTACTGCATGCATACTAATTCCTACGGACAAATGAAAAACATGCACTATCTGTCTTACATAATGGTGGACAAATTTTGATGCAAAATCCATTTTTTCTTTTAATATGCAATGTGTAATACAGATCATGTGACATAAGGGGTGTCCTAAGACTTTGATGACAAAAAAAAAAAAAATGAGGTGAATTGTAAGAATATCTTATTGTAAACTATAATGATTTAATGAGATTCACAATTATACAATCGACTGTCTCTTTGAAATATGTTTCTCTTTCAGCCTCGTACATGCATTCCTCCACACAGGATCAATGAGTACATACATCTAAATTGCTGTAGCACTGCCTCCTTATTTCCTTAGTGCTGTTCCATGAAAGGCAACGACAGGCAAAAGATAGACAATGGAGGATGGAAGATTTTCACCGTGACTTAGCGGCAAAACAAACTCTCCTTTCATTTAGCAGGATCGCATCATCAACACACCATCTCTTACTCCTTATGGGTAAACCCACCTCCCAACCTGGGCCAGGAACATGCCCTTGAGGGCGTAGAACTCGGCGGTCATCTCCCGGCTGAAGTACTTGAGGTTGGTGGACTCGATGACCTCCAGACCCTCCTGTAGCTCCTGCTTGCCCATGGTGCCAGCCATCTGCAGGTAGCACTTGACCTGCTGCCGGATCTTCTGGAAGCAGTCTACCACCGGCACACTGGGGATGGTGTGTATCCTAGCAACGCATCATCAGAAGTCAAAAGCATCCATCATCAACCGCGATTTTGTAAATTTCAAAACATATCAAACAGGTTGATGACAGGTAACTTCTTATCATAGAATAAGAGTGCTATAGACAAATGAAGGAGATTAAGTGTTGATAAGAAACACATTATCATAAAGATATTTGTTGGACTTTGCGATAAAGGAACATGTTGAAATGTGGACCATCCAGTGGCAAAGTAATCAGAGAACCATCCATACAAGCAACTGAAATGACAATTATTGACAATACAATTCAATACATTGCAGACTCTACTGAAATGTGATTCTCTGGCGTTACTGACATTTTTTAGACTTTATGTCAAACTGCATGCAAGCAAGATGCTTTGTGTAGACCTATCACTATTCACATGCACAAGAATTGCTAAGGGTAGACAATTTTGGCTAGAAAGATGTAAGAAAGAGCTAACAATATGATTACACAAGGATTAATGACTGTTTTACAACGTGACTGGCAGATTGGACATGCTATAATTTACTCTTATCTTGAAACCATCCACACAAGAATCTCGAAGGCATCAAGGTCAGAGGTCAAATGAGGGCAGAAGGAACCCTAGCAAAAAGGTGAATCCCTTATAGGACACTACCTGCTGAGAGAGTCCAGGGCTGGTCCAATCAGGTTGTGTTTCCTGGCCACCTTGCCATAGTTGATGATAGACTGGGCCGAAGCGTGTACACCCAGCATGATGTTGTTGTGTTGTTGCTGCAAAGAAAGAGAAAGAAAAACCCAGTAAAATCAACATACACACACACACAAACACAAATCTCATTAACCCTTCGTGTGCTTTGAGTGCAAACTGGTACAGAAATCCTCATAGCGTTGCACACACTGTCCAAAGTCCCTAGCACAGAGAGGCCAAAAAGGAACTAATCTGTCAAACTAAAAGTCATGTTTCTTCTCAGTAATCTGTGATTTTTTGGTGGATTCTGCTCCATAACAGCATTATTTTAGCTCACTTCAACCAGATCATATTGAATGTGTATATACATGTATTGTGTGTGTGGTTAACCCATTGAAGATGGACTGATTTTGCTATAACATGCATACTCCTTTCATACCTGGTGTTAGATTATTGTTTTCATCTGAGTCACAAATTATTACAGTGTTTTTCTATCACATTAAAAAGAGCTGAAGACTGGACAAAGCTAAATCACCTTCTTGAGGAAATAAAAAAAAAGTAAGATGGTTGAAGCTTAATTGGGAGAGTGGAAGGCAAATTTGTTCCGGTTAAAAAAGGGCTTCCAGTGTTCCCACTAAAGCGGTTCTCCATTATCGGGCGATTACTGTATCTGTTTCTACGGACACGGTATACACATGGTGTTGCAGTTGTCTCATTGGCTAAAGAAGGAAACTTAATTTCGCCACTCACATTGTCTCCAGATGTATTAGACGAGTTGTCGTAGGCCTGTACAATGGCCTGGTAGTGGTGCTGCCTCCAGATGAAGATGTCGCTCCAGTGACTCAAGTCATCTGACACCATCGGCAGACGGTTCCTGAAAAAAAAAAAAACATACATGTAGCAAAGTCAAATAGGCAATTGCCCCAGCAGAACTTTGAAAAAAAGAGCCATCGCCAACTTGAACAAATTGTGATATTTTATCCTAACTGCACGTCTCACTGTCCTATACAATATACTTCCATTGCATGGAGTTAGAATCTTCTTGCAGTTGTGCTACTGTGAAGCTTCAACTTTTCTTCACCAATTTTGCTCCTTCAGAGATAGCTAGAAACAACGAATGAACTTTCCTAAAATGAAGATATCTTTTTGCTAACTGTAGGTTATCACAATATTCTGGAAAAAAGCAACAGTCATTCTGAAATATTCTGAATGCCACAATTGTTTTTGATGTTCCAACCAAAGATTTTCATACTGTTGTAACAGTTCAGTAACAGCAAATATACAACATATAATCATCTTTGCCCCCTGTTTTACATAATCTATTACTACTAATACAACTATCAATGGCTATTAAAACAAACAAAAACAATAACTACTACTTCTACAACTACAACTATTGCTGCTACTACTACTACCACCACCACAACCACTACCACCACCACTGCTACAGTGCCGACCGCGGGAAACGTCACAAAAACCCCTAGGGCAAATGCGGGAAGCCCTTTCGTCCGGGCGTACTAGGTAATACGCGGGCGTTTGGACGCGTACAGACGAGGGAAGTCGCCCGCACTTTCACGCTCGTCTAAACACCCGCATTTGCCCGAGCGCTCCAGCGCGGAATTAATGATATGAAAATCAAACTCTCCCGTCAACCATCGGCTACACGAAGGAAATTAGCTGAAATCGATCCGCGAAAATCTTTTGAAAAGTATCAGTAATTTGCCGGATGTTTGCTTTTACGTTCGAAAGTAAAATAATAACCATAACATTCAGCTCCCGAATATGCTAAAGCAAATGTCGAATGATCCCTTTGACGTTTGGAAATGAATAACAATAATACTCCGTACGATGATTAAATAAATGTCGGATGTTTGCTTTTTCTTTCGGAAGTAAATAGCAATAACATTCATCTCCGGAAGATGCTAAAATAAATGTCGGATCTTTGCTTTGACGTTCGGAAATGAATAACAATAATATTCAACTCTGTACGATGATAAAAATGAATGCCGGATGTTTGCTTTTACGTTCAAAGTAAATAACAATAACATTCAGCTCCGGAAGATGCTAAAATAAATGTCGAATGATCCCTGTGATGTTCGGAAATTAATAACACTAATATTCAACTCCGCATGATGATTAAACAGATGTCGGGTGTTTGCTTTTACTTTCGAAAGTAAATAGCAATAACATTTGGCTCCGGAAGATGCCCAGAAAATGGCAGATGATTGCTTTTTACGTTTGGAGGTGAATAGCAGTAACAGTCTGCTCCATATAATAAAATAAATGTCGGATATTTGCTATTACATTTCGAAATGAAGAACAGTAACATTCAGCTGCGTTTGATGGTAAAGTAAATGTCTGATGTCTGCCTTGACGTTCAAAATGAAAACACAGTAACATTCGCCTCCGTACGATGCTAAAATGATTGTCGGATGTTTGCTTTTAAACCTGGAAATGAATAACGGTAATGTTCTGCTCCGAACGATGCTAAAATAAGTAACAGATTGTTGCTTCTACATTTGGAAATGATTAACGGTATCGATCGGCTCAGTTAGATGCTAAAATAAATAGCGGATGTTTGCTTTCACGTTTGGAAATGAAAAAGGATAACATTCAGCTCCGTAAGATGCTAAAATGAATGTCGGTTGTTTGCTTTAACATTTGAAAATGATTAACGGTAACATTCGGCTCCGTAAGGTGTCAAAATACTAGTAAATGTTGGATGATTGCTTTTGCGATCAGAAATGAATAACGGTAACTTTAGCCTCTTTACAATGCTAAAACAAATGTCGGATAAATCAGATAATTTTGCTTAACATTCGACGTCGTGCGATACCAAGTTGATTGCATAAACCTTCGACACTTCGTTGCTGCTCAATTTTATTTGATCTCGACATTATGGACGCTATACCTATTTGATTTAATTGTCCTTTTTTTATCAACCTTCGACATCAGCCGCTACTTTATAGTTTTCTCGATCACTAACGTCGGACGGTATGACCTAATCAACTTTGGACATTGGTCGCTATTTAATAATTTCATCAACCTTACACATCGGTAGCTATTATTCCGATGTTCGTTATTCCGAAGGCTCTCTAGTCCGAAGATTCGTTATTCAGAAGGTATATTGTTCCGTTAATTTTATTTTCGGATTCATGAATCTTCAGAATAACGAACCTTCGGAATAACGCCACAAACGTTCGAATTAGCGAACCTGTAGGTTTAGGGAATTTGTGTGTTTCGAATTTGACGACCCTTCGGAATTACGAACCTTCGGAATATTACGAACAGCACCCATCCGATTATCAACCTTCGACATCGATCGCTGCTAACTGATTTTATCAACCTTCGACGTCGACCGTAAATAACGTATTTGATTGACACTTTCGACGTCGATCGCTGCACATTAGATTGGCAAACCGTCGAAGTGTCGATCGCTGCCTATTTATTTACTGGTTCCCCAATTTCTGACTTAGTTACTGATTTAATCTACCTTCAACATCGGTCGGTCATTATATTGTAAGTGGCCACTTATTGTCTCGAGCTTGATATTTCCCAATGGCGTCCACGTCTACACACACACACATAAAAAGAAAGAAAAAGATCTGAGTCTTAAAGGTCTAACGAGGCGTGAAAGTCCTTTTGTGATGCTTTTAATTGTGTCATTCACAATAGTGTCACGGTCCCTAAGATGGATGAAAGAGGCGCAGATCTTAAGAAGCCACTTGAGTTGAAGTTTAACACCGTCTGTCTATTCTTAAAGTACACGATTTGTAGGGGAAAAAGAAAAAGACAAAGAGAGGGAGAAAACAAAGAAAACGTAGGAGAGAGAGAAGAGTATGGCGAAACCACCAGAGTGGCGTTATGTAATCAACAAAGCTGCGTTTAACTTTACTCGAGTCCCCGAGAAGTGGTACTACACGTGCATGCATAATGTTTATCTTGGATACATGTACTGTAGGTACCCTTCTCTCCTTTCATGATAAATTGTTTATACGTATCACATAACTATGTCAATGCATGTTTACGTCGCAATTTGTCCAATCGGGGTTTTCCCTCTTTAAGGAGTGCTTGCTTTCCAAGAAAAAAAAAAAAGAAGGATGAAATTAATGATTATGAGCAAAACTGAATGCATTTAAGCAGCGGAATCGCGCTACATCAATAGCACTCCAAAATCTTCGAGTGATCCCGGAGGTCACTCCGAGTGAAAATGAACATTTTCACTCAAAATTCACTCCAATTTCACTCTAAATTGACTCCGTTTTAAATGTATCCACCCCTTCAAGTGTGAATGTTTTCATTTTTTTTTTTTTAGAGAGAGAGAGAGAGAGAGTAGGCCTACTGTGCATTGGAATACGAATCTCTGTTGTGCAGCGATATTATGATCGATATAAAAACGATCAGTTCGATGAGCAAAGCACGTGCTTGCCCTGCCAGCAGTGAGTGCGCCATGTGGTTCCAACATAATTATGTACTCATCTTGTGTGCCCAGCGTGTTTTTATCACAGAACTTTTGTGTGTAGAGTTCTGTCGTTTTTACGTTATGGTCAATTCATGACGCGTGAGTGCTTCGACTTGACGCCTGTGAGATTGACAGGTGCCGTTTACGAGAATAAAAACTGTCAGTAGTGACTATCAATCCCAAAATCAGTTGCTATATAATAATCAGACTAATTACTTAAATGTAGAGTTACATGTAGTTACATGTATTTCGAATGACAATGCGCACATCCCCTTTATCATCACACTTTTGATACGGCGGACAGAAGGCCGTTAAATTTCATTGCTCTCAATGATTCGATACAATCATAGCTTTTAAAAGGTCCAATTAAACAAATTGGATATGAAATCACGGTTACAGCTCGTTATTCCGAAGGTTCGTTAGTAAGGTTCTTTAGTCCGAAGGTTTGTTAATCCGAAAATGAAATAAGGTTCGTTATTCCGAAGGTTCGTTAATCCGAAAATGAAACAAAGTTCGACTTACTTCGAAGGTTCGTTACGGACCCTATATCATTTCGGATCCTATATCATTTCGGATCAACGAACCTTCCAGATAACGAACCCTATTTCATTTTCGGATTAACGAACCTTCGGAATGACGAACCCTATGTCATTTTTGGATTAACGAACCTTCGAAATAACGCCGCAAATGTTGGAATTAACGAACCTTTTTTCGTTTTCGGAACCTCTATGGTTTAGGGAATTTATGTGTTTCGGACAAACGAACCTTCGGAATAACGAACAGCACCCGAAATCACAACGTCTTTATCTTGTTAAGATATAAGACAAAAAAAAGGTCCCTCAGTTCATGAACTTGCGATGTTTCTTTATTGCGTGTGTTTCTAGCTTGTATTTGGCACTCACGGAATGAATGCGCGTACAGTATATGGTAGGCTACATACTCGTGCCCTTGTTGTTGCTGAACATTTCCCCTTCACAGTGATTGTGTGGCATGATCGTTGAGTATGTTCAGATGGTGTTAGTGCGTTGATTAAAATGTTACCACAATAGATGCACGTGTGCTATAACAACGATCTGAGGTCTTTGCTACGCGCTGCTTTCTTGTTTACAAACATTGAATCTTGGTGAACTTAATTCACTATCGTCCCCATGCTAACATGCAAAAGAAGAAAACACTTTTGTTCTTGTTTATGTGTACCATGCAGTGAACAGAAGGTAGACCTGTAAACTGTGCCGCTAGGCCCTAGCTGTAGTTTGCACTTTGACGGATTGTCACTGCTCGTCTACTATTCGAAGCGAAATGAAAATCAAACTAGAGATCTCGTGCTGTATACTTTCTCGTACTGTGTACTATATACCATATTTAAAATGCAATTTGTGGTAGTACTTGTCAACGCTGTGTTTTTGGCTCAAACTTTTCTCTCTCAAACTTACTTGGTTACGCAGGGGCGGATCCAGGGAGGACCGCAACCGGCGCCCGCCCCCCCCCCCCCTTTATTTATTTTTTTTTTTTTTTGTTGTTGAAACAAAAGAAATGTAAAAAAAAAAAAAAAATGGGGGAGGGGTGCGTGCGCCCCCTTTAATTTTGTAAACGCGCCCCCACTTTACGGAATTCCTGGATCCACCCCTGTTACGGGATAATACCTATCAGAATCTTCATGTAGTATTTCTTGTGATTTTGGTGCAAGCTGCATGGCAGTATTGATTTTGAGACACTTCTATGGTCCGTCAGCACCTGATTCCCTTTATGTGACGATGTGCACGTGAAAAGCATTCAAACTTTCCCATGTGTTTGCTCTTGCATTAAAGGCGTATTAATTCACCACGTACATGAAACAAAACCCCCATAGTTCTGAAATGTGAGTTATAGGGATAGAAACAACCGCTGGGAAAAAAAAAAATGAATCCGTATGATCGAAAATACAGTACACTATGTGAATGGTTACAGTTCGCTATTCCGAAGGTTCGTTAATCCGAAAATATGAGGGTTGTAACTTGTTATTCCAAAGGTTCATTTATCAAAAAATGAAATAAGGTTCGTTATGCCGAAGGTTCGTTAATCCGAAAATGAAACAAAGGACCTAATTCCGAAGGTTCTTTACAATCTATAAGAGAAATACTGATATCTCCTTATATTCTAGGCTTTATTACACAAAATTATGTAGGATGCTTTGCACAACGGACCTAGGTATGCATCACATGTGATATCTAAAACATCTTTTAAATCACTGCTCCCAAAGGTAAACATATGACCTTTGTGTATCTACTCGTTTGTGTGTATGTGTGTGCGTGTGTGTGTGGGGGGGGGGGATAGTTTCCTCCTTCTTCTTCTTTTTTGTTAGAGTTTATCTTAGTTGATCTTGATACAGTGTACCTCTTTCGGTGCACCCTTTCTCTTGTTATGTCACTTCATCTGTTTCTACATTTTGAAGCAAAGTAATTTGTTCAAGCATTGTGTATGTCTTCGTAACCGTAATGTGTCATTTTGCTGCGATGAGTTGGTTCTAGTAGGCCCTATTATCGCTGTGAGATGTAATTTTTGTAATAACGTGTTGAGAATAACGGATTTTTGTTTCTGAACGAAAGGAAAATGACGGAATTATTATTTTGATAACCAATGTGGATGACTACCTTCTATAAGTGATTTTGGTGTGAAAAGAGAGTTTGCTCAAAGAAACGCTTCTCATGAATGGTCAACGAAACAAATCATACAATGCAACGTGACTCGCGTGCATTTAGCAAACGAAATGTCTAGACCTTTAAGTTCAAGTAAAATGCATAAAACACAGAATAAGAAAGCAGACAAACTAACAAATATGGAATTAATGACCGCAGACGTAACGTAGGAAAACCTGACACCTATGCTTGAAGAAATTCCCACAAAAGCAGAGCGCAAGATAAAAGAATACATGTGCGTAGTCCATACAGGTCGTGATGCGCTCGGTCGAAATGCGTATGTCGCAGTAAACGAAATTTTAGGCATGTCTACACATGTATATATAAATACTTGAATTCTACATACATTGTATAGTTTTATCCTTACAATAATATATAAAACAACCCCTTTCCGCATCCCTAGAAGTCATAAAAGAAAAAAAAAAAAAAAGAAAATCGCCCTTAAAGTTCAGGTTATGTTCAAGCTCACAACCCGTTCCCCCCCCCCCATGATGCAACAGTCCTGCTTAGCGACGGCGGTAACGCTTCATCGCACACACATAAATGGCGACAGCTTGGGTGTGTGAGAAAATTCATTCTTAAATGGATGCACCCCCATGGCACTCAGGATTATCACTGACCCTCCTATGCCTTTTGTCTATCCACCCTCCTGCTTTAATCCCCCTCCCTTCACCTGTTGGCCTCCTTGCCCATGACCTCCCATCCTCTCCTTTTGTTTTCTTTGTTCCGTGTCCCTAGCCTGTCCCTGACTGTTCGTGTTGTGTGAACTTCTTTATAATGTGATTGCTTTCCCTGCCTGATTATCATTTTGCCTCTGACGAAGATTCTTCTGGAATCAAAAGCTCAGGCCCCTTTAGAGTATAGACTCCATTTTACTCCTTTGGCACGCCACTGATATTCGATAAGCAGTTTTCAGCATTTTTGTGTTTGTTTGTTTTTGTGTTTGTTTTGTTTTGTTTTTGCTACAGATAATTAGGCAATCACAAGACAGATATAATTCGATTCTAACCAATACCAAAATACGGTTGCCTGAATGTAAACTTTGGTGTGTTTGTGTTGTGTGTCGGCTGCAGTGTAGTTTGAAACAACAGAAACAGAAAAAAGAAAGAGGCACGCAATGTGTGCTATAATATACGAAAAGCCTCATTTACCGAGAAAGTTGATCGCTTCCATTCTCCTCCCATGTTGTTGTCAATGGAAGCTAAAGAGAATGCTTTTAGCAAGTATACCAGTACCTAAAGAGGACCTGAGGAACCCGTTGTTTTGAATGCTGTGCTCGGTACGAGTTCAAAACGCAGTCGAAGTTATCAGAATGCCATTATAATAGAACTGATAGCTCTATAGAAATTGTTTAGGTCAGTAAAGGTTGCCGTAATGCAATCTTTGTGGAATTGACTCATTACATTTGAGCATTTTGAAAAACGTGTAGAGTACTTTCGTTTTGCATATAAATGTAAAGAAATAGTTTGAACTATGAAAATAAAAAAGTATGGTTACTTCAACGATGTTGAATAGTTCGATTAGCCGTGATGCATAAAGTGAATTCATGAATTCATCTGACTAATCCTTACCGATTGATGATCACTTCTATAAGCCAACAGTTAAGCTGAACTGCTTTGGAGTGATAAGACAGGTAAACGATGATAACTTGGTACATGTTGTATGCTATTATAATTATTATAAAATCCTGTAGCCAGAACTGATTTTACGATCATCTTTAACCTTTCAGAAAGTTCCAGTTTTCAACTTAAATAGTAGCGATAGCTTGTAAGAGTAAATTAGCATCCCTCTGACTATTTTTTGTCAATATGCATACTCTTAACCCTATTCTAACTGGGGGGGGGGGGGGGTCAAATGGGTCAAATTGACCCCCCCCCACGTTTCGCGTCACGATTCTGCAACGCGCAAAGATTTTGCCGCGTCGTTTCACAACTTTTTTCATTGAAGTCTTCCGCATATTTTGAGACCAAATTTGCGACGTCTGAGTACACCGTTCTGAAGTTACGTAATGTTATGCAAATGCATGTCAACCGGAAAACAGCTCAAATTCATGATATCGTGTGCAAATTGAATGTAAATTGTGTTTTGGGGGTTAACCCTAACTTACCTGGGCTATTTAGCAAGCTTGAATTCCTGGGGGGGGGGCATTATGGCCCCCCCATCAGATCTCGGCCGTTGATCGCGCGATCGCCGCAAAATTTTGCATGAACATAAAGCCGGATGTAATCTACAAGACTGCTAAGTTAGATTTTCAAAAAATTAGCATTTTTTATTTTAAATCAATTAATTATGCAAATATATGCAAAAGACCTCATTTTCGTCTGTAATTGGCTTATAAAAGCTTATGGAATGCTGATTTTTGGTGTAAATATTCCTAGTGACATTCCAAACATTGGCGCGTAAAAAAAAATTCAGTATCAAAATTAATTTCTTATGTTTTTTATTGTTTTATCAATTTTTTATGTATTTCATTGTTTTTTCGAACTTTTGTTTTTGTTGTTTTTTTCAACAGAATTTGTTATACACATTTTTTGAAGCATAACTATACTAAAATGAATTGATTTCAGCCATTAAAATGAAAAATATGAATCTTTATATGAATTAATTGAAAAAACACAATTTGTATTGACTTTGTACACAAAATCACGTTTTTGAGCGATTTTGGGGTTGACGAAAATTTTTTGAAGGGGCGTGGCTTCGGAACGGTATGCCCGGACGCAACAAATTTGGTCTCAAAAGTTGCGCGAGACTTGAAGTAAAAAGTCAGCGAGCGGCGCGGTCAAAAAATTTTGCACGCCGGAATGGTCGCGGAATTTGTCGAGGGGGGGGCCATTATGGCCCCCCCCCCAGGTAAGTTAGGGTTAAATTGATATAAATTGTAGTATTTCATCTTTGAACCATTGAAATTAATCAATTCTATATAGTGTAGATAAGCCTGAAAAAGTGCCTGCAACAAATTTTGAAAAACAACAGAAAACACAAGGTCGAACAATCAATAAAATACATAAGAAATTAACAAAACAATAAAAAACAAAAGAAATTGGTTTTGACTGTGCTTTATTTTTAAATGAAAATTGGTTTATATGTCTTGAGGAATTTTGACACAAAAATTTAGCAATACTTCAGTCTTTTTATGGAGTTATAGGTGAAAATATGATTTCATGCACAACTTTGCATAATCAATTTATTAAAAATAGAAAGGCAATATTTTTCTATTGTATGACCATGTAATCTTGTAGTTGACATCCAGCTCTATCTTCAGGAAAAATTTCGCAGCGATCGCGCGATCGGTGGCCGAGATCTGAAGGGGGGGGGGGGGTCACCCCCAGTAAAAACTCCTCCCAGTTAGAATAGTGTTAAGCCAGCTGGACAGAGCGATCAATGGGCGCGATTATCACCACGCGTGGTTAACCTAAACAATGCTCGGCCGGCTTGTTCGGTATCAGTGTTGTTTTTTGTTTCTATTTCCCCCTTTTAAAAACGAAGGTTCCTTAGTCCAGCCATTGTTTTCGCTTCCTGCTCAAGACATTGAACAGTTCAGCAAAGCTGAAGTTTAGATCACTAAACGGCGACATGAACTCATGATGATAATAGGACTTAGATCACAGCCGAAAGTGCGCTCCTTCATTACTCTAGAATGAGAAAGAATACCCTGTCTGTGTTAAAAGTTTGGTTACGGACGATGAGAAAAAAAAGGTTTGAATCATGAATTGTCGGATGACGTCGGCAGATTGATGATATAAATATTAGCGTATCATGGGAAAGATTAAGTAATGATGAGCCCAATGATATCGCAGGGCACCAAACTAATTTTTATTTTTGACCATCAAAATCATTGATTTCTATTTTTTGTTTTGGTGGCAAAAAAAAAAATCAAGAAAAACATAGGAAAAACTAAATCGGTCCTACTAAAAACAATTATTAAGCATTACTGACGTGACAGGTACCCATGTCTAAAATAAATGAATACAGAAGTAGATCATCTTATCACCATTATTCTGAATTCTAAGATTTAGCAAATAGGCTTATAGATAATTATAAAAGTTGATGCCTATGCTATTAGGTGGTCATAGCTTACTTTTGGGATGAGAAAGTGGGAGCATTTCCAGATTTTTTGTTTTAGCATTGTAAAGAGCCGAAAGTTACCGCTATTCATTTCTGATTGTAAAAGCAATCATCCAACATTTACTATGGTATGTTAGAACCTTACGGAGCCGAATATTACCGTTAATCATTTTCAAATACACTGTATAAAAGCAAACAACCGACATTCAATTTAGCATCTTATGGAGCTGAATGTTACCCTTATTGATTTCCGAATGTGAAGCAAACATCCTCTATTTATCTAAGCATCATACTGAGCCTATATACCATTAATCATTTTCAAATGTGAAAGCAATAATCTGTTATTTATGTTAGCATTGTGCCAGAGCTGCCAACCGTTCCGAAAAATTCGTATACGAAAAATCGAAGGGAATACGACAATATGAAATTCACAGTGGGGAAAAATAATGGGTGAAAATATAGCAAACGCACGTCGCATGTGCCATGTTATCTGTATTCAGCTGGGATATCGATGCAACGCGTACGCACCGTATGTGGAAAGCGCTGAATAGAAAAATGTGCGCACACGCCTATCGCTGCTTGCGTACTGTGTACACCGAACAGAACTTCGCGCGCGTGAATCCCTGTCGCCTACGGACCCTGGATGTTTACATGGATCGCCGTGGTATCCCAATGTGTGGCCGGCCGGCTGGGGAGTGTCTACACATTGTAGCCAGCTGCCACTACAGTACCGTATGAGGCGGGGTGAAAGCGTCCCGTTGTGCAATGTCTGCTTCTTTTTCTCTTCTTTTCATCCTCTTGTCCCTTGCCTCCCAAGTACGAAATGATTTTTAGAGTGTTGTGTGTTTTTTTTTATAACGCTATTGCATCATTTTCTGCGAGGAAGTTGTAGAGGTGAGTTTCTGTTCGTGTATTGATGACTGATGTGCACTGCCCTCTGCAGTATATGTGCAGGTGAAAAGCGTTCGAACTTTCTTTCCAGAGTATCGTGGAAACTCGATTATTTCTAGGCCTATTAAAGGAGATCTCAAATAACAGAATACTTATAACAAACTATTTCCCGTCAAAATGGATCAATTTCCTTTGTTTTGTATCGTTTATTGACTTGATCCCATAGGATCTCGTCGCAATACCGAGTTTTATATGTGTGTTTATTTTCGCGTAGCTTTCGGTGCTGCAAAACTTTTGCTAGGGCCTAACTATAAGCTTACTACTAAACTTCGTTTTATTTCCGTCGTTTCTCACACCTCGTTTAGTACGATTTCTTACATTTTATATCACTTTATCTGTTCCCTTTATACTTTGAAGTATTTAAACGTAATTCTCTTAGTGTCTCGCACTGTTATTTTCGTAACGGCGATTTCTCCGCTTCGCTGCAATCGAAGCGACGGAGTTTGATCCCAGTCGCTTCGATGTGCTATTTGTTGTCTTTTCTAAATGTTTGTGTTGTTGGGAGGTGTTGATACTTTGTATTTATTATTGAGTTTCCTAGGTATTTATCTCGAGTGATTATGCGTGTTTCTTAATGTTGATCATAGGAAAAGGCTAAAATGATCTTGAGTGATGTCTGATAGTGATGATAACTATGCTGGTGACTGGTGTAAAAAGACGGCTTCCTGTGAATGCTTAGCGTACGTGACGTTTGTTTTATTTCCCTTTCCCTCTAGTCTTCTTTCCCCCTTACTCTTCTTTCCCCTCTCAAGAATGATTAAAAAAAAGAAATTACGTACACCTCACAACAAAACGAACCATGTGCTATAGCAACTTTCGTAAAGTTAAATCTAAATGTTCAATATCAGCAAAGAATAAGGCGAAAACACGAATGACAATAAATAAAAGCGAAGAGATTGTGTATGCAGTCTCTTCGGCTCGAAGAAACTTGACACCCCACCCCTCTCCCTTGTGGAAATTTCCACAAAAGCCGGTGACACACCCAGGTGCGTGCCAGACGAAAGAATGCGCGCATTGGAATAAACAGCGTGTAAGTATCCTGGAATAATATCGATGGAAGAACCAGCTCATTAGTTGAATTAAAGGAACAATTCCAAAGATATCATGACTCTATGTCTATAGCCGTTCTTTTGGCGCATAGTAGGGAACATCGAAGAGTCGATTATAGTGTACTTGATCGAATATCTAATGTTCCCTGAACAATAACAAAAGGGTTGATTATTTAGTCAATTAAAAATGCAATCACAGAAATACATGAAAGGTCTCGTATGCCCAGACAAATTCACTACGAGAAGGTCCAATGAGATGCAGTCATCACCTGGTTAGACAGCAAAATACAACGTGTAATGACAATTAATTTCAGTTCACGCGCATCAAAACTGCTTATTACTTTTCAAAGTTTTGGCTATCAACATTCGTTCGTGGGTGTATTTTGTTTGTTTGTTTGTTTGTTTTGTGTGTTTTTCCCTCGTGAAAGACGTAATGATTTCTTCATATCGAACGTAAATTGCATGTTTACCGTAAACAAGCCATTCAGCTCAGCTCAGCTATGGCGCATTCGATCCATCGAACTTGCAGTAACCTCTTATAGGCAGGAGCACATGGCGCATTCATTTAAACTTGAAAATGAAGCCACGTGTTTGCACCACATCGGCGCTTCCACACACAGCGCGGCATTTTGCGATCATCGTTATAGCAGACTTTCCGATTTCAGTCAGGGGAAAAGGAATTGGAATACTTCGAAAAATACTGATGTTTAAAATCCAATAAAATGAAAAAAGCCTGAAAACAACGCATGATTATGTTTTGATAGTACATAATTGGAAACACAGAACAGAGTTTTGCATCCGCTCACACAGAAGCTCTCTTGAGAAGATCAAGCATTCCCCGTCCCCTGCTAGAAAATGGAAGCTTCCATAATCAGCCCAGAAAGATTTTGGAGGTACAAACTTGCACTTGTACACATTGCGAGAAAGCAATCAATCAACGCTGAACATTGCGTAGTTTAGAATCTTTATCGTGCTGGTGACCAGCTGGATGCTTCGGCATGTGTCATAACGTTATGTTTAGAGCCTGTAGGCCTCATAGCAAAAAGAGGGAGATTGAAAAAAATACGAATTCTGGTGGAAAATACGAATTTTGGAGCTGCTGAGTACTAATTTGTGCTTCGAAAGGTTGGCAGCTCTGTCGTATACGGAGCAGAATTTAACAGTTAGTCATTTCCAAATATAAAAGCAAACATCCGACATCTATTTTATCATCGTACGGAGCCGAATGTCACTGTTGTCCACTTGCGAAAGTGAAATTAGTCATCTGACAATTATTTCATCATATCGTACGGGGCCGAATTTTGAACGTCAAGGCAGACATCAGACAGGTTTTTTTTTTTTTTTTTTTTTTTGTGTGTGTGTGTTTTGTTTTGTTTTGTTTTTGTTTTGTTTTTTACCATCAAACGCAGCCGAATGTTACTATTCATTTCGAAATGTAATACACATGCAGCAAATATCCGACATCTATTTTAGCATAGTACGGAACAGAATGTAACTGCTATTCACTTCCAAACGTAAAAGCAATCAGGTGACATTAATCATTTTGGCATCTTCCGGAGTCGAATGTTATTGCTATTTATTTGCGAAAGTACATAGCAATCTAAATTATAAGCAAGCATCCGACATTTATTTAAACATCGTACGGAGTTGAATATTATTATCATTCATTTCCGAAAGTCGAAGGGAGCTGATTGTTATTGTTATATTTCGAACGTAAAACCGAATATCAGACATTTATTTTATCATCGTATATACGGAGTTATTTTGGTTATTCATTTCCGAACGTCACAACAAACATGCGTTATTTATTTTAGCATCTTCCGGAGCTGAATGTTATTGCTATTTACTCTTGAACATAAAAGCAAACATTAGACATTTATGTTATCATATACACGGAGTTGAATATTATTGTGTTCATTTCCGAACCGTCGAACGCAGCTGAATGTATACTGTTATTCATTTCGAAATTTAAAAGCGAACATCCGACAGTTATTTTAGCATCGTATGGAGCAGAACATTACTGCTATTCACTTCCGAACGCGAAATCGTATATACGGAGTTGAATATTTTTGTTATTAATTTCCGAACGTCACAGCAAACATTCGACATTTATTTTAGCATCTTCCGGAGCTGAATGTTATTGCCATTTACTCTTGAACATAAAGGCAAACATCAGACATTTATGTTATCATCGTATACACGGAGTTGAATATTATTGTGTTCATTTCCGAACCATCGAACGCAGGTGAATGTTACTGTTATTCATTTCGAAATTTAAAAGCGAACATCCGACAGTTATTTTAGCATCGTATGGAGCAGAATATTACTGCTATTCACTTCCGAACGTAAAAGCAATCATCTGACATCTATTTTGTCATCTTCCGGAGCCGAATGCTATTGCTATTTACTTTCGAAAGTACAGGCAATCATCCGTCATTCATTTTATTATCGTAAGAAGTTGAATATTTTTGTTATTTATTTCCGAACGTCAAAGGGATCATTCGACATTTACTTTAGCATCTTCGGGAGCTGAATGTTATTGCTATTTACTTCCGAACGTAAAAGCAAACATCAGATATATTTTATAAACGTATACGGAGTTGAATGTCATTGTTATTCATTTCCGAACATCAAAGCAATCATTGAACATTAATTTTATCACCGAACGCACCTGAATGTTACTGTTATTCATTTCGAAATCTAAAAGCAAACATGCAACAGTTATTTTAGCATCGTATGGAGCAGAATATTACTGCTATTCACTTCCGAACATAAAAGCAATCATCTGACATTTATGTTAGCATTTTCCCAAGCCGAATGTTATTGCTATTTATTTTCGAAAGTAAAAGCAAATATCCGTCTTTTATTTTATCATCGTACGGAGTTGAATATTTTTGTTATTTATTTCCGAATGTCAAAGGGATCATTCGACATATAGCCTACTCAAGCATCTTCCGGAGCTGAATGTTATTGCTATTTACTTTCGAACGTAAGAGCAAACATCCGGCATTTATCTTATCGTCTTACGGAGTTGAATATTATCATTCACTTCCGAACGCCAAAGCAAACATTCGGTATTTATTCCAGTATCATACGGAGTCAAATGTCACCGTGATTCATTTCTAAAATCAAAAGTAAACATGCAACATTCATTTTTGCGTCTTATGGAGCCGACTGTTACCGCTGTTCATTTTCAAAAGTAAAGGCAAACATCCGACTTTTTTTTTGTAGCCCGATTGGGCCACCGAATTTTCAGCAATGAAATTTTGGTGGCGCAGGTCGTTAAAAGTCGTGAATAGCGAGATGATCGTAACCGATGTCGATATGTTCTAATAATTATTGATACTTGAGTGATGAACGCATGTGCACAACTTCCGCAGGTGTACTTCTTTAGAAAGTAGCGAACAATCAAGGCAGTGGACATCAGAGTGTGATTATATCGTAAAGAAGCCCCTGAAATCGGAATTTGATGAAAATGGGCAAAGTCGGAACTCCATGAAATGTATTTTGATTGAGCGGTCAAAATAAAGCTTAACGGGAATGTGCCCTTGAATACCCTCGTCCACCCTCGTCCACCCTCGTCCAACCCGCGTCAATCCAGACGCAAATTCCCGAGGATGGATTATCCGTGCGGGCGGATGGACTCGTCCACTGAACGCGTATACCCGCGGGTACCCGCGGGGATACGCGTCAGTGGCCTCGTCCAGATCTCGGAAAAGTGTGACGTTTCCCGCGGTCGGCACCGTACTTCTATTTCTATAACTACTATTAACACCTACTACCACTACTACCACAACTGTTACTGCTACTTCTACTACCATCTCCACTATTACCATGATCCATTGCTGATATAACAATACTTTTACTGCTATTACTACTACTACTTCTACTTTTACTATCTACTACCTACTACCACATTTACACTGCCACTACTGTTACCACTCCCACTGTTGCTGTTACTGCCACACCCACTACCTGTACCACTTCCATCTCTACTGGTGGAACTCCCCCACCCCCACCAATCTTCTTTCTTTACAATGTACCTCCACGTCTTAACGATGGCCTTCATGTCATGCAGGCTCTGTGTGCGGCCCAGGTTGGAGGGTTGGAGGCCATGGTGGACCTGAGAGGCCTCCTGCAGCTCCATGATGCGCTGAGTGGCCTGGAGGAGTGGGGTGTGGGCCTGGGTCACGTAGTGGGGCAGGCGCCGCCACTCCTCCAACGCCTGCTTGCTGGACATCTCCACCAACCTCTCAATCTGGATGGAGTGAAAGAAACACATCTCCCGAATGATCCCAATTTGATGACATTCATACTTCACTCCTATATCTTACAACATTTTTTTTTTTTTGTTTCCCCCTGCGGCATCATTTACCTACATTTGAGATAAGGCTCAATCAATTAATCACTCTCGCATCTGAAGTAAATGTACCATTCAAATTCAACCTTCAAGTTGAGGCAGGTTTCCAACGAAGATAGATTGAACAATGCATCATGAAGAACTTCAGAACTGGTAAAGTAAACAATCAAAGTTTATGACTGTATAGTACTTTGTGGTGATCCCACACAGGTGTACATTTAATATATCAAGAATCTTTACTTCAACAAGATGCAGAGTACGTATGATATGCCTCACATATTCAGCAAGAAAAGGCAGAAAAAAAATTCTCCAGATCTGTATGCAACAACAACCCCACTTGGGTCTTTAAATGAAAGTGCAACACCAATTTAAAAATAATACTCTATTTGCCCTGTATCACTCATTATTTCCATCCATCCATTCATTCTTAAATTCATTTCATTCAAATTCATTCTCATTTCATCCATTCATCAAACTCAGTTTTTCACAGGCCTCACTGATTAATCCAACTCTACAATCCTTCATTCCTCTGTCTATTTCACTTATCACTTCTTTATCTTCACCATTGCCTGACAGAATCAGAAAATATTATGATCGTCACGCACCAGGGTAAGATTCTTCTCATCAGGGTGGCAGATCGCAATGAAGCCGCGATACAGGTTCACCTTCCAATTCATTTCCCGGGGGCAGCTTTGCTCCACCTAGCAGAGTGACGGAAGCACAATAATAGCTTGGTCACATGGCAAGAGGCAAGTCAATCACTGAACAATGAAATTAACTTAAGTTTTTTAACTTTTTACCAAATTTGTGTGTTTTAAACACACAAATTTACCAATTCAAATTCAAATTCAAATGATATTATTTCCACATAAAGTAATACAAAGCAATATTCATAATGCTTACATGAGTATATAATATTTCAAAGAACTTTGAATCACATAAGTTTCAACAAAACATGGATACAATTATGATAATATCAACTTTGTTTTCAGATAAATAAACAAGTAGGCGATGCAATTTTATTTTGTAACTCTATATGGAAAAGATGAATTCACAAGAGAAGCATAGCTTGTAAATTTTGTGAATTACTCTAGAAGATGAGAGATTACTCTAGGGTAGTACCAGCATAAAAGTCAAACGAGAAAGAGAGAGAGGGAGAGAGATATGTGCCACGCCCACCTGTGCCAGGGCCTCCTTCATGGCAGCCCAGTTGGGTACCCTCCAGGCACTCTCCAGCACCAGGCGGGGGTTAGTCTGCCCCTTGGTGTTACCATACTCCATCAGGATGTCCCATTGGCTGAGCTCCTTGCAGCACCGCACCCAGTGGCTCTCCCACAGGTGGTACTCCGGGAAGAGCATGTTGCTCGCCGGCCCGGAGCTGTGCTCCGACCGAGCCTTGGCCATGGCCTGGCGGGATGACAGGGATAGAGGGACAGATGAGTTACATTAAATGGTTTATATTAAACTCTTATGACCCACATCACAAATTGCAATAATAATATATATTTTTTCTGCAATTTGTGATGTGTTTTCTAAGATTTGAATACAGTAATTTGTATTTACATGTATATAGCACATAATAATCTGGAAGATGCTCTATGCACGTCATATAACTTCTGTTTTATGCATCAGGAAAAAAAAAATTCCCACAGGCGTTACTTTGTTGATTGCCATCACATTGTTGAAATGATGCCGATGAAGCAATCAAAACATCTTGCTTGTTACAGCATGACAATGTGCCTCAGTATATCATCAATTGTGAGCAAACAAGTGCACATTGAATGTCTTAAGTCTATCCTGGAGTACATTTTGCATTTGCCAACTCTAGGATAAATTTGTCGTGGATATCAGCATGACAAAATGGTTAAAGTATCAAAGGATCAGCTGGTGGGGAAATATCTTTATTTTTCTTGTCTACTTCTGTTTTCAACACAGTAATTAAGTGATGATGCCACAGTCTTTTGTTATAGCTTAGGTTGGAACCAGGTGCGAGCATAAACACTTGGGCTAGGTGAAGTTGTTTAGAACCAATTTCCATGGTCATGAATGGCCATGACATTACACTTTGGTACAAGTATGGCTACACACAAAGTGAGTTTTCATTTTACTGACTACTATTTCTTCACATGTCGTAATTATATGATTGTGATGAAGGGAGAGATATTGACAGTTTAGAGAGGACTGTCTTTCCTTAGTCCCACTCACCTGTTCATATGTGGTCTGGGCCTGCTCAAAGAACCCCTGCTGCTCGTAGGAGAGTGCTGTGGCTGTCTCGGGGAACTTGCAGCGCCTCTGCCAGAGTCCCGCCCACAGATCTTCCTCCTCCAGCCTCTCATACAGTTCGGAAAGAGAGTCCAGGGTCTCCTGTGGGAATTCGGAAGAGAGATGTGTGGTTTTTGGAGCAAAAATCTGGCATTACATACTCCACTGTCAGCCTTTTTGCAAGGCATCATAGGAATTAACATTTCTTTTGTGTGTGTGTGTGTGTTGTTTTCTAAAGATGCACAATGTGGACAGAAATCACCATCATAAATTGCAAACATTACACTCGTTTATTGGCAAAATTTATGCTTGATATTAAAGAAACATCTACTTTCTCGTCACAACCATGAAGTTTATAGTCTGCGTTTTCACCTGTAAAACAGATGGACAGATATCATTACATTGCTTGACGTCAATCTTGATTAGTTTTTTGCAGAGATGTTTGACTCTCACTGGCAGTGAATTTCAAAAAGTACACCACTCGTCTCCAAAATGTAAAATTGAATTACATAAGAAACCTAATGTGAGCACATAATGCATAAAACTTTCATGAAGTACCCTGCATATGACATTAACATGCCCAGACTTCACTGCATAACCAAATTTGTGACTACTGTACTACTCAATCACACACACTCAGTGCTGACAAGCGGAGATTCTGTTCTCTTTATCAAATGAGAGAATTAAAACTTCTGGAAGACTTCCTCCCCCTGCCCCCAACCTACCTGTTGCATGGCAGCTGTGTTGTCAGGCTCACAGAAGTCGTAGACGCTGGAGCTGCGCGGCCGATGGTGGTGGCTGCTGAAGCCACTGGTGATGGCATTCTGCTCCAGCATCAGGATACAGCGGTGCCACAGGTTGTGACTCTTGCCGAGGTACTGGGTTTTCGCAAGACAAAAAAAAAATCACACGGTGAAATGCAATAAGAACCAGCCACACATGCATGTCATTTATAACATTGCTATATGCGAGCTATTTCTATGATGTGAACTAGATTACTTTGGTGGAAAAGATTGTGACACAGACTAACCTGGAAAGACAACAAATTATTTTATCAATAATTTGCCATATTCCTTTCAACGGCCAGCAGCCTATACTGCAGTCAATGACATCATTTATCACAGAAGTTCAATTTTGACAGCAAAAAGGTACTTTTTCTTACAAATTACTAATGGCTGTTTTCCAAACTGCTCATGATCTTCCCCTTAAATGGATTCAGTGGGACCTGTCTCATGATATGGGGTCACTCACCCTCAGCACACATGGCCTGATGCTGATGGCTGGTGTGCATCTGGACACAGCCTCCACAAAGGTATGGATGGTGCTCCTGGGAGCATCCTTCTGGTACTGGTGGCTGCCACTGCACAGGAATGGGCTGACTTCTTGGGATAGGGTCTGGGGAGATTGTAAAGAGAAGTGAAGACTTCCAAAATCACCACTTTGATCAATCATCTTTCATGATCATCGTCACCTTCAGTTGTCATCACCAGCACCATTCAAATTACCAAAGCTTTAGTGATTGGAAACTTTATTATCTGGATCCTCACTGGCTGTACAACCTATTCCTTGTCTATTTCATTTGTATTTTTCCTCTTCATCCTCCTCCTTCCCTCTTCCTCCAACTCCTCCTCCTCCTCCTTTTCCTCTTTTCCTTTTCATCCTTCTCTTCTTCATCTTGAAATTATGAGCTATCTTTGTTCCTCCCTTCACAAATTCCAGTTTGCAGGTATGTGTGTGCAGAACTGACCACTTCACTGGCATTGCACCCTATTCTTTGCGAGGAGTAGTGTCAGATCTTTTATGGAGAGTGTTTTGTCTCCTACTGGCACAGAACGAGCCATTTGAGTGAAAGGCAGGCACGCTACTGACAGCGTCAACCTGCTGCCCAATTTATCCCATTAACCCTTTATGGGCGTAAACATTTTACACGTTTGTAGAAATGACTTGCCATGCCTTTTCACCAATATTCATTACCCCCTCCACACTTGAACTAATTGGATAAAAGTTTGCCAGCCCACTCGAGAGGCATAACAATGCCTCATTCCAAATGGAAGGCTAGATGCAAGAATGTGTTATTATTATTATAATTATTATTTATTCGGCAATTGCAAAACAATACAAGTGACAACAGAGAAACAAATAAAACAAGCAAAACAAAAGAAAACAAAGTGTCAGGCTTTCCCTGTTGAGCTTCCCTAAGGAGCCGAGTTGGAAAAAAAGCAATGAAAATCACAATGACCCTTGGGCCTCACCAACCAACTTAAGGAAGTACATCAGGGAGTAGTTGAACATAGGTAATCTCTATTCTTTAAGAAATAGTTTCCAGAATGAAGACTAGGTAATCTCTATTCTTTGGCAAATGATTTCCTGGAATCTGTGACAGTAGGCAAAGAAAGCGCTTCTCAGCGAATGTGCCAATCAGTGGACAAAGCACTGTAGGGTTTAAAAACATGACTCAAAACAAAGATAACAATTCTGGCCGAGTACAGCGCCACCACTCACCGTCTGCTCCTTCTCGTTGAGAATCTTCCAGACCTTGGGGAAGGCCCTGACCCAGAGGGAGTGGGTCAGCTCCGTGTCGCTGTGACACAGCTGGGAGACGGCTTGTAGGAAAGTAAAGGTCTGGCAAGGTATAAACAAACAAACAGACAAACAACCATGATTTTGAATCACACAGGTAGTATAATATCTACATGTCCTTAAATGGTCTGCTGTTGTCTTTTTTGTCACACTTCTGCCCATACAGCACCAGGGCACAAAGATTTCCCCAAATGACTCTTTCCCATTTGGGTGAAGCATTTTGCCAAATCCTATCTTCCGTTTTGGAAAGAAAACAGAATAGAGTATCCCAAGCTGTTATCTTTTCTCTCTTTTTTATTTCATCATTTAAATTATTATTTTCATCTCTTCTTTGTTTCACAACTTGTACATTTCTGATGAAGATCACATACATGAGAGATCTTTTTGTCAACAGATGAAAAACCAGAACTTGTGTCTTAAGCGTAGCATGTTGTCATGACGGTTGCATGACATTTGCTCCTGCGACATTTGCTCCCATGAAATATCTGCATGCTAAGCCAAACGTGAACTCTACCCATGTACATATCCCTAACCCTAATCGTAGTCCTCACATCAAGCTAAACCTAAAACCCTATCACAACCCTAACCCTAAGGCCTTGGAGAAAATAAATAAGACCAGAGCAATTGTCACATTAACATTTACTGTTGTGTCACTGTCATGACAAGGGGTCATTGACCAAGCAGTGCACTGACCTTGACGTTGCGGAGGCTCTCCAGAAACTTGATGTCCCTGGTGATGAGCTGCTGTAGCTGTTGCCTGGGTTCAGAGGAGGGGGCGGTGGAGGACACCCCACCCTCATTCTGGGGCAATTCAATGTCAATCTCAACGTCCTGGGGGAAGGGAAAGAATATGGAGCATTCAAGTTAGTTTGACAAGAAATTGTCAATTCAGACTGAAATAAAGTATTTCCTCAGGCATCACAGTTCTCTTTATAGAAGTGCAAAGGTAACTACATAAGGTTTCATTACATATTCAGCAAGTCTCTTCAAACAGGAGTTTGACCTGGGTCCCACTTCATAAAGCTTGTTAGCAGTTATTACCAACTGCCACATTTCTATGACAAAATTGCTCTCAGCCAATCAGATGCAAGGATTTCAGTTGCTTAAAACAACTATCATAACCTGTTATTGAAAACAAGTTTTATGAAATGGGGCTCAGGGTAATAGCAACATAATTGCTTCTAGTTTATAAAAGAAGAGAGCACAATGTTACTGTACACACTTGATTTGCAATGTTCTGTTGGCTGAAGTACATGTGCCATGTTTTTGTGAGAACAGGGATGGTCAAACTTACAGTGGAGTAATTTAGCTTTGCTTAACCGACTCATTGAGACAAGGTTGCAATGTTTTGTTCTCAACTTAAGATTCTATTCACCATAACAGAATGATCTGTTTAAGACTAAAAAGTATTGTTGCAGCATCTGTGGCCTCCATACACAGAGAATTCAAGAAGCTTTCTGCCGAATCTTCTCACTCACCTCCTCCTTGTGTGTGTCCGACTCAACATCCATAGGCTCCTCCTTGACGTGGGCAGCCAGCATGAAGGCCGCCTTCTCCTGGCTGTCTGCCAGGTTGATGACCGACGTGATGGATGGCAGAGGGGAGGTGTTGATGGTGGAGATCAGTGTGCTGTTGGAGCTGGAAGACATCAGCAGCTAGAGAGGGGAGATGGAGGAGGACAACAGGTGAATGGGATATGAATGGGTGCAAGCAGAGACTGATAATATACAAATAGTGAATGGTCAAGAGTGTAATAGTACAAGATTTCGCACCAGGTGAAAGACAGAGGCGCTCTATTCAATGAGGCGAAGCCGAGTTGAATAGTGCGCCTCATCTTTCACCGAATGTGAAATTTTGTTCCATTGCACGAGTAAAGACCATACACTACTTGTTTTATTCAACACCTCGAACGTCAACAGATGTGGTCCACACAGATTCTTGAATTTAGCACAGAAATGGCAACCATTTTTTTTTTTTTGACTGATAACTGTACAGGACTTTATGATTAAATGAAGGATATAATTACCAAATAACAATGTAACGGCAACATACAAGAGGGCACAGCAAGTAAAATAAGAAGACAAAGATACATACACAAACCTTTAAAACTAAGTTCAATTGCACTAGTGCATCATGTACCACACTATCACTATTCTTCATAAACTGAAGAATATTCAATATACTCCTGAAGCACTCTGAAGTGTAAACACAAACAGCTTAAAAGTTAATATGTGACACAATAATTTCTACCTCCACACATTGCTTCAGCCAGTAGTGAGAGCCCATTGCCTCCCAGTTCTGTGAGTCGATGATGTAGAGGAGTCGGTCAAACAGTCGTCTCCTGATGCTGGCGTTGAACACCTAAGGGAAACACAGACAGGCAGGTGTCAATTATTTGTGTCATAATGTGTACTCACAATACATCAAAATAATGGAATGTCAGGATAGGCTAATGATTTTAATGCAATATTACAGAATGTACACAGTGCAAAGGATACACAGTGTACATGTATAAGAATACACCAAACACCTGAATTGCTCTGGAAAGGTTTTCACTTTGCACCACAGGACTGAGTAGCATATAACAATAAATAAGGATACACAGTGTATAGCGATAATTTTGTACACCTAACACCTGAAACACTTTGGAAAGATTTTCCATTTGCACCACAGGACTTGGTAGCATACAACGATGAAGAAAGATACACAGTGTATAAGGATACACCAAACACTTGAAATGTTTTGGAAAGGTTTTCATTTTGCAACACAGGACTGAGTAGCATATAACAATGGATAAGAATACACAGTGAATAAGGATACACCAAACAACCTGAAACTCTCTGGAAAGGTTTTGATTTGGCACTACTCAGGACTGGGGAGCATATTAACAATGAATTTCACCTCAATACCTTGTGAGTACATGACACGCAAAATGTGTACATATACACTACCACAACCCCATATGCACCATTTGTACTTTACAATTCTCTGGTAACAGAGAAGCTGTCTCATGAAATCTTTGAGGCAGAACATCTTGTAAAAATCATTCAATGTTTTCACTCACAAAAACAAAACCAATATAGCATTACTCTTCCACAGCAACCATCTACTTTTGTTTCTGGGAGTCTTAATCAAGATAAACCAGTAGTAGATGGGGGGGGGGGGGGGGGGGGGAGGGGGGAGGGGGGATGATAATGTGGACTGCATCACTGGAGTGCCATAACAAACCTCAAAGAACTTGGTCCTGATGTGGGGCTGACTGCATCGCAGACCGGCCAGGAAGGCTGGCTCCAGCTTGGACGTCAGGTCACTACCGGCCAGAGAATCGTCCCTGGAAGGTACAACATGAACAAAAACGGTGACACTTGCATTCATGCACTTGCCAAAGGAACAATTCCCCAGAAGTTGCATTTCCGTAAGAGCTCAATAGCAATGCTCTGCACTTGCAGGGTAACACTGAAGGTGACCAAAACATGTCAACAGAGTGTTATCAATCAACCACTGAAGTATGATCCGAGAAAAACTTTTATTATGTTGTACAGATAACAGTCACAATGGATAGTATTTTGGCAGATGTATAATTTGTGAATGCATGTTCAGATGCAAACATTACCTGGTAGGCTAAATTGCAGAGCTACTGCACAGCTCACACAAATAGTGTTCGAAATACAAACAAAAACAAATTTGGTATCAATGTAAGAGTAACATACAGTATAAACAGCTGTTTAATACTATTCTTGAGAGCTTAAACTTACAAAATTGCAGGGATTTCACATAACTTTGAGAAAGATTACAACTATGAATATCAAGAGGTGAGGCAGATATGATTATTCTGCACTATCCTTAATTCATCACCAAGAATTCCTTCTCAGTTTTGACAATCATAACAAAAATAAGGTACAAATTTCTTGTCAAAATTTCACTAATACATATCAGATGGGGAGGTGTCTCGTAGAAGATTTTGCAAAAGGAATGGTGACTTCAACATATTTTTATCCCTCTGGTGGTTGCTTCTAGCACAGCCAAACATGTATTCTCTGTACTCAATGGCTGCCTTTTCTCACCTGTAGACCCAGTTCACCAGCTCCAGGAACTGGGCGTTGAGCTCGGACTCCTCCGGGAAGCGTTTCTCCACATACTGCATCAGTTTGACCAGGAGGATGGTTTTCTCCTTGGGGGAGGGGGACTGGTTTACCATCAGAGCCGTCTGGTTAGTTGGAGTCATCGAGTCAGGGATGGGGGGGGGGATGGAAAGGCATGGGGGAAAGGTATGAATAGAAACAGTCAGAATGAAACATTCACGTCTCTTCAACCTTGCATATATTAAGTAGTTTGCATGTTTTACGTTGTTTGTTTGTTGTGCATTGTTCCCTGTTTGTATCATTTTCCATTTTCACTTCTAAGCACTTTGAGCACTTCTGTGGATATACATGTAGCACTACATAAATAAGGATTATCATCAATACCCTCATCATCATCATCATCATCATCATCATCATCATCATCATCATCATCATCATCATCATCATCATCATCATTGTTATCATTATCATTATCAGTATTTAGCCATAGAAGAACAGACACTAATTTCATTGTAATACATTCTCAGAAAAATTTCTGACTTCTGAGCTTGTATGCAACAAAAAAAAGTTTTTTTTATAGTGGGTATTGATTAGATTAGAAAATCAACACAAAATGTAAAAAAGTTATAGCGTAGATTATCTTCACACTCTTGTTGAAGAAGTGATTCCTCCCACAAGATTCCAAATGAAAAGGTGAGAACTTGTCTGAGAGTCATATAGCCAATACCTTAGAATCACAAAACTGATCATGTTGCGAGAATCGAAGGGAACCATCACAACAACCACCACCACAACAAAGATAACGACAACACCGACAACAAAAACGACGGCGACGACGACAATGACGACAATGACAGCGACAACAACAACAACAACAACAGAAGAATGAACTTTTTTTTCCAAACTGACCTTTGCCTTGACCCACTCCTCCACCATCTTCACGATGGTCTTGAGCACCTTGGCGTCAGGGGACTTCTCAATGACTGACGTCAGGACCTGGACAAAGTTGCGCCTCATGTCGGTGCTCATCACGCCCACACGGTTCTTGACCAGGTCGAGGCTGATGATCAGGAGCTCCGAGGCCACTGAGGGGTGCAGGGGGAGAAGGGGGGGGGGAAAGAATTTTAGCAGCATAATTGAAGAGACATCACAAAGTATTGTGATCTTCTTATCCAGCGATGATGGGACATGGATTTGTGCACCAAACTGTAAAGATTCACAACTTTTGAATGCATTGACTGATTTTTCGTGAAACATCATTAATGTGTATTACTTATACTGTATTTGTGCATTTGAGATATATTAACCCTTTGAGCAACAACATTGAAATCTAGTTGAACAGCAAAAAAGAATAGTAATAATAAAATGAATGAATGAATGAACGAACGAACGAACGAATGAATCAATGAACAAACGAACGAATGTATGAATGAATGAATGAATGAATGAATGAATGAATGAATGAATGAATGAATGAATGAATGAATGAATGAATGAATGAATGAATGTATGAATGAATGAATGAATGAAGGAATGAAAAAAAATGACTGCAAACTCACGAGAGGTTGCGTCGGTGCTGCTGGGGTTGAGGTGCTCGCGCGCCATCTTCTGTAGCGCCCTCATGAAGACCGTGATGAGACGGTCGATGTAGCTGATGTTGTTAGTGCAGGCCGCCTTCAGGATCATGAGGGTGCCAAAGAGACCCGATGTGGGGGAACCGTTGGTGGCTCTTGAAAGGAAAGAACAAGAAGCATTGCACACACTTGTGATGATGTTCTAAAGTGTCAACTAAGTGGGCTACTCCATGAGTAAATCTAATTATTCTCATACCCATTCCATTTTCTTCAAATAAACTAACAAAAAGTTATCAAAAAAAAGCTAGAAACGTATAACTTTTTTACCTCCAAAATGTCATGAAAGTCACTTCCTTTGATGATTGAATATGGTTCCTTCAAAATGAATGCTCAATGACTTGAAGGAAAACCCACATATATAAAATAGATTTGATTCAATGTCCATTTTTTTTTCACCTGAAAAAGAAATATTCACCAAATAATCTACATCATATATCATCACATATCTTGGAGATAGGAGAAAATAATAATGAAAATATTATTAGAATTATACCCAAAATATGAAATGGGAATCCTGCCATTGTCCATATTACTTTTTTTTTTTAATTTAAAAAAGGCAACAACTGATTCCAGAAATCTAAAAATTCCGAGACTTACTTTTCATAAGCGGTCAGTCCCTCATAAATGACCTTCCCCACGCTGGCGTACAAGCTGTCCAGCTCCTCATACTTGGACGCCACGTTTGACGTACCTGTCGTGCCGAGACAAAAAAGGGAAGAGAAGCATACGTAGAGACGGATGGAGGGTATCAAAACTTGCCTTCATTGAAGGTAAAAGAGCCTGCAAAGGACAACCCATCTTGATATCAATACACTGCATATTTTGTGCGGTGGTTTTATTTTTGCAAATTTTGCAAGAATGTGTGTATGGTGATATTCACGAAATACACAAATGGCTTGTGAAAATACTGCCTCACGCAAGAGCCCAGTAACAAATGAGCTGTGTACTGTCATCAAGAGATGCACAAAATCACTCAATTTTCTTCGGAAGAGGGAAAATACACATTTCTCCTTTTGTCACTGTGGTTCTTGATGGAAAATTTAATCACTCATGAAACTGTCTTATCCACAAAATATTAGACTTGTAAAATACATGGTGTGTACAACAGATGTCCCAGTGAAGGGATAGAGTATTCATAATATATGGTCACCTGCATGATCCTCTTTATTTTCAACAGTTTTCTTGCTGTACTCAAATCTGTGAATTGATTAGATAATTGTACTCATCAACTTGATGAGGAATATGCCCACAAGTTTGTCCTGTATCCTTTTGAATAGATTTTGATAGTTAGGCATTTAGCAATTACCATGGTAAGGTGCTCATATCCTGTCTGTAAAGCAATAAAGTCTTACATCAAAATCCATCTTGTACAGTGGTAGGAAAGTTCTTGGGACTTGCAATAAATGTGCTAAAAAAATTGACTTCCTGGCACTATATGGACTTCCTCACTGATGTTCAAGAAAACAGAGCATAAACATATGATAGAGTCATACATGTTCCATCTAAAACAATGTAGACATTTGGTAATGAAATCTCTATTTTATCAAGTTGCTTCAAAGCTCATGCATTGAAGAATTTTAAACATAATTTATTTTTTTTAAATTAGAATCTAAGAATGCACACATGATTTGACAAACAGATTATTTTCATAGTCTTTTTAGATTTTAAGTTGAAGGACTTGGGGATGAACACCCCACAGAAACCAAAGAATCTGTTAAATGGTTGTTATGGTTTCTACAGCGGTTGGAAAAACTCACTCGACTCTGTCGGGAACGTGCTCATGAGTTTGACGAGGAGTGCATGGACGGAGCGGATGACCTTCGTGCTTGGACAGGTCATGCAGGCAGCGATGCCTCGCTGCAGGGGCTTGAAGCTGGACAATATGGTGGGCTTGTCCTGTCATGTTGATGGGTGAAAACAAATATCACACAGATGTGAAGACAGGACACAAAAGATACAAAAACAATGACTTTTAAAGTGACAAGGAACTGAAGTACATTGTAGTCCCCTTGTAATCATAACCAGTAGCAACGACATCACAACTACACACTGAAATTATTGTACAATACACATGGACCAGTATGCCATCAAACTGCCAACAAGGCTTATAGGTACATTAGCTGAATCATCTTTTCTTACAGCACTTTCCTTCTTGGTTCATAAATGTGACTCGCAGTGGGGTCAGTAGGAAATAGTTATGAAGAATAACAAGACAATCCGTAAATGTTGCTTCCTTTGCTTTCATTAACAAATGGGAATCATAAGGGGAAAAAAAAGAAGAACACACACAAAAAAGGTACATACAGTAGTCCCACATGCTTAAATCTGTGTCTGTAAGTATGCACCTCCCCCTCCCCACCCCCAGCATGAAGAAGTACTGGTAACATTCACTCCTGAGGCTACTAGCAGCAGATTGTACTTGATTTTGACTTACCATCACACCCAGCAAGAAGTTGAGCACATCGAGTCCGGCGCAATGGTTTCCGTAGTTACCAATGGCTTGTTGGTCCTTGGCCCGAGTATTTGAGAGACACAAATACAAGACGGTAATTTTCCCCCACCTCACAAGAGTCACACCAATACACACACACATGCACACTACAAACTTGTTCCATGAAACATGGAACATGCAAAGAATTACATCTTTGGATTGGATTCAATTCCAATAATATGACCCTCTACAGTCCACTACATTCTGACAAGTCTATGATATGATATGACACTGCATTCACATGGGAACATTGCAAAGAAAAAAGAAGCGTGAAAGGTCACAAATAGGTCACACAGGTTTAAATTTTTGATAACATTCAGCAGTGTCTATGCAACACACAGCATAAGAATATGGGCTAGACAAAATCAAAAACATAAACAAGAGATTGACTGTGTCCAATCTACTCCAGTCTCTCGTGGCATAAGAGATTTACCACCATGCTTTGCAACTACCTCCAAAGACATAATTTGTTTTTTCCACACAGACTTATCTCTCTATTGCCAAAAGAGGAAACCAACCTAAAACAATCTCATCTTCCATGGGTGCTCTCAATACTAAGACTTTCAAACACACAGACACATCAATAACACACAAAGCACACAAACTAAATATGAACATCTAACAACATCAACAAGAAATAAAATCTGCACTTGATGTTTCCACAAGAATATGACAAATACATAGAAAATATATTCTGTGTGGATATACCTATAAAACAGGTTAAAGTCACAATCAAACACTGTGTGTGATTTGAAATATCTGAGCTGCTTGGTTCTACATGCAGCCAAAGCATCTGATATTGTGTAAATACAAAGCTTTGACAAACTTGGGGTTGAAAATAAATGCTTAACATTTAAAAAAAATATTCAAGATCTATCAGTGACCTGATTTACCATACTCAATATTTTCCATGGACAATAGTGTAAGAATAAATCATTTGATTTGAATTGACTCTGAGTCATCCTGTGAATAATTCAATAGCTTGGTGATATTTCTTTATAGATTGGTCGAAAGAGCAGAAAGCCTCAAAACTTTTGTTTGCAGGGATTTTGTTCTTTTCACATATTTGAACAACATCATACAGTATAGTCAGCACAATCCATCAATATCTGAAATAGGCAGTTTGTGAAATGCATTCAAATTCTGCGCATGCTTTGCACACAAAGATTGCCTTAACAAACCCAAAGCTTGCTGAAATTTGCCCTACCCTGCAACAACCAATGAAAGCTATTAAGTGAATTCCTACCAGGGAATCTGAATTGGAAAGACAAGGTGAATAAAATGGTTTGTTACTAGGTTGTAGCCAAAGAAACATCCATGAATTATTAACAGATTACGGAAACCATCTATTGAGCTGTTTCATACATAGGCAATGCCTTGAAATGGATTTGCAGTGTCTACACAGTTTTCACTAACACAGCTCTAGATAAACATTGATTGTGACATGGATCTCACAACACGGAGCTGGAGACCTAATGGAACATTGCTCCCTTACCACTGACAAGAAGAGCTTGTCCAGAAAGTTCAGCCGCAGCTCGCTGTTTGGCCAGACGTCCGGCCGCAGGGCTGTCTTCAGCAGGGCCATGCAGCGGCGGGAGAGCTGCTCGCCCGGCGATCCCACAGCGGACGTGTTGCTGCTGTCATTGACCTGGCACGCCAGCCGGATGAGGAAGTTGACAACGGCATCCGAGTAGACCTTCTCGATCGGCTTGCTGGCCTCAGAGGTGATGCTACGGGCCGTCTGCTGTCGGTTAGTTGAGCGAAGGCAGAAAGAGAGAAGGAAGAGGAAAAGAAAGACAGACAATGAGAGAGAAAGAAATAAAAAGACAGTAAGATAGATAGGCAGACAGAATCAGAGAGAAAATAGAGAGAGAAAATAGCGAGACAGATAGAGAGAATCAGAAAGAAGAGAAGAAACAGATAGAGAGAAGGATAAGAAGAGATATATGAAGAGATATATGAAGGGATAGATGAAGAGATATATGAAGACATATATGAAGAGATATATGAAGAGATAGATGAAGAGATATATGAAGAGATATATGAAGAAATATATGAAGAGATAGATGGAGATAGAAGACAGAGACAGACAGAATCATAGAGATAATAGAGAGAGAAGGGAGAGATATATAAAAAAAGAGAGAGGAAAAAAAGACAGGGAGACATATAGACATACAGAATCAAAAAGATATTAGAGAGAAAAGAGAAAACAGATATACAATGAGAGACAGAGACAGAAATAGCAAGAGACAACAAGACAGATAGGCAAAATCGGAGAGAAAATACAGAGAGAGAAGGGAGACAGAAACACAAAGACAGAGATATACAAAGAGACAGGTGGAGAAAGAAGAGACAGACACAGACAGAAAGACAGACAAAATTGAGGAAAAAAAACAAAGAGAAAGAGACAGACACACACACACACAAAAAAAAGACAGAGATAGAAAGAGAAAGACACAGCGAGACGGTGAGACAGACAGACAGAATCAGAGAGAAAATAAAGAGAAAAGAGACAGATATATAAAGAGAGAGAGAGAGAGAGAGAGAGAGAGAGAAAGACATAATGAGAGACATACAAAGAACAGAGTGCAAGAAAGACGTAACATCATAGGTGAAACCCAAGATATGAGGAATAGAAGAAGGAATGAATGTACAATAAAAGAGAAAGAGAGAGAGAAGGGGACAGGGAGCACAGACAAAGTAAAGCCAACACAACAACAAAGTCAAATGCAGGGCAGGGGAAAGCAGATAATAAGAGAGAGAGAGTACATCAAAACAAGAAGAGGTAAACCAAAGAGAAGAGATAAAGAGGAAGAGAACATAGAAACAGAAACAAGGAAAGATATATGATTATACAGACACATGAATAAGATGAAGATTGATATATTGAGCAAAAGAACCACAGAAAAAGATCAGAAAGGATAGAAAGCAAGGGAGAGAATACACAGCAACAGAAGAAAAAAAAATAGAAAGAAAAAGAAGAAGACATATATTAGAAACATAATACAGAGCAGTCTGGATATCTTTTTGACTACTGGTCCACAGACAGAGGGGTAACAGCTGCCACAAAACTTCACAGGGGTGAACAAACTTGCTTCACTGCATGACAACCTTTGGGGGAGGCGTGTTACCTTTTCCACCGGCTTGCTTGCTTCGGGTGTGGCAGAGTGTGCCGACGGCTGTCCGTAGGCAGTGGAAAAGACAACATGCATAACACAGACTGATAAAGCAGAGCTCTGGAGCCCAGAAAAGTCTGTGACTTTATGATAAAACTTCTGAAATGCTCTCACGTATGCTGTCATGTCACAACATAAGAACGGATCTCGGCAGACCCGTCTGAATTCGTCCCTTGTGATCGTAAAGGCTGAAGATTCTTTGCCTTTCATTAGTTAGTCACTGTCATTGCAACTAAAATTCAATCAATAGTTGGACTAGAAGATTCCCAGAAGTAAATCTATAGGCTCTTTTATATCCATTGACACGAAATGCACTTTGATGGCACAGCAGTTAATAGATAAACAATGTGACATTTAAACTCTACCAGTATAATGTTTTGAATCTCTTCATAATCATAAATTTCCAGAACGAACATACAGTGCACAAAGTATACAAGGTGGGGAGGATAATCATCTGTGTGTGTTGCTCTTTCATGCCTTAGCATCAGCCCTCATGATGTACTCATTTATTGGTTTCCTCTTACGTGATAACAGTCACAAGCTGATTTCATCTGACCATTCTTTCAAACACAAAACTTTGGACAGACTGGCAGGAATGTACTCACCGCTCCAGAGGTGTGTCTCGATCTCTTGGCGTCGGGCAGTTCGGTGGATGACGCTCGCTTGACAGGCCCCGCGACGGGCGTCTCCTCTGAAGCTCCGGCCTGGAAAATGACCAAAACAAACAAATGATAAACAAATATGCAGACAAACGGAGAACACTGCCTCACTTCAACATAGATAAATTGAGATGAAGTGTAAAAAATGGATATACAGAGAATGTAAAAAAAAAAAAGAAGAAAGACAATGGAAGGTAGGCAGTGTAACAGATGGGCAAAGTATTATCATCAACACCATGAATAACACTCTAATGACTGCAGATGCGCTTCTGCACAGTATTGAGTGAGAAAAAACAAGAGTGTGGATGACCAACCTGTAAAACATATCTCTCAGAGAATAACCTACTCCAAGACATTCATTTGCCTTTACCTAGCATAGAAGAGTTTGTGTGAAAACTTGAGACAAAATACACAAGTACTACATGGCAGATCCTTGGCATGTCATGTGTATAGAAGTACCATACATGGTGAATTAACTGAAAGAGATAATGGTGACACACAATCCTGCAGTACAAAATTACAAGCCACCTTCCATCAGTTTGCAATCTTCTTCCTCATTCCTGCATCTACTTTTTGGTCAGTGTTTATGTGATCACTATCATAAAGACACAAAAACTTGCCCACTGATATTTAACACTTATGAAACACATGTTTGTTTGTTGTTTTTTTTTGGTAGGGTACTTAATAATTGACCAGCACGCCACAGCTTTTTGTGTACAGATATATAAGGTAAATGAAATCGGTTGATTTTCTTACGTCACTTGGTCCCTCATCATCCCTGATCCTCTGCACCTCCCACTTGATAATGACCTCAACCAGCTCCACCACCAGTTTCCTGTGCTCCAGGGTGGCGTTTGGCGTGTTGCCAAGTCTCTGGATGGAGTAGACCATCGTCTGGATCAGGTGGTGCCGGACGGGGTAGTACACCTTGTAGTGCCTCACCAGGAGTTGCCTGTAGATTTAGCACATAGAAAGGGAGATCACAGACTTCAAATATAAAGTAGTGTATTTCTTGCCAAGGTATGCTTTAATAAATCTTCTTTCTCCTGACCTTGTGTATCGCCCTCCAAAATATCAGCAGCAAAAACAATCCTCCTCTCAAGTGTGAGTGTAATGGCAGTATGGGCACAACCATGTAAATGAATGTCATGATTTGATTACCTGAAGATGTTAATTAGACATTTAGATGTCAAACTTATGGAATGACACACCTCAATGCAATACCTAACTTTCCTGTACACATTTTGCTTTCTGATCATCATCATCATCATCATCATCATCATCATCCCAATCCTCATAATGATGCCTCGTATTCCTCCTCCTTGTACCACCTCCTCCTTCTCATCATCATCATCATTATCATCTTCATCATTAACATCATCATCTCAATCCTCACATCATCATGCTCCCTCCTCCTCATCAGCATCACCACCATCACCGTCATCATCGTCACAGTTTTTATCATCATCATACTGCTCCACCTCCTTTGTCTCATTCTCATCACCATACCCATTACCATCACTCTCGGTATCATCTTTCTGTCATAATAATTCCCACCATCTCTAATGCCATCTACCATCACATACAATCTTAAACACCTTCACAGTAACACACAATCATCATTCTTTTTCTACATTACTATCGTTATAAAAAGAATTATTCTGCACCAACAGTGTCCATGCCCACGACATATTTGTTGCAACGGTATTGGGAGGAGCTACATGAGCTGAAGTTGGTATAACAAGGAACTCACAGCATGTGGACCAGCTGGGCAATGGTGTAGCCTTCTTCCACGATGATTTTCTTGGTCCAATGGGTCAGCATGGCATTGCCATCCTCCATCCTCTGGGGCAAGACCGGGGTCAGGATGTCAAGGGCCTGCCGGACAACTGACCGGGCCTCCCCTGCGTGGGCCTTCAACAGACTATGAAATACCTTGGGTATTGGGAAGAAGCAATTAAAATTTCAGACTTCAGGGCAGCCACTTGTTAAACAGCACAGCATTTTATCCACAATTAATATCTGGCCAAACATAAATGAATACTTGATACACAAAAATAGAATTAATCTAAGGAACAATAATAAAACTAATAAAATTCTTGTATATACAAATGTAACTAATAAAAGCACGATATGAAGGCTACAAATTTGTTTTATTTCATGCAAATGCACAATGTGGATCTTTGTATTCTATGGAAGGCAGTGTGTGGACTAAAGAAAAATGGGAGAACCTGGAACACTAATAGTAAATAAACAAACAAGAACAGGACAATATTTGTATTCTGCAGCATATACCAACATAAAGATTATCAACATTGTGTAGCAAGAAACAATGGTTGACTGGATATACAGTGTGTAACAGGAGAATTGCATTTAGGGTTCATTTAATTTTACTTGCTTAATATGACACATCCTTCCTTTAACCAGAAGGGACTTTGATCTTGATTATGTAAACCACTATTCTGACAAAGTATCATGATTGTGATTGGAGGTCCCTTACTCATCAAAGAGGATATTGTGGCAGCATAATATGAACAGGAGAATTTATCATACTAAACCTTTTAAATGAGCCATAAAACTTCAGGCAAGAAAAAACAAACAAAACAAAAATGTAGATTCATCTCAATTTGGAGAAACAATCCCTATCATGGGGACTTCAAAGTCTAAGACTAAGGAAGTGCCCCCCCCCCCCCCCCTCCATCATGGCTTAGACCAATCACCTGCAGGACAATCCTTTTGTGGATGGCAAACTTGGCAATGTTGTGGGCCAGCAGGAGATGGCCGTGGTACTTGGTGGTCGGGTCCACGCAGTTCTTTTGAATCAGGCAAGGCCAGGCGAACGTCATGAGGCGGCGAAGCTTCGTGCCCTGCTTCCTGTTTTGATCGATGCCACATGACAGAAGCGAATATAAACATCATCAATTGCGACTAAAATACTTAAATTCATGTCACGTCCTACAAAATTGTGGTCTGCCATAACTGAATGTGGCTATAATTGCTCTTTTAGAATATGCATAGAATTAAACTGCAGTTTCTTGTTAAAGACTGCTATGTGTCTTTAGTCTAAAGCCAAAACTACAACACTGAAAAGATTGCCAGATGGACAATCCCCCAAAACGCAATGCGCTGGCAACCGTCGTCGCTTGGAGGTAAGACAGAAGCAATCAGAAACTTAAGAGGTTTATGACTTAATCCTGTCTGTGCCAAGAACTTTGAACAGTTTGCACAAGGCTACAGGTTTTTCTGTGACAATTAGCTCTCAAAGTACACAAAAGATTAACTGTGATGCTTAAAAGATTGCTTCTTTTTTTGTGTGTTCACCTGTTACAGAAACAGAGGCATGCCTTATATACTTTGCGGAAAGAGCAGGGAGATATGAATGCAAATGAGGTTGGATGAATGAACAAACTCACTTGTCGGCCGCGTCGTGAATGTGAGGAGCGGCCCGCTCCACCAGGAGGGCAGCAAACTGGAGCAGGAGGATGCGCACCGAGTCGGAGGTGCCGTAGGGGTTCTCAGGGTCAATGACTTTGCTGATGAAGACGCTGACCAGATTGTCGGGACTGTCCTGGCCCGGGTTGGAGGGACCACCAATCAGCTGTGAATACCCCAAACACAAATAAAGATACACAAAAGATACAGTTGAGCATGTTCGCAATTTGAAATGCAGGAATTTGGAAACTATGATATGTCAAGTGATGTTCAGCATATCTTCCTGTTCAAAAAATATTGGTTGCTTTTTAATTCTTTTTTTTCTTTATGCAAACTCAGTGTCAGATCCTAAAATCTATGTCATTTAGGTAGCTTTTCTTCCTCTGCATCATTTCCACTTGATATTGGTGCTCAATGACTTCAAATGTGTGATTTAGTGATCTTCAAATTTATCTTTATCATTCACTTTTATTAACTCATTGCACACAAAACTGTTGAGTGATACCCTTGCACATCTTAAAAAGACAAAAACAAAACACAAACAAAAGTAGAATTCATTTAGGAAAGTTGAGGAAAGAATTCAAAGTTATCAACATGTATTTCTGTATTCCTCGTAATGTCCAAATTGAAATAAATTGAAAATTTGGTTCTCTCAAAAAATTGGTATTTCTCCATGATGCACATATTTTTGCATGTTAGTTTTCTACCTTTAACCCGAGACATTACTACAACTATCAATGCCATTCTCAAGGCTGATAAATGGTGGCACAGAAAAAAAAAATCTTGAAGGACCAGGGTCTGGTACTCACGCTGTCGCCCTCGCCCTTGTCGAAAGAGGCGGCAAACATGGGACTGATGACGTACTGCAGCGCCTTGGCCTTCAGCTCTTGGGGGAAGACCTTGTCGTGGAAGAGCTCCACAAACTTGAAGAAGATGTGCCTCTTCTGCTCAAAGGTGTAGCCCTGCAGACATGAAGAGAGGAATTCCACAAATAATGGCTCAGCTTCCACTTCCATCGCATCATGCGTTATGGCATGAAATGTAACTGTATATGCATGTATTTAGCAAGCTTGATTTTTTTTTTTGCGAATCGGGACTTGACGTAAATTATGCATGTGGTCAAAATCCCCATCGTGGAGTACAGTAATGAACAGAGAAATGTATGAATGCACTTTGCATGTATGTCTTGATCACAGCTAATATTTTGAAGTGTTATCAAATTAATGAATATAACCCAACTTGTTATGGCATGAAATGTTACTGTATATGCATATATTTAGCAAGCTTGATTTTTTTTTTTTTTTTGCGAATCGGGACTTGACGTAAATTATGCATGTGGTCAAAAGCCCCATCGTGAAGTACAGTAATGAACAGAGAAATGTCTGAATGCACTTTGCATGTATGTCTTGATCACAGCTAATATTTTGAAGTGTTGTCAAATTAATGAATATAACCCAACTTGTGAAATTTGTGCAAATGAAAACCCTGCAAAATACATGGCATAAAGAGTTCTCCACAAAAAAAGCACTAATTAACAATTCAACCTTCATACATCAGGAATTATATCGAGATGAAAATTTCCACAAATCCTCGACTGACCTGGGCCACTTTCTCCTCCAGGAATGTTCGCAGGAACTGGAAGTTGGGCAGGTACCGGTTGCTGAAGACTCTCAGCAGCTGGAAGAGAAGCTCCACGTTGGACGGATGGTGCCTGATCGAAGATGGAGAAAGACAGCAACGGACACTAGTCTATGACCCTTTAAATTGCAATGTGTGACCGACACATTACTGAGCTTATGCTATGCAGAGAGAGAAATACTCATACTGTACTGTTAATATTTTTGCGCAATTAATCTTTCGCACTGCACTTCTCAAAAACATATTCGCTGGCTCTTGAATTTGTGCTGTGCAACTGCCAACCCGTTCAAAATGTGCAGATAAAATTGTGAAGATATTTTGGCGGCTTATGGAATTCATGCTAGCCAAAAGCAGTGCAAAATTCATGCAAATTAATGTACCGCAAAAAATTTCAACATTTACAGAACTGGTTGTTTCACAGACACATTCAGTGTACTGTACAACTTGTTTACCCCCTTCTGTGCCATGGACTTTGGATAGTGCTGTTGACACTCAAAGCGCACGAAGGGTTAACAATGGGGATGGACTTACGTTGCATAGTTCAGGAGACACTTCACCAAGAGTTTGGGCTCCTCCCAGTGGGGGACCCCCTGGTTGTCATGGCGATGTCTCTCCTGGAAGGCATCCGACACCCAGATCCGGCGCAGGTGGACAAACTACAGGAAAGCACAAAAAGGAAAAGATGATGTTCAATTCATGTTTACAATTTGCCAAATAAACAAACAAGTAAACAAACTAATAAGCTAATATACTGTCACACAACAAACTAGCTGGCGAATATCAAATGCAGAAAAAAAAAGGTCATTTCAGAGGAATTACGAAAGAAGGTAGAGGTAGTGATTTCCTCTACAATGTAATTTCTAGACATTCACCACATCAATGTGCATCATCCCCTCGCTGAATGGGACAGATTTTTCTTGTATGTTATTTATTTTTTTTTTGGGGGGGGGAGGGGGATCTTCACCATCCAGTATGGTTATGTCACAGAAAACCCACACAGATTTGCAACTCACACATCTTCAGTTTATTCACAAAGTCTCCCTCAATTTGTGAAAATTGGGCAGCTCTATGACAAGATGAAAGATGAGAGTTAATAGTCCTCCTGGGAGATTCAATGGATGTCCCATCCTCTCCCTTCTCTCTCTCTCCCTCTGTCTTCCTCCTGCCATTCCTCACTTCATCCCTCTGTCCTTCCCTTTCTCCACTATCTATGCCCTTCTATCCCTCCCTCTGTCCTTGGGTTGGGTTTCTCTCCCCCATCTCCCTCCACTCCCCCTCTATCACTCCCTCTTTCCCTTCCTTCTCCCCTCCCTTCAACCCCTTCTCTTCCCTCATCCATCCACTCACCACAGTCGGTGTCTGGGGCAGCCACTGCTTGTCGTGCTTCACCAGCGTGCAGCAGATCCTGATGGACTGATACTGCAGCTCCAGGAGGGACTTCTCTGCCTGATTGGTCGGCCTGGCTGGGGGCTGTGGGAAGGTGTGGTGGTGTGGGGGGGGGGGGGGGGGGACATTAACAGTGGTAAGCCAATCAGTGGTTGACAAATCTCAGACAACTATGGACACATGTCGTTTCTCTGTTGTGATTCCCAAAGTTGTTGGGAGAGGCTGAGAGGGCAGAATAATCAGCTATCTTAATTTCCCTACCAAGCAAACTTCAGTGAGCTCACCAGAAGTAGTTTTTCACTATGTCGTAGCATGGTTTGTTTGATTTGAATAATATTTGAAATCATGAATAAATAATAGTGATAAAAACAAAAACAAACAATCTACAGCCAATCCTGCAGCCAATCCTGTTAGAATTCAAATGCATGCATTAATGCCTTGGAATTTGACAGTGTAGACCTAGTACAATGTTCTTGGGTTACATGACATACTTCATCTCAATATGTAAGTGATATGTTAGTACAATGCACTCACAAATGCAAAACCTCAGGACTCAAATATATACAAATTGTCATGCTCTAATAAAACAATACAACAAACACACAGAGCGGAAAATTGATAAGGAGAAGGAATTTCAAGAAATTCATTACAAGAAATGGTCCCTTGTTGAATAAATAACTTTAAAGTTTGTTGTTAAGTCAGTGTAAAGTTAAGATATTAAGTGGTTAAAGAATGTATTTTCTCTCGCCTAAAATTAAACTTCCTCCCACCCAGCTTTAGTTTTGTCATATATGTTCAACTCAAAGGCTAAGACAGCACCAGTGAGTGTCTACAAATCTGGAGCTTCCAGGGCCCTTAAGAGATGCTGCGCTTCACGCTCCTGATGTGCTCTATGCCAATATCTTGCTAGGAGGGTTTGGGCAGGAGAATCTCCTGTTTAACTCTTTATGTGCCATGGTGGAAACCCCCTGTGTGCCACGTTATTCCGAGACACAAAGGTAGTCATGCTTTCAGAAAGAATTCTATTTTTCCAATTTCTATAACCTCTACAAATTTCTGTTAAGACGGTCATAATAGTAGGCAAAGTTAAAGAGGAATGCCAAACTTTGTTTCGATATAAATTGTATGACGAATCTATTTTCATTTTCTCTTTCGAATGACCAGTTGCTACATTACTGTAAAGGGATGACTTTTGCACATAAAACCGTGATAAAAACTTAGAATGTACGAGCAAATCTAGTTGGGAACACCACTTGATAGTCAATCACCACGTAGAATGCAAGCCGTATAATGAGAGGAACAAAAGCACGAAAAACGCTTTCATTGTGCCGCAGGATTAGCAGTGATTAGCGATTTATCGATCGGTTTTGGCGGCTTTGTTTGTTGAGCAGAATATGCGAAGTTGGCACGCCGTCGACTGAGCCGGACGTGCGAACGTAGCACATAAAGAGTTAAAAAGATACTTGGGAGGTGGAACCTCTGGGAGAAGAAAAAGGTCACTGTCTCTTCATACCTGAGTCTTGCTGAAGGCCAGGTTGATGAGCTTTGTGGGGTTGTTCTGGATGGCTTCCCTCAGGGGCTTGGCTGACTCTTGCTTCAGAAGGTACTGGGATGGAGGAAGGATGGAGGGAGCAATAACAATGATACTTAGATCAAGAGACCCATTGAAACAGCTGCGATTCAGTTTGAATTTTCTTTGTATTGTAAAGCACAACATGCATAATAGGTTGGACTGGTCAGAATCAAAGTGTTTCTCTCAAAGAGAACACATGAAATCATTTTTTGTTCTGCAGATTCTCTTTCACGGCTATCTCAACTGCAAGATCCTTTCTGTAATTTGGAGAATCATTCATATACGTTTTGTTGGCTCACTTGGGGTCAATACACAGTTTCTTTTCACTTGCCTATTAAACATTTCTTAAAAGGCATTTTGGTTGCATCACAACCATGATCATAATCAACATTCCTATTATCCCCATCGCCACATTTTGCATTACATCTCTTGTAGCATTTTGAAGGCTTTGATGAGAAATTAACTCAACGTATACCACTGAGCAGAATGAGAAAAGCTGTTTCATTTTCAACAGAGATATGTTTTGTAATTAGGCTCTGTGTCTGTCAAATTCTCTTTGCAAGTATATTTGTAATACAGTACTCTCCGCGTAATCGGGTATCGCTTAAACGGGTACTCCGTTTAATTGGGTAGTAATGTCAAAATCAGTTCCAATGCACATTGAAATTACCTGATAATCGGGTTGCCTCTCCGCATAAATGGGTAAATAATTTTCTTCTTATCTAATTTCTACCCACATTTTATCGCAGATATAACACTTTAAGAATTCATGAATGTCAAAAATGTCCACGGCTATTGTATTCTCTGCTTAATTTGCAAAGAAGACCGATCATTTGGGGAGTGATTAAACATGAAAACACATACGTACCAGTACCGACTTACCACATGTAAACGAACATTACACATGTAGTTGGTACTCACAATTGCATAGACAGACAAGAGTTGAACACATTTGCGCTCCTCCCTTGCTCCGCAGCAACGCTCACAATACGAGAAGTTTGCAATGAAAATCAGTCCATGCACCAGCTCCATAATTTTGCTATTCCCTGCCAGTCACTTCTCGAAAAGTACCCGGTAACCCGACATTCTATGTGACTAATGCTCGCAAAGAGACGTAATCATTTCGGAAAACGTCTGCGTGTTAGCGAGGAGTCCATAGTCAAACGACAAAGTTTTCTGAAGACATATTTGTCCATAAAAAGAGTGTAAATTATTCCTCGTGACTGAGCAAGTACAAGATATGTATTTGTGCCGAACAAGCACGCGTGTTAAGCATACAGTGTAGGTGTTTGGTGCAGTGTACAATATACAAACACATTGTGTGTGTCAATATTGTGAATGAGACATGTTCTTCTGTTAATCGGGTACTCCGCTTAATCGGGTAAGAAACGCTCTGCTCGAGCCTTCCCGATTATGCGGAGAGTACTGTATGTGGAAAGGTTGCATCCATCCTGTCACCTGACATCTGTTACTCTTGTTCAATCTGAGGTGTGAAAACAGAACAAACCAATTCAAAGCAGCACACACAGACCAGACATCACTAGATGTAATAATGTTATTTGTGTCTTACATTGAACATGCGGCTGAGCTGGTGGTTCTTGAGGTTGTTCTCCTGCAGAAAGAAGTCGACGGTCTGCTGGGCGTAGCTCAGCAGGTACTTCAGCAGTGGTTCACGGAATGGACTGCCAGCCTGCAACGAGATCAGACGCACACTTTAACACTTGGAGATGTGTTCTTACAGCCCATTATGAGACATGAAACATCCGTGACATGGAATGTAAGACCACATGTACATTCATCACACTGGACTCGGGACACGATACTCCACGAGGCAGGTGGTCCCGAGCGCTGCTGGTATCAAACATTACCAAGCTGCCTTTGAGTGGTGCATCAGTCAGGGAAAGCAAGCTATCAAAAAACTTTGCTTTCTAGCATGTATCTCTGATACTGTATACGCCATATATTTCGCGAGTCTAAATTTTCGCACATCAGGAATTCCCAACGATTTCGCGAGTGGTTAAATTCGCGATTGTGGAGTCCTGTACTGAACGCAGAAGTGTACACGCGTACGTCACATTCACATTGGGATAAGAGTCAATATTTTCGCATGTCTTTAATTTCGCGAATAGCACCGAACTCGCGAAATTCGCGAAAATAAAAACCTCGCGAAATATTCGGCGTATACAGTAATTAACCCTTTATGTGCCCAGACACGTGTCTAGCCTAACCTACCAAGCTTTTTCATCAGCATTCAGTAATCCATCCAAACTTGACCTAGTTTATGGATTACCAAGTACACTCAGGTGTAGCAAGATGTCTCAGTCCATCGGGAGGGCCTTGGATGCCACAAAAGGGATTTGGGGGATTACAGTAGGTAATCTGTATTCATTGACAATAAGTTTCCAGACACTCGTACCAATCAGTACAGAAGGTACTCCAGCATACATGCCAATCCGCAAACAAAGCACAGTAAGGGTTAAAGCATTCCCAGATAAGAGTGAAACAAAAGATGTATTATTTTATACTTGACTAAGTTTTGTCATTTTGCTGTTTAGTATCAATGCCTATTTTGGTGTGGATAATATACTTCACATTAACACAAAGTGAAATGAGGAAAAAATCTATATTGAAACAAATTTTGTCAAACTGATGAAAAAATTATATTCACCAGATTAACCCGTCGACGACGGGATGATTTTCCTACAACGAACATTTCCCCACAGACACCTGCCCGAGTATACTCGGAACTCGTCTCGAGCGGGTCAAGAACAAGGTGATAAAGGAGGAGGGGGGGGGGGGAAGGAATAGAAGGGGGAGTGGGGTGGAGGAAGCTGTTTTTACCTCCATGTTCAGGGCAGTCTCTGCTTTGATCATGAGCAGCAGCAGGTGCTCCAGGATTTTGGCCGAGGCGGCGGGGATGGCGTGGAAGAGATTGAGGATGGCCGTGCAGATCTTGAGGTGGTCGGTCGACTTCTGGCCGTTCTTCTGGATGAGCACGGCATTCTCCAGCCACTTCTTGAGGTGACTCTGCAATGTGCCAGAAGTAACCATGGCAATAAACAGACCAGAAGAACGATACATAGAATTTGAAGCTTCTTAGAACACCCATACATTATCATAGAAATAATCTATATTACACAGGGCAGTAGTAAGAATAATGCGCATGTACGATACTTACCTTGGAATAGTTGGAAACACTCAAGGTGAAGCCAAGTGAGCTTTGGTTTCTTTAAAAGTTAAGGAGGGTGGATGATTTTACTAATGCCTGACTACCTTGTAAGTACTGCGTATCATCTCTTTACAATAAACTGACATGATTTAAATCATGCTACGCAATCAACCGATTCCAGCATCATTTCTTGACAAGTATAACCAAGACTTCGGAAACCCAACCCTAAATTCAAGCACTCGGCATCAAGACCGCATACTCGGGGGAAGGGGGGGGGGGGTGTCACTTACCAGCATCTGCTCACAGAGTTTCTCGTTGAAGGCATTGGGGAAGAGCTGGCTGAGGCTGTGCAGGCGCTGGATGACATTGAGGTTGAGGTTGCGGTGGTCCCCCAGGGTGAGGAGGAGGGGCCGCACGCTGGTGTGAACCAGCTCCATCTCCACCGGCTGGCCAGCAATGAACTGTGGAGGAGATACAGGTGGTGGTACAAGTAGATGACAAGGGAAATACTGGTAGATGAAAAGTAATGACTGCATCATTCTGTCTTTATTGGGAAAAAAAGAACCACTTCAAGCACTTGCTTTTCTGTAGGGATCTTTTTTTAGACAAGATCATATTGCATTAACATTTCAAATTTTAATGACTGCAATGTAAAAAAAAAAAAAGAGAGAAAAGAAGGATGTGATAGGTCTTTCCATACAATCCTTCAAAAGTTAAACTGTTTGGCTTGTCAAATGATTGTCATGTGGTAGCAGAAATCCAGAAAGGGATAAATTGTGTATGATTATCCCAGATAGTATATGACAACTCAATTCAATATTTGTGCAAGTATTGGAAAAAAAATCACTTTCTGCATGGGGGAAAAACCAAAACATTGCATATCACAACTATAAATGGATAATTATGATAATTCACAACATTTACATAGCGCATTATCACATGAAATGTCTCTAAGCTCTAGGGAAAAAAATTTCCACTGATGAATTCAGGTATTCACTTCAACCACTGCAATTGCTTGGTTCGCGCATCAGCTGCCAATGGGAAAATTGCAGTGATCTACTTTGGATGGCACTCTGAGGATTGGTAGTGATATTTGCTACTAACCACTGGCAGCAAAATTTGATCAGTCATGCAGATGGGCGAGTTAAATAAAAAAAAATCTGACGAATCTCAAAAGGCCCTCTTTTCTCCCCAGTGGCTTGACTAGTCATGCATGAAGACAACCCTATGCTAGCTCCTCTTATAATCACTGCAGAGGAAGGGGGTCTCTGAAAAAGTCACTATACTGACCCCACCACGCCCCTCTTACCTTTTTCATGCACTCTGCCCCTGCCTCCTGGAGCTCATTGATGCTGGAGTTCAGGGCGTTGTAGAGGATCTTAAAGATCCTCTCCCGGGCTTGCGGAATGTATCGACATGCTGCCAGTGCATCTGCATAAGACAAAAAAAGAAGGCAAAAACAGAAACAAAATCAAGAACTGAATTAGCACAAGGCTTCCAGATATCAATTTTATCAAATGCACCCCATAGGGCATACACTGTATACATGAAATCTTAATGCAGAACTCAGAAATATGTGATTGAAGATTTTGATTAGATGACATAAATTGGAGTGGTTGCAGCAAAGGAAATGTACAGCAGCATTCAAGAAAACCTCTGTCTGCAATCAATGGTAGCTATTGCTGTTGCTATGATGAAAAAGAGCAATGAAATGCAAGCTATTGAGCAAACTCACAGCAAAAGTGAGCACTGATCGAGGATAACGACCAAGTTTGTGAACAATCTCTTTGATTCTGGGAATTGTGCAGTGAAAGTAGCTTTGACTTTAAACTCCTGACCCCATCAAAACCTCTCGCTGCTGCATAAGGTCTTTATGTTGAATCTGTTTCCAAAACATGCCCACATTCCACGATTACTTTACCACAATGAGATTAATTTGTTTATCTAGCATTTAATTCATTCTATTTGTTAAGCAAGTTGATGAATTAGATCGCTAAGTTCTTTTGATTCAATATTCATCTAATATCTTCTTGACGTTCAAATCATTTAGTACAGTGCAGCAAAACAGCATTAGGAGCTCTTGCAGTGCAGTACAATACACAGACATAATTTTTGCAATCAACAAATGAGTCATTACATTATCATACTATTGTCATGAGAAATATGGGAGCATGGCCGGTAACTCACTGAGGGCACTGATCCGGAGAGGAACCAACGAAGGGACAGACTTGTAGCAGGGGAGTTTCACCAACCCCGAGTCCTCTGTCTCACAGAGATTCATCAGCTGCAGAGAAAAAGGGGAAAAAAGAAAACATTTATCAGTCGACTTTGCACCTATCTATGTGCTAGGAAAATTATTTCAATGATTGAAGCCTCACAAAGAATAAGACTAAAGAAAATTGGAGGCAAAATAAACTTACATAGAGAGTGAGGAAAAATCAAGAAAAGGAGGAGGGAAAATTTTAATAATATGGGAATGTAAAAGATGAAAGAATGAGAAAGTTATGTAGTAGCAACATTCAAAATTGCTGCACCAAATGAATTTAATGAAGTTCAGTGTAGGGTCTTATCATTTATCTCTCTTGCAAGCACATCACGCTTGTAAAGAAAAACTGATGCGTCTAAAATTGCGACTTTAGGAACAACCTAGAATACCACTACTAATTCTTCAACATGCTTTGTTTCTCTGACCGGCATGTAAACTTTCATGTTCAAGTTTGGCAAGGTTGTGGCTGTGTGCATGTCCAAATATGATGTGAATTTTGTGACACAGATATGGCTTTCAGTGTACTGTGGCATATCGCATTTCATCAATCGGTTTGTGCACAGTTGTGCATTTGAGTAAAAAAAGTGAAGTTGGAAAAACCATTGACCAATTCTGGTATGCAAATGTGGCACACAAAGAGTTCATGACCCATTCTCAGGCTTACCTCAGTGAAGAAAAGCTTGTGCTCGGGGATGGTGGGGTTCATGGTGAAGAGGCGTGGCTCCAGCGTGGTGCAGAAGGTGTTGCTGTCCATGAGGCCCCGCTGGGCATTGGCCGGCTGGTGGCGCAGCAGGTGCTTCTTGGGCGGGATCATGTCGGCCAGAACCTCCTTGTGGGGCGACATGATCTCCATCACTTTCTTGTTGGTGAAGTCTGCCATCCAGCGCAGTGACTCCATGGCCTTTGGGGTTTGTTATGGGTGGAAAGGGATAACAGACAACTGAATTGAATAGAACTATTATTTGTTTTACTCATAACTGCTGTTGGACGCAAAGGATGTTTGTAGGCAAGAAACCATGGAACAAGTGGCTTTGAGTGCCCTCAGAAGGATTAGGCAATGATGATTAAGTGCCTAACCAAGGGTAACAAACCACTGCTGCCAGGGGACTTGAACCACAGACCTCAAGATTCAGGGTCTGTGGTCTTATCCTATGAACCACAACTGCTCCTTAATTGGTTGATACATAAACATTTATACGTATCATTGTGTGATACATATGTACATTTGTACATGTACGTATGTCGAATAATCCACCACATTCATATCTCTGTCTAAACAATGATTCACCTCATTGCCAATGTTTATAAAATCATTACAATTTCAACTTTCTGAGTCGATGCAAGAGTCAAAAGTCAAAAAGAAAAATCAACTTTATTTATTGAGATTGAACAACACATCAGTATCCAGCAATGATACTGTAACATGAGGAATGTTTGCGTGCGTTTCAATTACCCGAATTTCGCGAGCCAAGATTTGTGAAATTAAAATGCATGCCAAAGTTCTTGCTTACACTATATGCATTGAATGTCAGCGGCAATTCGTGAAAGTTTCATGCCACGGTAAATGCCGTCGGCTCCAATTTGCAAAAATTTCATGCCTCGAATATATCATGTTTTACAGTACCTAAAACTTCCAGATTTGGCCTTGAACATGAAAGCAGTGAAGTTCACAAATAAGTCCTTGAATCAATGTCAATCAATGGCATCCTTTATTTACACTGACCTGTTCCCTGACCGTCTGGTTTGGTGAGGTCACTTCCCTGACCAGTTCTCTCGTGACGTCGTGGAAGGCCTTCTGCTGGGCGGCGGCCAGCTTGGGGTTCTCGGCATCGGCCCCCGTGGCCGGGGTGGCGCAGAGCTTCAGGACCAGGTCCACGTTGCTCTTGGCCATGCTCAGGGCTCCACTTGATACCTGGACCAATGGTAGGGGGGACGAGAAGGAAAGCAGTGATTCAGGGATTCTGAATCCTGACGCAGCACATCTTGAGAACCACTGGTGTGTACCATGATAAGACTTAATCATATCGAGAACCATTTGAAACAGTGTAAAAACATCTTAAACAGTATAAAAACATCTGAATGTGTAAAAACATCTGAAAGAGTGTAAAAACATCTGAAACAGTGTAAAAGCATCTGAAACAGTGTAAAAACATATGAAACAGTGTAAAAACATCTTAAACAGTATAAAAACATCTGAAACAGAGTAAAAACATCTGAAACAGTGTAAGAACAGCTGAAACAGTGTGAAAAACATCTGAAACGATGAAAAAAAAAAAACATTTGAAACAGTATAAAAACATATGAACATCAAAACAAATCATCTTCAATACCACTTGTCAAATCTTAGTAGTTGCCCTAAGATATTTTCCCTGATCAAAGGTATGTCACTCCCTTCCCTCATCCGCCCCCCATCTCTTTATTAATGAGAACCATCTTACAATTATGTTAGTGCTGACGATTTAGCGACGTAAAAACTCATATGTCAGAAAGAGCCATAAATTCTGCTGAAATCCAGAAGGGCACATTATTGTAAAAAGTCTCCTTCTTAACCAACCATCCTCAACACAACCATCAAACTAAAAACTAACATAGGAATTACTCTATAAGCTGTTATTTTTGTGAGGGTTTAATTTTTGTGAACTTTGCGAATCACAGTAGGAATGCAAATTTAACAACACGCAAAAACATCGCTATGCGCTAGGGTAATAGCGCATTTACAATTTATAGCCTCTGTGTCAATTTGCGAAAAGACAAAATCTCGCGAAAATGTCTGTGGCCTCCCCATTCGCGAAAATAACAGCTTATACAGTACTTAAATAAGACCTTTGACCCACGTACCTCTCCAGTCAGGTCCATCATGACAAAGAGGAGGGCTTTGAGGAAGATGTAGAGGTGGCTCTGCACCCAGCAGATGTCCATGTTCTCCATCATGAACTTGATGGCGATGCAGCCGCCCAGCTTGGCGTACCACGCCCTCTCGTAGCAGCAGTTGCACATCCGGTCAGCCACGTACTCAAAGATGGACAGCTGACAGGCCTGAAACAAACGAACAAACGAAAGAAGACAAGTGAAGTGTAACATTAATCATACTGAAAGAAATCTAACCACGGCTTGCAGAACACTAAAGAAAGTGCATACGCAATTCTGATAATTTTGATATCATTATCATTGCCTTCATTATAATAATCTACAACACTCACATGTATCGGCTAATGAGCAAACTGTCACAAGGCACAAAAATTTAAAAGGAGCAATGGGGATTATTCAGACAGGCAACTTTAGGACAAAACTTTCTTTAAACTTGACCTGAATGCTTCATGAGACTGTGCGTTCTACACAAGGGGCTGAAATGGGCTCCACTATTACTGGACGCATGCAGCAAATGTCTTCAGGACACAACATGAATGAACCAGGCATGGTGGACAATAAGCTGACATGCATTTGATTACAGATATGGCAGCAAAGTGAGTCAACTTTCTTTTTTCCTATGACTGGAGAGCCCATTCAATCTTTGGATAAATTTCTCAGGTCAGGTGGCAAGAGAATAGACAACTAAATTTGAATGCAAGATTGACACTAGCTGACAAAGCCATGACCTATTTAGAAGCCGCGAGGTGATGCGATTGGGACTAATCTCCGTCATCAGCTCGTACTCACTCTGGCTTTGCTGCCCATGACAGCGGCAGCGGTCTCCACGATGACGGTCAGTGCCAGCTGACCGGTCTTACACAGCTCCTTCTCCTCGTGGGCCATGCACGCTGAGATGGCGTCCACCAGCACGTGGGGGTCCATGTTGTCGTTGAGAGACTTCTGTCTGCTGTGGGCTGTCGGCAGTGGGCCTTGGCGGGGAAGGTGAAAATGGAAGAATAGCAACATCAACAATCATGAAGTTACTATATAGTAATTAAAGTTACAGTACATCCAGCTTTGAATTTAACCATAATTTCATTTTTGACGAGTGAAATGAATTGTATTTCGTTGTGAAATATGAAGAAATAAATTCAAATTCAAATTATGATGATAAGAATCCAGACAATCTATTCCAATTGGACAAAAATATGATGGTTGTAAAATTCATT